>JAQPPZ010002457.1:6887500-7330000 GCA_028583015.1 Wollemia nobilis | reverse complement strand
AATGCACACTCCTAAGTCACTCAAGTAAACCCCATGAAATCCAAATAGCAGAATATCATAGGATAACTTAAACAACCAAACATAATTAGGCATTCATACAATTAATAAAGAACAGGGAGACAAAGTCAAAGACCAAATAGTGCAGAATTTGTATTTACATAGAGGTAAACCTTACATATGAATTGTAATGGCTAAAGAGCTACCCTTAGGAATGACCAACATTCCACTATTTATAGGTATATTTACATCAATTTTAAAATTGAACATTAATGGTGGTAGGCGAGAAGATGATCCTTGCAGTAGAAAAACATCGCACTAGTACACTATTCTTCTAGATGGCACTGCTCTTCTAGAAGGAAGTGGATGCATCTGGTAAAATTTGGGCCCTTAGATCCTCTAATGTTTCTACCTAGTTCATTAATTCTCAACTACCTCGTCCTTCTCCTCAACTAGTGATCCTTTGGTTGGGCGTAAAATGATGGAAACTAGAGCACCTTGGGAGCATCACATAAAAAATCCATCACTTCTACGTACAACATCAAGTACTTGGACTATTGCAGCAACGAGTAGATCACCTATTCAAATTTTAGGTGATGGCAGGAAATTCTTAATGTCATGAAAGTGCTTTCTTTGTTCTTATTTTTGCCTATGGAGGTACTGGGAGATAGGGCAGGCATTTCTTCGATGTTTTACACAACTTTGTACTTGTATTTCTCACTCAATATGGGTGAGGTCCTTCTCATACCAAAGTATGGGGGTGCATAATTATTTCACCATCGTTGGCCACTTGGAAGGCCCACCCAACTAGTTGGGTAGGTTTTTTAGAAAATTACATCCAAGGTAAAAGGTATATTGTTCACCCAATTTGTCACCTACCCTACTTTAATCCACCATCCACCCATCAGTTTGGTCCTCTTGTGATTACTGCTTTCACCACCTGATATATTTCACTCGTATACCGATGTTCCTTAAAAATTTAGCTAGATCCTAGAAGAGAACCATTATATCTGTGAAAAGTATGGGGGTGTAAAATTGCACCCACAAAACCATGAGGATAGCCATCCTGATTTATAAGGATTAGACATATAAAAACCATTCACATACATTTCATTATTAATTCATAACCATAATTACCTTTCATAAAATTAGATCAATATATCCATAGCAAGCTAACTCTAAAAGCAATAAGAACAATATCATAAATTAAAAATAATCATCACACACATATGACACATTATATATCCTAGGAACCCTCATGGGGAATAAACCCAACCCTTGAAATGTTCTCTTTCATTTCATTAAATTTAATTGCCTTCAATACAATTGTATACAAGGAATCCCCAATTCCTTTTTATACATCCATTAAGTAAGTACATAGAAACCCCATAGTTTATATGTCCAAATACATGGATAGGTCCTTTAATCCATGTTACAAATCTATGAGGGAATCCCATGATTTCCTCTTACCAATGATACAATAACCCCATAATTCTTATGTCTTAGAATAATACCATAATTCTTTCTTACTAACAAACATGCATAGGAACCCCATAAATTCCTATGCTTCAATGCATATCTCATATTTGTCAATACATTACAAGCTTGCTGAAATAACAAAAGTCTTTTCCAAAATATGTACCATACCTTTACAATCATTCTACATGTAACAAGAAAGACCCCATAATCCATTCAAGAATGGAACTCCTTTTCCATCCTTCCTTTGATTTCCAATCCCGTAGAAGGCAATAATCATAGATAAATCATTTAATATATCTTCAAAAATCATAGATAACCCATTTAATCTAATCCTTTATCCAATCATAGACATTTCATTTAGTCTATCCTATGAATATAATATCCACTAGAATATTTCACCACATAAAATCAAATGTAACACATTATCTACTAATGTCTATTTCTAGCTCATGCAAACATATTATCCCCTAACATGATTTTCAATTAATCAAATCAAATAAGATACATTATCCACTAATGTATAGCTCTATCACATGAAATACACCATCCACAAGCATAAATAAATCATCAAATAAACAAAATACATTATCCACTAATACATTTCTCTACCACATGAAACATGTTATCCACTAACATGAATCATCTCAATAAATCAAATAAAATACATTATCAACTAATGTATTTTCTAACTCATAAATCCACATAAACCTATTATTTAACCAAGGTTTAACGTAATTAAAAATGCACTTCCATTAAATCAAATACATATACCGAGGTTCTAGTTAAATTCCTTCTCAAATTTGATTCCATCAAACACTCAATCTCTCCACGATATTGATCCCAAAAGTCTATCAATCTATCCATAAAATTGATCCCAAAGGCCTCTCAATTTCTCCATGAAATTGAGCTAAAGCCTCTCAATTTCTCCATGAAATTGGTCTAAGGTTAACATATGATTTCACTCAAATTGCCCTATGGTTTACAAGTAATTCCTCCACAAAAATGCCCTCATAACTAGCATCAAGATTTCCACAAGAATGGATCTTAGGTTCCATACCAATCCTCCATGAAATTGATCCCATAAATCTACCTAGGGTTTTAATGCAAAAATATCCCTCCAATTAAATTTGATTGTTCCCATGGCATATATTTAAAGCCTATATTAAATGTAGGGGGTAAAAGGTATGTATTAAACAATACCCTCAAGCTTATGCTAAAACATTGTCCATCCCCATGGCATATTAATATTTAAATTAAAACAAAACACCCTTTTAATAACATTTGGCCTTATCATTTAGTTAGTCATTCGGTCATTTTCCTCCCTTCCTTAATGAAACCTTCAGCCTTGCATTTCGCTTTTTATAAACAATTGACCCTACATCCAACCTTTATAATATTTATTTAATATGACCCCAATTTTAATTAACATAGTCAACCCTTTAACTAATCAATCAACTACCTTAATATTTAATTAGGAATATATTATTCATGAGGCCTATGACCCTTTTACAACTTATCACCAATGATCAACTTATTTACCAAGGCCAACTTAATAGTTATTTTTATAACCCAAAAGGGGCATCTTTAATTAACATTGCCCATACAACCTATAATAAGACCTGGATCTCATGGCCTATCAAAAGAGCACAATTTAAATCGAAACATATAATGAGACATGTCCCTTATTTTTATATATAAAAGGGTTTTCCCCTTCTTTTTTTTAATATTGAAAATAGACTCTTCCTTAAATGCGGGACCCCACGACCTATCCAAGGCATAAGATAATAAATATAAATTAATTCATCTTGGTCCTCATTTAATTATTGCTTGAAACATAAAGAAACACCGTTGCCTGCAATTTCTTATTTTAACATGGTCTTTATTCAATTTAAACAATGTGGACCACCATTTAATTAAACCATGCATGTAACAAAAAAAGGAAGGGAAATTCTAGAAGGACAACAATGGTCAACCCAATTTAGTCAATAGGTTGAACCAATAGTCATCCCCATGCTCATGCCACATCAGCACAAAACAATTACCAAGCAACTCAGTAGGACCCGTATTATGGTTTTGCCACACGCTCACTAGATAGCTAGCACTAGTAGGATGACCCCATTTGATGGCATCCTCAACCACTAAGCATGGTCATCCAATAGAAAGTGTAACATCCCTCTTAGGGTGCCTTCACATGCTCACTCACTATGCGTGGGATTAAATCGAGGGAAGACTGCTTAGGCCTTCCCCTTGCCCACACTATCTAAACGTGGGTGTGCCACATGATGGTGGCACTAAAGTAGGAGAGATTCAGGGGTTAAATAAAACCTTAATATTACCTTGGGAAGAATGATTATTTAATGGTGGTGGCAGTGACATTAAAGCACAATGGCAGAGGTGACAAGGAGGAGTTAAAATTAATCTAAAACATAAAACCTTAGAAAACCTAAGGTTAAAACTTATCAACAGTAGTGGAAAAACATTTCCACTATGCAGAAGAGAGGTGGAATAACACAGGGGTGGATGGGTAGAGGGTTTGGTTACCCAATTTTATTTTCATAAATTAACCAACATAAAAATGAGTGAGAGGTTAGAAATATAGTTTGGTTTTGCTGCTTACAAGCCTCCTACGGATGAAAGTAGAAGAAGAATATCAATCAAGAGGAGAGAGTCCATCATTCATAGAGATATCGTAGGTCAAAGAAGAGGTGTAAGAAAGACAAAAATTTGGCCTTGAAAATTCACCTCAAGCCAAGAAGTTGTGGAGATGATGCTAACAAAAAAAAACTCTTTAATATATTTGCAAGCGATGAGAATTGACAAAAACTAGTTAAGATCAGTATTGCACAAAAGTAACTTTCAAAACAAACATGCAAATTATGGGATGGAGTTTGTCTTGGTTCTTTCTTACATAGGAACTTTGATGTCCACCCTAGGAAAGAAGTAAAAATAATAGAAACAAAATTCTAACACAAATGATGACCATAGAAAAGATAAAGGGTACTCCCATTACAAGAAAAACTAAAATGAATATCATTTAAAGGAAGACCTGATAAAAAGAAAATCTCTCAGGCTGACTGATTGAAAGGTGTCTTAAGTAGTATATAAATGTATACAAACCTGAAATTCTATTTGGCCATCCTTCAACAAAACATTACCTCATCAAACAATATAAATAAAGAAAAGACTTATAACACTAACACAAAATTATCTATAATGTGAAAGAGGGGACCTCCAACCTTAAAATGAATGATTTGCTTGACCTTTTGCCATGCTCTTCTCCATTCTTTTCTTCCCCTTTGCTCCCCTACCACTTCTTCTTCCCCCTGGCCTCCTAGCCCTACCTAGCATAATGGCCTCTTTTCCCAAGCCATCTCCCCTTCTTCCCTCAACCTGGGCACACATTTTTCAAAAAAATAAAGGGCAATATTTCATTGGTAGCCTACTGGCTTAGTCCTAGATGGCCTGAGCCCAAACATATCTTCCATTAAAAAAACAATAATTTAAAAATAAGACTGCACATTTTCCTCATATGGAAAGCCAAAGAGGTCTAGGCATAATTTAAAAATTATCTCAAATTTCTCAGGATCCTGCTAAAATAAAAAATGGAACCTTCATATGAGATAAAATAATAATAAATTGAATTCCTCTTGGCTTAATTAAAATTGAAAGCAACATCAAAGCCAATATATAATTGCTAGTTTAATGTCATGTAGTGGTGAATCATTTTAAATTCAACCAATATATTCAAGAGGGAATAAAGAATATTTTCCTTGTTAAACATTTTAAAGCACCATTAGGGCGGATATTAAAATTATAGCCTATTGCCATCATTTTTTGGTAGGTGGTAAAAATTATATTATATGGGTTTTAACTGGTCCCCAAAACCAAGAACATAAACACATAAAGAAAAGTACGTAGAGAAAGCACAACCATAGTGCCTACATCCCGATAACTCTACAAACCAAACTAGAACTAAACCAAACCCATGTAGGGGTTGTTGAAGAGAAAAAAATAGATCTAATAAAAGAAACCCATGCAAAGGCTATGGAATAAATAAAGCAAAACCAAAACAGAACCCATGCAGGGGACAAGGTAACAAAAATTCCATTTAGGGGACAAGGAAACAAAAATTCCACATAGGGGAGCATAGCTCAGGAGACAAACTAGACCCTTTGCACGAGGACTAAACATTGACAATATCTTCATTTTTAGGGCCTCTTTTGCCATGGTTATTGATTATAATCTTTAGAAAATCACTAATGCGGTCCATGACATTGATGATGCTATTGAGGATTGTGCTGTGGATCATGCTGATAATAGTTGTAGGAGGTTTAGTTCTATCACTTTCATCATCTGAGATACACTGGGAGGAAATATGACCTATTTCAAAGGACTTTTTGAGGTGAGCAAACCTTCTATTTTGAGTAGTGCTTTTCTTCTAGAATGGATTTTCATTTAGATTGTAGAGATGGACCAGGAATAGGGGACGTTGTCATCTTATAGGTAGGGGACTGGGTTCCAAAGGCAAATTCACCACTATTCTCTTTAGGAAGGGATTGGGATGGACTAAAGGTATACGAGGAAGGGGGCATGTTGGAATGGAGCAAAGAGGAGAAAAAGTTAGGTGGAAGGGTGGCTTTGACATGATGTTAAATGACGATAAAAAGACCTTGATGGGTTGGTAAGATTTGGGAATTTATTTTTTTGGCATTGTGGATGGAATACCTAATTGACCGATGGAGAAATTATAGGATATTAATCAGATTGAAACCTCTCAAGTTATTAACCAAGGCAATATGAAAACTAAATAAAGGTTTGGAAGTATCATCAATAGTGAGGTATTGGAGGATAGGGATAGTTACCATTGGCCACGGAATAGGGAGAATCACATTTGACTGTGATTCCCTTCCATTTGAATGTCTTGGAATAGTTCAAAAAATATTTTAGATCAGGATTCCAATTGTGATGGCCCATACGCACCACACACCCAGTTGTAGGTAACTCGGTAACTTTAGTCATCATCTTAACAGTAAGTCAAAAATGGTTATTACGAACAATGACATAGCCATTATTCCAAGTATTGACAAAGCCATCTGTAATGTCATTTTCATCTCCCTTAAACTTATTAAGGAAAGGAATAAGGCCATGGGCTTCTAGGAAGGACTAAGATAGAGGGTCAAGTTACATACTGGAAGGTTTGAGCAAGGCCATGGGGGCAGGGTTGAAGACCCAAGGAAACCAGAAACTCTAGACTAAACTATCACCACCTCCAAGGATACTCAAAGGTAAAAACCACCCAATAATGAAGAGACTCATATAGTGATAGAATTAGAAAGGCTTCTTAGTGAAAAAGAGGGCTAAACAAAATATATTAAATGGGAATTGATGAAAATAATGCATTGGATGATGGGCCATCGAGAATGGATAAAAGAAAACCTTGACTCAACACAAGAATAACATGCATCAAATCTAGGAAAGTTTCCTATTTGAACCAATAACTGTGGATTTTGAAACTGAGCAAAACTCATAGGTTTTGATGAATTCCCATAAAACCAGCTTTGGAACTTAGCACAATTTGTATAGTGAAGCAAAAACCATTGAAAAAAATGGGACTCAAAGGGAATAGGGTGCCAATGATCACAAATGGTTAGTCAAATTAGTTAAAACCATTACAAGCATTATCATTATTTATCTCCTTTCTAATCAATTTAGAGGTGTCATCAAAGCTATTATAAAACTAATAATTTGACAATGTCCACTTGTAAACATGGTTAGTTATATAAAACCATAAAATATAGCAATATTATAGTCATAAATCACAACCAAATGCAGCATCATATCCATGCATAGCTATAGCACTAGAAAAATTAGGCATTAAAACAATAAGCTCAAACATATTATTTTCTCATCAGGGGTCCCATAGGGCAGGTCATGACACTATGATAACATCCCCTTCATATGCAATATTTATCATGAATATGGTCACCTAGATAGGGATTTCAAATATTGGACCCCAGAGCCGACATAAGAGGAAACAACCCTTGGAGGTTTCCAACTACCTAAATAGAAGAACATATAGAGAAAGAAAACATCTAAAGAGTAGGTAGTCATCTCCACCAATAAGTTTGCTAACCTCCCAATGGATGAGGAGGATAACATCATGGAGACGGAGATCCTAGAAACCCCTCTTTAAGTCATAATAAAGGAACCAATAGTTGAAGAAATAAATCACAACACCAAGCCAATTCTAGGTCTACCAAGTAGCCCACAAGAGAACCCAACCCAATAGTCAAAGAGATCCCAAAGAAAATATAGAAACCAAAAAGACAATAAATCTAACCAATCAAATGGAGGAACTCTTAAAGGAATAAATAGTGTAGGTGACACCTAGGAATATTTTGACAAGTCTATGGTGATATACTCACCTATGACAAGTTTGGAGTCCATCCTGAAATAAACAAGAGTAAGTTAGGATTCTACTAAAAATATGAATCTATATACACACTAAAGAATAGGAAGGAAGACTACACAACATCAAATAGGGAAAGAAGATGCAAATCTAATAGCAATGGGTAAGTTCAAGTATCTGACCCGCATCTTTAGTACACATGATTTATGAAGTGCATCACCTAGAATATTTGATGGTTTAATGGTATCCTAGTAAAGCATATTGAAGTAAAACAAATGATTCAATAGCTTGGTCCACAAATGGTTTTCATACAATAAAAAAGTGTTAGTGGAAGATATGTATATATTTGATAAAATGATTTGGCCTACGTGTAGGGTGGAGTCCCTAAGGTCCCAAAGAGCATCTAGAGGAGTGACTTGTCTTTGGAATTTGAAAGAGGTAGTGATACACCAAACAATGGGAAGTTGGGGGATTTTGGATTTATTGACCTATAGTAGATATTCTCCTCAATATTAGTTGTCTTAATGTATACACACCTATCAAACTGGATGAAAAAGGATAATGGATGAATGTAGCTTATATTATTAGTCATTTACTCAAAATTTGGCCACTTGTATGTGGATTTTTCAACACCATCCCCTCATTGGAAGAGAATATAGGGGAAATCACAATCTATATGGTAGTATTGACCTCATGATAGAGTTTATTATATATATTCATCTAGTAGATATCAAACCAAACAATGGTATGATAACTTGGCATGAAAAAATGTAGGGACCAACATGCATCTAGAAGGATTATACATGTTTATGTTATTAGAGGAGTTTCTAAGAAATGGATACATTCCAAGAATAAAAATTTTGAACAACGTAGGATCATAACATTGACCAATGTTGGTAGAAGTATGGAAGATTAGACCCACTCATGCTCCTTTTAGATTCTCTCTAATGTGGTTCAAGATAAAGTTCAACAATGGTGGTATGAGGGTAAACCCAGGCATGGTATGAAGATGTACAACTTTATTAGGAGGTTTCAATACCTCAAGTATAAATTGAGAACATGGAACTAGGTGGAGTTTAGTGACATAAAGGAAAATAAATGACATATCTAAACCAAACTTGAGAAATTAAATTATCAAATATGAATAGATAGAACTATTGAGATCCAAAGCAAGGAGGAGGTTAAGCTTACTTCTCAACTAGAGAAATGGGACAAAAGATAAGATATATTGTAGAAATATAAATATAGGATCCAATGGCTGTATGAGGGAGGTAGGAACACTATTTCCTTCCATAAATCTATCGTAGAGAGGTGATCGCTCAATTTCATCTCATCCTTGAAAACAATAGTGGGTGATTCAATACACACATGGGATGAGATGAAACATATAGAAATAGAGTACTTTTCTCAACTCTTTTATGCATAATCACTGAACCAAGAGGTAAAACAAGAAGTAATCCAAGATATTCCTTCTCTCATCATATACGAATATAATGTAACTTTGATTATCCCAATTACTTCCAAAGAACTACAACAAGCAATTTTCAAAATGCAAAAGAATAAAACTCTAGGCCTAGATGGATTTCCCATAGAATTTTACCAAGAATTATGGAATATCCTTCAAGGAAGAACTTTTGGAAGTGCTAGAATAGTATAGGATATCCAAAGTAGTGCTCAAAGAGGTGAACAAGACATATATAGTTTTGGTTCCAAAAATCCAAGAATTTGAACACGTCTCTGGATTTTGACCAATAGCCCTTCATAATGTCCTGTACAAAATTATCACTAAGATCATCGTAAAAAGCATCAAACCTCTTCTTCAAGAAAATTATTTCTCCATAATAGGATGATTTTATGGAAGTAAGGTAGATCTTGGATGAGAAAGTCTTAGCTTAGGAGTTCATCCACTCTATGCAGGTGCAAAAAATACCCACCATGTTTATCAGGTTAGACCTATCCAAAGCATATGATAGAGTTTATCGGAACTTTCTCCTAAATTTAATGAGACCATTTTTATTCTCAGGGGATTGGGTAGAATGGATTAATATATCTATTTCCTTGGTATCTTATTTGGTTATAGTAAATAGATCTCCTACCCAACTATTTATAACTTCTAGAGGTATCATCTAGGGAGACCCCTTATCCCATACTTGTTCATCATATTGGATAAATGTCTAGGAAAAACATTATCTAAGGATAGGGAAACCAAAGCTTTGGAGGGAATAATAATAGAAGTTGAAGCTAAACCAATTATTTACCTACAATTTTTTGATGACTCTATTTTATTAGGAACAACAATAACAAGGGAGGCTTCTAGACTTAAAATGAATCTAGGATGGTTTACAAACACAACTAGACAACTTATAAATGAAAAAAGTCTAAGGTCATATTTTGCCATTGCTCACCTAGGAAGAAGATGATGTTGATGGTTAAATTGAGATACAAGAAGACATCTCTTCCAATAAGCTACCTAGGAATTCCACTTATAGTTGGGAGGTAAAAAAAGGAGGAATGGACTTGGCTATCAAAGAGATTGAAAGTCAAATTGGAAAAATGGTCTAATACATGGCTCTCTACAGGAATTCAAGTGACCCTAATAAAAGTAGTCCTCAATACCATACCTATTTATGTCTCCTCAGTGCTAGACATCCCTAAGGTAGTTCTTAAAGAATTGGATAAAATAAGCTATAGATTCCTCTAGAGTGGATTCAAGGAAGAACGAAAATGGGCACTAGTGAAATGGGATACTTTATACCTATATAAAAAGGGAGGGAGGACTAGGAATCATATCAGTTCTCAAGAATAAAAAGGTACTGTCAACTAAGTTATATTGGAGATTGCTAAAATCTCTTGAGGAATTGGGAACTCAAATTTTGAGGGTCAAATATGTAGAGAATAAAAACTCAATAGAGATTATCTATTTTTTTCTTCCTAGTAGAGGATCTCCCATGTTAATGGGACTCATAATAGGAGATGATATGACCAAGAAAAGATTATTCTAGATTATCCATAATGGATAAAAGGCTAAATTTTGGATAAATTCATGGGATGGTCATCCTCCCCTAATAAGTCAAGTCTTATTTGGAGACCATTAATGGATAACCTACATAGAAACAATTAGGTTAAGGTAGATAATTACTGTAAGCCTAAAAGCAGTAGCTAGGAGATTGAAAGAAAATTGCTACACTTATTCCCTTAAAAAGACTAAATATTCATAGATATGATATATCCCACATGCATCAATTGGTAGGATAAGATGATGTAATAACACTATATATACCCCTCGAGGGTCTCTCTAGACATGTTGAGTATTTTGATAATATAATTTTAGCACACTATGGTGCTACATTGGTGCTCTTTTGTGCTCATTTATGTCCCCTTTCCTATTATTTTAAATATTTTTGCAACAATTGTGTATGGTTCATGTTGTTTTTGAGGATACTCCTGATATTTTGGAGGAAGAATTGTCCCATGTGGTATTAAAGCTGAGTTTTGAAGGGGTAAAGTGGGTATAATTTTTTTCATTTCTCCTCTATACCTATCTCTATTTAAGGTTTTAGAGTTTTCACCCATTGTATGCTCTCACCTCGCCCTTCTAGATCTTAGTTATCATAAAGTGGTGAATCGATCTTTTCTCATTTTTAGGGTTTTACTGTCTCCACCCACCATATGCTTTCATGTCACCTTTATGGATATTGGTGATTAGAAAGTGGTACACTTGTACTTTATATTGTTCCACTTTACAGATACATAATATATGATTTTTAGTTTTAGCTCGTGGAGAAAAAACATTTTAGTTTTAGCTCGCAAAAAAAACAACATTTTATTTTTAGCTCAAAGAAAAAAATAGCATTTCAATTTTGGCAAAAAAATATTATTTTAGTTTTAACAAAAAAAATAGTATTTCATTTTTACAAAAAAAATAAATAAATACACCATTTCAGTTTTATCTATTGGTTTGGAAAAAACAACATACTGACACCTAACCTGCTCAATTGTAATGTTGTTGCTAATAGGGTATAGACACCCCAAGCAGATTCAACTTTACATAGTTCCCTTCCCCTTCTCCAAGACAATCCCAACTTCTTAATCACCCTTTCTCTCTCTCTACTCCCACCTCCTATTATCCCTTTTGTCTATACCTATCCCACTTCTCCCTATCCCTTCTCTCTAGTTCATCGTCATGGCCCCCACTCTAGTTTTTCATTTGGTTTTTGCCCTTGAGACCCAATTCCCTTTAGTACAAGAATACATAAATTTTGATGAGCTAGCTAACCTATCGCACTTCCTTTCTAAAAGGATGGATAATTTTGATAACCAACTAGCCACTATGTCATATACCCCATGTTTCTCAAGAAGTTTCCCTTCTCCATCACACCTATCTCCACCTCCTCATCTACCACTCCACCAAAAAATTCAAGTCCCTACTTTTGATCTTGACCTCAATTGGTCCTCTACTCATAGTTGGGTGGATCGTCTTGAGTCATACTTCAGACTCAATTACATGCTAGTTGTTGACCAACTCACATTTGCATCCATACAACTTGTAAGAAAAGCTCATCACTAGTATTTTTAGTGGCAGCATGAGTGCCCTAATAACAAAATTTGAGCCTCCTTACATAACTTTTTTTCAATCAATATGAAGACACCTGGGCTCAATTGTTCTTCGATCAACTTACTTTCCTGAAATAGCATTTGTTAAATCCTACATGGATAAATTCCAATCTCTATAGAACCGTATCACTCAGTCGTTAGACCGACAATCCATCATTGACCTTTATGTTTTAGTATTAAAAGATCACATCCAGCTTTGACTCAAGACAATGCCCATCAACACTCTTCAAGAAGCTATTTCTATGGCAAAAGTTGTTGAAGCAAAGTTTTCCAATGAGTGCCTCATGTTTGCTAAAAGGGGCTCATCTATGTTTTCTTGTCCTTGCCTTGTCTATCCATTATAACAACAATCTAATGATCCACAACATCGTGCAGCAATAGAACCAATATACTCTATTCATATTCCTATAGTAGAAGTCACTCGATGACAAGATGCTAGCCTATGCATCTGATGCTTAGAGAAATGGACCCAAGATCATCCATAATTTTGTTGTGCTTTACACGTCATATTCACCATAGACCCAAAACTTTCACCTGATGATGATATTGACCTCAATGATAAATTGCTACTCAAACCAACTCTTGATCATACCTAAAATAGGGTTCCCTTGTTTCCTCTTGTGCTATCATACTATCCACTATGTTAGGATAATCAAGAATATGCATAGAAAAATAAGTACATACACATAGGTATTTGACTTCTATGCCTTGTCCATTGGTGATTCTAATGATCTCCTAGGATTTCAATGGCTATAAACTTTGGGCACTTATAGCACCAAAAATTCCCCTACCCACCCCTTCATTCTCTTCAAAGACAACCTTGGCCAATCCCATAAACTGCATGGCATCACCCCACCCCCTAATAGACTAATCTCCCCAAACCAAATGCAAAAATAATTGAACTCTAGCATCAAGTTTATCATCCACATCAACAACATTAAAGCCCAACCCACCACCCACCCTGACATCCAACAACTCCTCTCTTGATACAAACTAGTCTTTTCTCCCCTTCCTCCATGCCCACCATCTGCTTGTGACCTCGAGCACACTATTGACCTCCAACACCCACATGACCCTATTAGTCTCCATCCATACTGCCACACTTATTTTCAAAAAAATGAAATAGAGAAACTAACATTTGAACTCCTTGACATGGGTATTATCCAACCTAGTAAAATCCCCTATGCTACCCCTATTGTCTTGGTTAGAAAGAAATATGGATCCTTCCATATTTGTGTTGATTATTGATAATTAAATAAACTTACGATCAAAAATAAATTTCCCACCCCACGAATTGATGATATGTTGGATGAGATTCATGGTGCCTCGATCTTCTCCAAGCTTGACCTACAATCCAGTTATTACCAAATCCCCATTGATCCAATAAATTTCCACAAAATAGACTTTCACATCCACCACAATCATTTTGAATTTTGTGTCATACCTTTTGGTCTCTGCAATACCCCAACCACTTTCCAAGCCCTTATGAATAAAATATTTGCTCCTTATCTCTGTAAGTTTATCATTATTTTCTTTGATGACATACTTATTTATAATGTCAATCTCACTAGCTATCTAGCTCATATTTTGATTGTCTTACGATTCCTATCCAAACAACAACTCTAATCTAAATTATTTAAATGCAAATTTGGAAAATCCTAGCTCTAGTACTTGGGCTACATTATCTCAGTTGATGGAGTTCATGTTGATACCAACAAAATTTTTACTATCATTTCATGTACCTAACCAAAAATCCTCACTCAAATTTGTGCCTTCCTTGGCCTTACCAGGTTTTATTGCCACTTTGTCAAAATCTATGCCTCTATAACGATACCACTAACCAACCTCCTTTGCTCTAACTCACTCCAACGGTTAGCCATAGTAGAGGTGATTTTCTATAACCTTAAAGAAATTATGACTTCCACTCTAGTTTTGGCCACCCTAACTTCTCCAAATATTTTCAACTTGAATGTGATGCAAATAGGGTAGGCCTTGGAGTGGTTCTCATGTAGGAATTCCACCCCATTGCCTTCAAGAGTCATAAACTTAAAGACCATGAGTGTTGCCTCTCTACTTACCAAAAAGAAATGAAAGCTATCCTTCATGCCCTTGATAAATGGTGATAGTATCTCCTTGGCTTCAAGTTCACCATCTTGATCGACCACCATAGCCTTCGTCTACTGCTCAATCAATCGACCCTATTAGAGGAATAGGCAAAATGGGTTGACCACCTCCAAATATTTGACTTCATGATCACTTACAAAAAGGGATGGGATAATGTGGTTGTTGATGCTCTATCCTACCTACCTGATGCACCTACCCTCCAAGCCATATCTTGGCCCCAACCCACTTGGCTCATAGAGCTCACAACTACCAATGAGTCTCAACTAGACTTTGGCCTATGGACCTCAAAAATTCACTCTCAACCAGGTTGGTCCTTGCACAATGATCACCTTCTTTATAAAAATTGTATCTTTGTCCACCCTTCATCCTCATTTATTCCTCACATCTTATTCGAGTATCACTCCACTCCCCTCGAGGGCCACTCTAGGTTTGAAAAAATGTACCATTGCATTCACTTAGATTTCTATTGGCCCAAGATGAAAACTCAAATCCTCTTTTTTGTTTCTAAATGTGACACATGCCAACATAATAAAGTTGAGACTATCACCCAACCTGGCCTTCTTCAACCTCTTCACATCCCTTAGGGTAAATGATAATATATTGCCATGGAATTTATCACAAGGCTTCCCACCTCTACTAAAATTGACTCCATCCTAGTTTTTATTTATAGATTCACCAAATATGACCACTTCCTCCCCATCCATACTTCCTATATAGACCCACACTTGGCTGACCTATACATCCAATCCATATTTTGACTTCATGGTTTTCCATCCACCATAGTCTGTGATCATGATCCCAAATTCACTAGTAACTTTTGGCAAGAATTTTTTGTGCCTCGGGTACCTCATTTAACATGAGCATTGCTTACCATCCACAAACTAATGACCAATCTAAAGTCCTCAATAAAACCTTGGAAATGTATTTATGTTACTTTGCATATGACCACCAATCCAAATGGACCTTCTGGTTATTCTTAGTTGAATATTGGTACAATTCCTCTCACCACTCTGCTATTGGAATGTCCCTCTTCATGGCCTTATATGGCTATCCCCCCTTCACACCACACCCTTGCCACCAACCTTCATACAACCAGTATCCAACAAAAACTACAATATATGGATCATATTCTCAACACCCTTAAAAAAAACCTCTCTAATACTCGTAATTGCATGAAACAACTCATTGACCAACATCCTTTTGACCACTCCTTTGGTAAAGGTGATCTAGTCTTCCTCTACCTACAACTATACAAACAACACTCCCTCAAGCATTTTAGGCAACACAAGCTTAGTCCCTGCTACTATGGTCCTTATAAAATTCCTTCAACATTTTGAAGAGGTGGCCTACACTCTTGACCTTTCCCTTGAATCCCAAATTCATAACGTCTTCCATGTCTCATGCCTCAAAAAATATATTGGGCCCAATACCACCCCCCAAACTATGCTCCCTATCCTTGATGCTAAAAAAATCCCACCTTATCATATCCTGGACAGTTGAAATCATCGCCTACACAACTAGACCATCTCTACATACCTTGTGCAATGACTTGGCAGTGAAGGGAAGGAAGCAACTTGGAAATCTATAGATTTTGTGTGCCAACATCCCCACCTTCTTGGCTTTGAGGACTCAACATCTTAGGGAGGGGGACATGCTACACTTTTTCCCTCAAGAAGACTAGATAGTCGTAGATAGGATATATCCCACATGCATCATTGGGTATGATAAGGCGATGTAATAACACTATATATACCCCCTCGAGGGTCTCTTTGGACATGTTGAGTATTTTTCTAATATAGCTTTGGCACACTACGATGCTGCATTGGTGCTCTTCTATGCTCATTTGTGTCCCCTTTTGTGTTCTTTTAAATATTTTTTGCAATAATTGTGTATGGTTCATGTTGTTTTTGAGGATACTCATGATTTTTTGGAGGAACTATCCAAACAATGGATCCCAATAGAGGAGTGGCCAATCCAAGTCCTAGAGGAACACATAAATAAAATCTATAGAACCATCTATATGAGATCACTCTCATGGTCTCAAAAGGAGGATCCTCTTGGATGTGGAAATAAAATCCAAAGTGAATATGTAGTTGTCTCTAGATACTTAGCCCTTTTCCAGAATACCTTGATCTCATTATGAGATTTATTCATGCAGTTGTGGACATAAAATCTTTGGCCCAAAATTAGATTCTTCATTTGGTTGTTATTTCATAGAAGGATGATGACAAGGGAACAATTGATAAAAATAGGGATGCATGGGTATTTTATATGTGAGATGTGTTGGGAGGAATAGGAACAATTTCTCACTTCTTTATAGAATACCCCTTCAAAATCAAACTATGGAAACATATGGCAACTCTACTAGGCATCCATTGGTCTAAGATATCTTCTATAGAACAACTTTGGAGGGAGTGGCCTAAATGAGAAGAAATAGACCAACCCACTCAACAATTATTTTTGGTGGGGATGACTCTCCTATGGAATTTGTTGAAGAAGAGAAATTATCATATCTTCAACCAAGAGTACATAGACAACCACTTTGTTTGGCAAAGTATCACAACCAATATGAGGGAGTCAATCCAATACTTGTTAAAAGGTCCCCAAAATCCTAGCCAGAGGGGATTCCAATTATATCTATATTACAATTTCCTCCAATGGTGGCCACACATAAAAGGGTAACCTCAAATCATGCACAACTAATCTAAACTAAGAATTGGAAATCTCTTCTATAGGGACTAGGTAAGATTAATACGGATGGAGCCTCAAGGAAAAATCTAGGAAGAGAAACTATGGGAAAAAAGTTACCTCTTGAATAGTGCCCCTACTTTTATATTCACAAAAAAACCTAGGCATCTTATCCAATAACTGGATAAAATAATACAAACTAGAGAATACAAAGAATAATTGAGAATTTACATATGACTCAACAACGCTTTGAGATAGTGGAGTTCATATAAATCTTTAGAAATAAAAATAGGGTGGTAGATGTGATGGCTAATTGGGTTCTTGACTAAGGCACCTCACTTGCTATGGATATCCTCCTTGGTAGTGGACTTAATAAACCAAAGTTCTTATTTTCATTCTTACCATTGATGATATTACTACCTATTGTATCTATATTTTATATATCCTTGCTTTGCATGGTTACTTTTTCATAGATAGTTGTAGTATATTATATGTGAGGAAGCATAGTACCACATCCTCTATTAAAACTTGGTTTAAAAACCTTCAATGATAAAAATATAAAGATACAATCTGATATTCAAATAAATTAATTAATTTTTTTTTACCAATAATATATATAATAATAATATGTAGACACCAAAATTCAGCACCCACAAGACCACATCAGCCATCCCACCTCAAAATCCTGCATAATAAATCATGTACCTAAGTCTCAACTTAGGGATATACAATCCTGCATATTATCCTATTTTCCAGATTTATTAAATCTAGGAAAAACCACCCTAGGATACCTTGCCTACCCACTGGACATGTGTCCTACACACTCCATCCAACATACTTGCCATATCTCACCCACTCTTATCCCCTTTGTCCCTTCACATGGGGCATATTCCCAACACCCATGCCACATCACATCCACCTTGTCTCCCCTATCCCTTCACATAGGACAAGATCCCACATCCCACTCCACTTGTAGCCACATCACCCCAATTAAGTGAGGCACATTGAGTGACTCACTATAATTATCCCTTCCACCTAGCAGCCCAAAATTACCACTTGGAAATCTAGGCTTGCTACCTTCCACTTCCCTCCAAAACCTTAAGGGGCCTATAAAGGCACCCTTACCCCACCAAAACAAGAGAGCTGAATTAAGACACTGCTAGGCTACAAAAATTGACCAAGATCCTCGAGAAAATTGTAAGAAAAATATGTACCAGATATCGGAGGTTCGTTTCCTGAGGTAACTTGTGCTTCAACCTAAACTGATTGTCTGTAGTTCCACAGTCAAAATAGCGCATCCGTGGACCGTGCATCCAAGGTTTCCAGTTTGCCACCATGCACCCGTGGTTTCACATATCTGATAGTATGACAACAAAGATCGGTAATTTTGTGCTTAACAAGGCTTTTATATTATTATATTTTGTTGTGATTTGCATTATGTGATTACTAGCTCAGGGTTTTTATGTGTAGCATTGCTCTTGCTTCTTCATCTATAGGTGCTACTGACTCTTTGTTGGTTTGAATATGTGTAGGTTACAGGTACATTGAGAAGGCTATTGAAGCTGGAGTGGTCCACGTTGGATACCAAATCCCACTCATCTTTGAAGTTGTAGCTAAAGAGTAGAGGAATACTGTACATTGCTGAGAACCTAGAAGACCCGCCCTAGGAAGACATTTGTATCATACTGAGAGACACATATTGTAACATTGCTCCCAAGATACTTGGGGTAATTCAAATCTTGTAAATTTGTATCAAACATCAATACAAAGAAAGATTTTATTTTTGGCAATATCTTTGTGTCTTTGTGTGATTTCATACATTTTAAGTGTTCAGTAATTTTGCTACAGAAATGGCGATCACGGTGGGACCCCCCAAGTATTCCATTTTGTTTTACCTTGCTTTTAAATTAATTTGTTGATCTCTATTTTTTGTTTCTCCAGGTTTTCATGAGTTGGAGATGTGCAAATGTTTGATCTCGGATCGATAGATCTGGGATTTGCTACATTCAAAGCTATCACTATGAAACCGTGCATCTGTGGTTTCTTTTTTGAGAAAACATGCATTCACAATTTCTATTGAGACAATGTGTTCTAGTAGTTGAGGAGATATAACGTGCACCTACGGTTGGTGGTCTAGAGGAACGTGCACCCACGGTTGCTGCACTATGGAAATGCGGAATGACGATTGAGAGCTAGAGGGAGCAGCGAAAGGAACACAAGTCTGTACCCCTATGCTATCCTTTCATTTTCTCTTTAGTTCTATTTTAGATTATATTTAAGTAGATTAAGGGTCTAAGTCCTATATACCATTGTTTGCATTTGGGTCATAGGAAAATAAAATTTTACTTAGATCTTGCATTCAGCATCACAATAAAAAGGAAAACTAAGAGAATCTGCATCTACATAGTAAGAAATAGTCAATTTGCATGTGTCAGGTTAGAAATAATCTAGGCATCATTTTTTGGGGTTCAGGTTTGTATTCATCTTTGTTGTGTTGACAAAAAGGACCTGCGCATCCGTGGTTGGGATTTTCTAAATGCAAACATGCAGTTGGCAAACCGCACACCCATGGTTTACCAAAACCAACCGCCCACCCGTGGTTGGCCCTATTAAATAGAATTTGGCTGAATCTTACCTGAAGTTAGTATTTTTGCCCCTGATTTGATTTTGTCTACTATTCTTTGGTTCCTTGTTTTCTGCATTAGACATAAAAATAGAATTGCATGTTAGATTTGCATAGCACAATAAATTAAATAAAGCCTCACACACTCACTTGAACATTGGAAAATGGTTGGATTTCATCACCGTCAAGTTTGGATTTCACCACCGAACCACCAACATATTACCCTTATTTTTGGCCAATATTGGCTCCAAGTTTTGTCATAACCCATGGGAAATTGCATGTATATCTCTTCGGAGAGGTATATCACCAACTACGGGTGAACTGGGTGAGGATCGGGAGGACTTGTGCTCCATGACCGTGTGTGGACTTCATCACCACACATTATAGGTGGGATTACGTGACCTGGACTTCATCACCAGGTTGTCAAGTTGTGAGCATACAGGTGAAATTCTAGATTCATTTAGGGCAAAATATTTTGCACATGAATTTTTCTTTTTTTAAAAAACTCCAAAATTCAAAAAATCAAAAACCTTCAAAATAAAAATAAAAATCAAAAACCTTCAAAATTCAAAAAAAATCAAATCAAAAACTTTCAAAAAAAAATCAATCAAATCAAAACTGGTGCAAACTTAGGATCAAAAACCTTGCATGTTTATTTGCTTTGTGTGTTGTATTGCATTGTACTTTCATTTCACTTACATAGATTCACATTTACATTTCACACATCATTGCACATTCACGTATGATAGTGACTCATAGTCAGGCCAAGAAGTTAGCATTAATCTAGACTCAGTGGTCTTCCCTATGGCATATCAGTCTAGTGATGTCCCTAACACTTCGATGGTAGGTCAAATCAGTATATCCACTCCTATGTCCTAGAGCCTAAATATAGGACCCTCCAATAGTGTCCCCATTTGGATATAGATGTTATGCATAGGGCTACCCACACCACTATTCTTGAGACTCCTAGGAGTGAACCACCTACCCCGATAGATGGTCGTGTCACACTTGTAGATATGGATGCCATTAGAATGTATATGAATGCTACTAGAATGGTTTTCCCATCATTACCACTTATTACCATCCCATCTCATGTCATACCATCATTAAATAAAGAGTCCACATTCACACACCTACAGCAGTCGAGACAAGTCTTTAAAAACCCACTCTTTGAGTTGACTTTTGTAGCCCTAGCTGGCCAACCATCATAATCTAACCAACCATCCCTCACATTGCCTCAACAAACCATCACTTGCACTAATCCCCTGTATGAAGCAACAACTCAGGTTGCTTCGTAGATTCCCACATCCATTCCATCTACTACACCCATAGGTTCCATGCATCATACCATTCCACATTCGATGGTAATAACTTTTTCTACCTACCCTCCACTTGCATCCACTACCATGGTTGTCTCACAACCAACTCAGCCTACCACCTCCCATGTGGCTATACCCATGTCAAATGCAATTTCTATGCATCAGGATTTCTTGCAGCTGCAACAGATGATTTTGGATAATGCTAATCATAGCGTTAACCTTGAACCTAATCAAAATTTGTAGAGGATTGAGCATAACCTACCACCTACCTCTCACCAAGCCCATACCTTTATCCAAGATCCATATTGGGTATTTCATCCCCCATCCACTACCATAGCAACCAATCCACCTTATCACATGTATGCTAACTCAGTAGGTTACCATACAGCCATCTCTACGTCACCTCATCCATATCAAAACTTTCACCAGCCTTCATACCATCACACATTCCAACCCAAAATTCCTCATCATATGCATCCTACATACAATCCACCCCATTACCAACAAAATTAGGTAAACCAGGGTTTTAACCCTATAAATGATCCTAGATACCAGTTCCTGCAGTCATATTGATAGTCTTGCCATGAAAACCCCAGGTTTACAATATCAGAAACCAACATTAAGGAAACTACTCAATCATCCTATCCAAGCTTCTATGCCTGCACTACCATATCTAGTGGACTTCCAGATGTTGAAGCTTGAGTTTAAGGAGGAAGAGGACCCCCAAGAGCATGTAACAAGGTTTGTAAACATGTGTTTTAGGATTAGTAGCAATGACACACTCATGTTACACACATTTCCTCAAACACTTAGGGGAGAAGCCTAATATTGGTACAACCATTTATCGCATTAGAGTGTTTTCACCTTTGAGCAATTCACAGACCAATTCTTGGAGTGTTTTGCCCTAAATGTTAGAAAGTAAACCACATTGACTAATCTGATTTACTTGAAGTAATATGATGATGAATCAGTTCATGATTTTGGTAACCATTGGAGGGTGGTTATGATTAAGTTACCATTCTCCCTCCCCATGATATAAATAACATGAATGTTCACAAAGAGTTGTGCCAAGCCCATATCTTTGTTACTCCAGCTACAAAAGTATAGAACATTCGATGAGGCACTCACCCAAGCCAAAGTGATAGAAGAAATAAAAATCCAAGAGGGCGAGATTAAGCCTAAATAAAATAAGTGGCAAAATAAAAATCAGAAGGGGAATAACCACATCCAATCCAAGGCCACTCAAGTTAACCAGATAGTCTTGGGCCAACCATAGTCAAATCAACAAGCCCAAGTATAGATCCAACAACCCCAACAACAATAGTAGCAATTGCAACAATCGAATTATCAAGTGGTTCCACCCCCACAACAGGTGCAAAATCCAACACAACCTATAGAGAGGCAACATCATCACTTTAGGCCTAGGTGCAACTACACACCATTACAAGAGCCCTATTCAATTGTGTTTCAAAAACTGTATGTGGCACAACTCTTTACATTACTAAAGATTAAGCCCAAAGATCCTAACAAGCCAAAGACAAAAGGCTATAAAGAGCACCTATTTTGCATTTATCATAGGCAAAGGGGTCATGAAATTGAAGCTTTCCATGGATTTAAGGGTATTGTGCAAGACTTATTGGAAGCGGGAAAGATCAAATTCGATAATCCACTAGCCCAATCCAATAAGAACCTTGGTATATATCAGATACCTTTGCCCCACCATGAGGCAAATCAACAAGCAATAGGAGTATCAACTTCTATAGTTCCTCCCAACCAAGTCAATTACGTATCTTAACTACACCAAGGTTTTGTATGGGGCATCAATGTGGTCACCCACGGGTAAATATAGACAAATCACACATCACAAGCTCTGACAACACAACCAAGTATCCCCATAAAAATAGGGCCATCAATTCCACCACCACCACTTCACAATCCAAGTAATCCACCATGCCCAATTGTCACCTTAAGTAGCCAGTTGACCCAAAGTCTAAAAATAGCATCAACAAAATTATCAATCTATGAGTTAATACAACAATCACCCCCACATCGAGAAGCATTGATGGAAATCCTAAAGTCTATCCAAGTACAATCATAATATCCCAATGCTTTCAACTCCTTTGTGGAGAGTGTACAAAAGTGCATGGAACCCTCGATAGCATTTTATGATTTCGAGGAAAAGCAAGTTTCATTAGATTTATCGGATCCTCCATTGCACATAGTAGCTCATATTGACATGAAGTCATTCAAGAGAGTTCTTATTGACACTGGCTCTTCCATCAACCTCATTACCACACCCACCATAAAACATTTAAAATTACCTTCATCACATATCACAACATCCACATTCACCCTTAGAGCCTTTAATGATGCCTTATGCTCAACTATGGGAAATGTTGTTCTTCCCATCACTGTGGGGGTGAAAACTATACATTTCCTCTTCCACATCTTGGAGGGGTCGATGCAGTACAACATACTTCTTGGACACCCTTGGATTAGGAAAATGAAGTGTGTGACTTCAACATTGCATTAGTGCCTAAAATATGTACATGAGGGCAAAGTACATTGCATCCTAGCAAACACAAAGTCTTATAAGTACTACAACTTGATCTCAAACCCTTATGATCCTCTACTTCCATCAAACCATCTATCCATCCAACCCCTCATCATCCGAACCATTATCGCTAATGACACCTCATTAAAAGCCCCCATAAAAGAGGAAATACCAATTGTTGACCCTGCTTTTGCATCTAAAATCATTAACTCTAGTCAACCCTCAATTGCCACATTCCATTTCTCCATCAAACCTAATCATCTAGCCAACCAATCATCAACCCCATCAACCACACTACAAGATTCACAAAAGCCATTCATATTCATAGCTCAACCTACTCCATCCATTAACAAATCCATCCACTCTCATGCATCCCAAAATTCATAATTTGTATTCTCGCAGATAGGGTCACCTATCTAAGAAGAACCACTACCTCTACATAAACCACAAGATAACTCAAAAGTGCCCTCTCCATCCACTGAGCCATCATCATCACAACCTCCCCGAGTTGTAGTACATCTTACTAATCCAAGTATTGGCGAGTACATCATTGAGAGTGTCACGGTCACACCACCTATTGAGTCAGTTAGAGACTATGGTCTCCCATGTGACCCACCCTTAGCCATAGGTGAAGTGTACAGAATGGGTTCCCAATCAAACGATGTTAATTTCATATATGGGGGAGTGATTTCTTCGTCCGATCCACCTCCTCCTAATGAGGAGCCCTTGCAAGAATTTGATGGAAATTTAGATTATATGTCCAACCCAAATTTCCCATTGTGATATTTTTACAAGATCAACTAGAAGGGATATGGACTTGGATGACATGAGCAGGGTCCTCGTTACATTGTCGAGCTTGAATATAGAGAATCACATGATCTCTCTGGTTTAGGGTATAGACCTTCCACCTTGGAATCTTCCTTCAATCAAACCTTCTAATGAATCACCATTGAGTATGAAGAAGAGGAAGAGGAGAGTGACGAATGTGATGATTCTGATGATACTAACGATGAGTACTTAGATTCTAAATTTGCTCCTCATTTACATGAGGCTTTTCTAGAGATTGTATTGCATACATTCATGATTAATCACATACCAAATGATTACATCTCCAATGAGGATTTCGGGGATTATATATCCGATGAAGACTTTGGGGCAACATATGGAGCAAATCTAGATTGGATCATTCAAATATTTTATGGACCCCAAGAGGATGTGGTTTTTGTTGAACACAACCTAAAATATGAATGGTATACAAAGATGTTTCCCATAGACAATATCGTCTTTCGAATCAACAAAGATGTATCTTGGAGGGGGCGATGCAGTACAACATACTTCTTGGATGCCCCTAGATTAGGTAAATGAAGTGTGTGACTTCAATATTGCATCAGTGCCTAAAATATGTACATGAGGCCAAAGTACATTGCATCTCATCAAACACAGAGCCTTATAAGTATTGCAACTTGATATCAAATCCTTATGAGCCTCTGTTTCCATAAACCCATCTATCCATCCAACCCCTCATCATCTGAACCATTCCCGCTAATGACACCTCATCAAAAGCCCCCATAAAAAAAAAAAACTTTCAACCTACCCCTAGCATGGTAGTAAAAAAAAACAACAAAACAACAAAAACAAACATGCATTCTAGATTACATTACACAAAGTGCACAAAAACATTCAAATGTTTCAAAAAAAAAAAATTCAACCTACCCCTGGCATGGTAGTAAAAAAAAAGCCAACAAAAACAAACATAGATTCTAGCTTACATTACACAAAGCACACACAAAAAAAAAAAAATCAACCTACCCCTAGCATGGTAGTTAAAAAAAAAAACAACAACAAAAACAAACATGCATTCTAGCTTACATTACACAAAGCACAAAAAAAAAAAAAAATATTTCAACCTACCCCTAGCATGGTAGTAAAAAAAAAAACAACAAAACAACAAAAAGAAACATGCAATCTAGATTACATTACACAAAGCACACAAAAACATCAAAATGTTTCAAAAAAAAAAAATACCACCTGACATAACCAAAAAACATGCTCCTACCTACCGTATTAGTCTATAGTCATCATAAAAGTGTAAAAGTTTGACACATTGTATAAATTCAACAAAATCATATTTCTTGTATTTATTATGAATAATTTTCTATTACAAATATGCCCATCGTAGGGTCACTTGAATGATGATACAGTCTATACAATTGCCAATGCCCTTAATATGGTAGGTGCATTAATATTACCATTTGAGTAGTCACAAATTGCCTTGGGGTGGAGTTGACCCCCTTCTTCACGATGTGGAAGGATTATGATATAGACTCCTCTTGTACCTATCTTCCTATGATCAAGAAACAACAACACACGATCAAAAAGATAGATAGCCTCTCATGATGAGGCCCTTTAAGGAAACATACATGATAATGTCATTAAACTAATGATCAAGAAACATAAAGAAAACCTTTAAACTATTCCAATTGAATCAAGATTTGTAATATAGCATAAAGGAGATCATTAGACAAATAATGCATGGATCAAATATCAAAATAGAAGCATAGAGGTGCATAAAATATCCACAAATGTTCTAATTAATGCAAAGCATAAACTAACTATTCTAAGCTAATTCCTATGGTCAGAATTCTTCTAAACTGCAATTAAACCTAAGAAATGATTATATAACCTATTTAACCAAAAAAAAATGAAAAGAGTAAGGTGATCTGTCACCTATTGTAAACTATAGCTCTGGTGAGCAGTCTACACTATGAACTGTGGCTGACAACCATGGTTTGACTTTTGATGGATTTGCCCTCAAAATAAGGGGTAGTGGACTTGATCTCCTTGTCCAAATTGATGTTCAAGGGTCACCTTCGTTGTCCTCAGACTGATTTTGTGGTCAATTGGATATGAAGGGCCTTCATTTGCCCGGATTTGTGCTTCTTGACTCTCCTAAGCACCTAGGACATTCACAATGTAATTCATCATGAATTTTGGTAAAAGGTTTTGGGATTAAATGCAATAGCTTTATATCTTAGTATACTCAATTTGAGTGTACAATTCGCTAGGGCTTCGCTACTCAAATCTCTAATGCTTGCTTCTCTTTTTCTCCCCATTTGGAGGGGGTATTTATAGCATGCCCCTAGGGCTAGGGGTGGCTTCATGGATAAGCCAAGACCAAGAAGGGTGGTTAGGACAGTTGGGATGGAAGCCTCTGGAATATTCCATCCTTCAACTACCTTATTCCAGATATTTTGGTTGTTCCAACCAATTTGGCTCAGATGGAAGGCCTAACTGAACTTCAGTTAAGACCATAGGTCACAGTTGCGGTCCAGACTATAGACCACAGGTGTCAACCATAGTTTAGACTAGAGACCGTAGGTCTGGGTTGCGGTTCATACTGATTAGGCCAAAATGCCTAAATTGAGTGGTTAGAACCACTACTCTATCTTGGAGTTTGTCCAAGATCCTCCATATGGTCTTGTAGCATGTCCATATGAGTAATCGCCCTCGACATGACGCGTTTTAGGTGTCTATATATGCCCCTTTTGATATGTGTTGTGAGATCAAACAATGCTGAGCAAAAATATAAATCCTAAAATGATGCCTAAGGTTCTATGATGATCATTAGTTGGATCAACAAAAGGATGTGCATCTTAGAATCATTACTTCCAACTCGTGAAAGGCTTACATTTGGACAAGTCTGCACTCATCATCAGACATTCGGATAGCATCAATACCAAGTATGGGTATCTTCTAACCCATAAATCTAAAGGATGAGAGTTACAAACCAATTATCATATTTTTTGTTTGCCCCAAGAAAAGGAGGAAGCTTATGATAGTTTTTGACAATGATTCACAAGAACAAACACAATTTTGACAAGATCAGGGGATCTTCAATCTCAGGGATATTCTGCTAACTTTGATTATGATTATGAAATTATGACTACACCCTCAAGCGATGAGTCGATGAGGGTAATGAAAATATATGAAGCGACAAAATCACTTGACCATAATGATTGATCCTAAAAAAATTTAGATTCGAGCCTTTTAATGCCTTGGCTAGGCCTAGTTCAGCTTATGATTACAACTCTTAGTAGTATTTGAATATTTCTATCCCATGGAGCAGTAAGGCTACAATAGCCATCTTAAGGAATCAAAATGATACAAATGCAATTAGACTTGTGTTGAATCATATTTATCGATGATTTTCTGAAAGATGCCATAAAAGAAATGACAATTTTACCCCAAATCTCCTTATGGTGATTTACTCATCTTGTCGGATTGCATGGATCGCAACTCGCTACAACCGCCAAGTGTATAGGATAAATCATTGAATATGAGGCACATTTGGTTTTTAATTATTTGATTTTTTTGTTTTAATTTTGCATTTATTTTATTGATCCTGGTGCTTTTAACATCACCAAATTTGCAATTTTGATCATTGATTTTGAATTTTTATCCAATGGGATCATTAATATGCTTTTCTAAACCTTCCCACATGTGGTTTTTGAGTGCATTTAATGCTATTTGTAGACCGTTAGTATGGTATGTGGTTTAATTTTTCAAATTTTGGGAACCACGGGTCATACCTGTGGGCGTAAAACCCTAGTTTTGGAACTGCAGGTATCAGTTGCGATTCGTCGAGACTAGGAGAACCTATAAATCAAATTCCCATTTGAAATTTTTCATTATTTTCTTGCAAGCACTAGCAAATTGAGATCTCTAAGAGTGAGAGAACATTCCCTGATCTGAAATGCTACTACACTCTACCATAATTGCACTCATCTACCTCGATGGCGGATCCTGAACAACCATCTACTAGTCGAGCCTAGGGTGCAGGCAAGGTAACTTGAAACTGAGACCTCACACTTAATACCAGTAAAATGAACCACATTACCACATTAAGTAATGCGGATAATGAACCTCACTAAACTGTTGGTAATGAACCCCACTAGTCTAGGTTAGCTTAGGTTTTTAATTTTTGGATTTAGTGGACTAGGAGGGTACCCAAAATGGGTGCCTCTCCTAAATCGCAGTTGGTAGCTACGGTTCCCAATTGGAAAACTAGGGACCGTAGGTTTTAGATACGGTTAGAATTCAAAAATCCCAATGGTCAAAATGGATTGCATGCAAACCGTAGGGTTGACCCACAGTTCAACAGCTTTAGAAAATTTAATTTTTTTTTATGATGTTTTTGTCATTTTTAGTATTTTTTTTATATCTATTTAGCTAGATTTTGTCTTACATTAAACTTTTTATTTCAAAAATTGGCTTCTAGAGCCTGGGAGCATGACATTATGAAGACTCTTCATGAGGCTCTCTCTAATGACAATCTATATTGGTTCCGAGATGTCGGGTTCAGCTACGTCATGGATTTGCCCACTATTAGGGTAGATCAAGCCTACCTGACTGCGTTGGCCTGACGCTAGAATGCACAGACTACACATTTCACCTACCTATAGGTTAAATGGTTGTTACCCTAGAGGACGTCTATAGGATCTTCAGGATCCCCATCGATGGCGAGGCCATCGTCTCCTCTATATCCGAGGTAAAGGAGGTTGTTTTTGATGCTATCTTCAGTGACTAGAACGAGGATGCTCAAGATGCAATTGACCATGGACGGGTGCACATCGGTGACTTGTATTCTAAGGATATCTTTTCTACACGAGAATCCCTCTTCATGCACCTGATAGTATGGATTGTCCTTCCAGACTCTTCGGGCACAAGGATTCCCTGGAACCTCTTGTCCACTGCTTGGAGGGTTTTTCATAGTTCGATAGAGGAGCCACTACTTTTATCATGGGGGAGCACCCTGCTATGTTAGATCTACAAGGAGTTGTACCATATTACTAAGCATAACCGTAAGGGCATCATCTATAGTCTTCTATTGCAAATCTAGGGGTGGTAGCACATCTGGATCAAGCGTTTTGTAGATCTTCCACTGTGCATTGCTAATATAGACATTTATCATCAATGCTACACCGCATGATGGCATTGTGAGGGGGAGGGTACCCACAGTAAGATCCATGTTGGTGACGTTGAGCATTACATTACTCGATTTGCATCACTCAGGTTAGGGGATGTTGTCTAGCGTCCCTACATGGATTGCTCTGCATGGCCTGAGGCAGACAAGAGGCTTTGATGGGCTAGCTAAGATAGGTGGCTTATCGGTTGAAAGGCCGATATTAGAGAGTATCAATTCTACTCTCATGTCCTGTGATAGTTTGGCATGGTGTAGGACATTCCATATATCCCTATAAGATACCGATGGATGGTCGCAAAGACTGATCTACAGTGGATCACTTCTAAGCCTCTATGATATCCTCTTTATGACTACCAGGAGACTGGATTTGAGACTGCTAGGACCACTCCCTAGTATGATGGGTGGTTGTCCATGTTCATATGGTACGAGCAAGGGACTCTAGACCGAGAGCCAGATCATGCAGAGGCAGAGGTGGATCTCGACGGGTACAGGGTGCACCAGTGGACAAAGGGAGGCTGGGGCATAGAGGCTACCATAGAGGAGACTCCTGAGATTGACCTAGACAAGGAGGCTCCAATGGAGGGTGAGATCCCTCCTGATAGTGTAGAGGGTCTACTCTTAGCTTAGGTGGCTAACTTGCAGAGTCAGCTTGAATGATTCCATACACAACATCTAGAGCAAGATACTACTATCGCCACTTTGGAGGCAAGAGAAGTTGATAGGGATAGGTGCCTAACTGAGGTGCAGGGTCAGATACAGGACCTCACTACATAGGCCATAGATGTAGAGGCCCAAGTTCAAATATTGTAGGCTACACTGGAATTAGCCCAGGCACATCATACTATAGCAAAGGTGGAGAGGGATCTCTGTCAGGTATTAAGGGTGGATATACCGCCTCCTCAGGCTACTATGGGGCCTCTGGTAGCACCAATGATAGTTTTAGTAGGTGTTCAGGACTAGATGGCCGAGGTAGAGCGACTGCACAACATGGTCATGAGGACCAATGAGATTCATGTAACCTGGATTTCTCACATTGATCATCTAGTTGACTACATTGAGATGCAAGGGCTATAGGTTCTCGAGGATCCTTTCACTTTAGAGTCTTAGCGAACTAGGACTAGGACCTCTAGATAGTATATGGTGAGCTTGATTCATAGGACTCATAGGACTGAGAGGACGCATAGGTACTCTAGCTCACATGGTGTGACATTGCATGCCAGGCCTAGAGATGTAGGATAGACTTCAGGGGCCACCGGTCAGAGGACTAGCCTACTAAAGTTACCAGTTTCTCATGTGCTGGTTGCCTTAGGATTTGGAGGTAGGCAATATCCATAGCAGGACCCACCATGGGTTCCAGAGCAGATAGGAGAGTAGGCTCCAAAGCACAGTGTTGAGGGAGGCAGCGAGACCTCCGATATAGGGGGAGCTGACTAGATCTGGGCTCTGCTAGATGCAGACTACATTTTTGATATGCCATATTTATTTTGAGTGTAAGGTCGAGGACCTACACACTTTGTAGCCTACGGGTATTTTGATACACTCCCTATGTACTATTTTGGACACATATATATATATATATATGACTTGATCATTTATGGCTCATTATGTGTACCAATATGTATTTTTGATTTTATGTTTATTTGATGCACATGGATGCAATGCTTATGTTGATGCTATGTTTATATGATGTGATGTATGGATGACATGAACTATATATCTATATTATTTATGATGATGTTGATGATATGTAGTGATCTAGATGATTAGATGTGCCATGTATGATGTATGCATATGGATGCACTGTTTATTTTTAACGCATATTTGTTTTTGCTTTGTGGGCATGCATTTATTTGTATGAAGTTATGGTATGCTATGCAATGTATGGTAATGCATTATGTACATAATCGTAATCTAATGGGAATCAACCTGTATGCTTTAATCACTTAAAACATAAGGAATGAATGTAAACTGTGTATATCAATTTTAAAATACGACCCCACATAATGTATAACAATCATGCAAAATAATTGATAATTCTCAGTACAAGAACTTAATAAATTAATCACCCATATATGAAACGTAGTAAAATGGATTGGTATAATCCTAATGAATTAATATGTCATTCTGTATATTTTTCTTTGTTGCACTATATAGTCAGTGGCCATCTAAACATAATTTCTGATATTCATGCAGTATCTATCCTATATGTTTGATTATGCTTTGTAAATGCATTCTGATAAATGTATGACTCTTTTCTTTTTTATGTCTAATGATATTTGGTATTTTTTTGCTATTATATAACATTTTGAGGTTTTCCATGAGACTCAAACACCCTAGTAGACTTCTCCAAAAATCACATACTAACTATACAAGGCTTTTAATGGACAAAGCTTTTGTCGTGACAGACCCAACTATTCATCATCCTTGTGTGTGCATGTGAGTGTTTTCAGATAGACTATAAGCATACCTCGTATGTCAGTCGGGACTCTTTCAACCCATATGTGAGATAGGGTTCCCCATATGATCGTACCATCCTTGTTTCAGCTTTGATTAGACTTATACAACTAGACAAAGCTAGGCACCTAGAGCTAGCTCATCTTGCAAATTGATCAGGTCTACCCCTCCAAATGTAGGCGAGACTCTTTCAACCCATTGCTATGTTTTGGGATCACCCAATAGAACTACCCCTCTGATTGCAGGCGAGAATCTTCCAACACATTACTGTGATCAAGGATCATTCTATGGCTTTCAAAAGGTGGACAATCCAGGGATTCAATTTCTCACCCTTCTTACTTGCTCATATGTAGTGATAAAAATCATTGCTAGTCCACATGTTATTGTTTTCTTTGAGCAAGGGATTTTTATAGTGCTTTTGATTCACTATGTAACTTTACATTTGATTTGGACTTTGTACTTTGAAATTTGCTCTTTGTAACTTGGTATTTAAACTTTGTAACTTTGGGATATATAGGGGAAATTCTTGTCCTTTTGCCAAAGTTCACCACTCTAGACCAAACTATTTTCAAGATAAGCAGGTCATGAAACCCATCTCTATAGATACCTAAGACTGCTTTCACAACTTTCATCATCTCTTGTCTTAGTAGGATTTTATATTATTTTTCTTAGTGACGGGATCCTAATATGTTGAAGCGCTATCCCAACTAATGACCTCATATATAAAAGAAAAATAAGCTTTCTACAATATCTGAAGAACCCACTAGGTATGTTTGAGTGACTAGAAAACTTAATGTACATACATATTTCTCCGTAATAGGTATCGTGTATGAATGCAATAAATTATGATAAATGCAAGGGTGCACGATTGAAACACAAACGTATGACCATTTGTAAGATTTTTATAGACACATTACACTCTACTATGGAATGCAACGGATGACAAATGCCTAAATGCAATATGATGAGGTGAATGCATGTATGAAAATGCAAACTACAAAAGCAAATGTTTTTGGATTTTATTCTTTACCAATTTTTTTTGGAATTTTATATATTTTCAAATTTTTATGAATTTTTGAGCTTTCATATTTGACCAAACGATGAGTATATATGCCTTTGGAGATTCTTGGGTTTGACCAAGTGATTTTTAGAAATCCTTGGAGCTTTTTGGATTGACCAAAGGGCTTACAGACGCCTTTGGAACCTTTTAGCTGACCAAAATCTCCGCAAGAGAGCTTGGAGCCTTTTCGAATGATCGAGAAGCTATAGGAACTCTCGGAGCCTTTCGGTTGACCAAGAATTTTTTTAGAAATCCTTGGTGCCTTTTTGGGATGACCGAGTGGCTTTAAGAAACCCTCGGAGCCTTTGGATTGACCAAGCAATTTTTAGAAATCCTTGGTGCCTTTTTGACTAACCAAAGGGCTTATAGATGCATTTAGAGCCTTTTCTGCTACACTCTCTAAGCATATAATTCCTTAATATGGATGATGTTGAGAGGTTCAGGCTCTTCAACACCCCCTAGTGATGTCAGGCGATAGGTACCTAAACCAATCTTTTCAGATATGATATAGGGTCCTAGCCAATTAGCCATAAATTTATCTCGCATATCGGTGGCAAATTCGAGTTCTATTGGTTTTCTTTCAGCACAAGATCCCCAACTTCAAAGTCTCTCTAGTGGACTTTGATATTGTAAGCTCATTTTAATCGCTCATAATAGACGCGAAGATGCTCCAGGGCATTCATGCAATGTTCATCCAGTAGCGTCAATTGATCTAGTCGAGCTTGTCATGTGGTGTCATCATTGATGAACTCTTTCAATGCGACGCACAACATTGGAATTTCTAACTCTAAGGTCATAATGGCCTCATCGCCATATACTAGTGAAAATAGAGTTGCCCCAGTGGGAGACCGAATGCTAGTCCTATAAGCCCATAATGCAAGGGGCAGTTATATATGCCAATCCTTATGGTGCTCTTGCACTATCTTTTTCAAGATGGCTACCATAGCCTTGTTTTAGGCCTCAACTTGCCCATTTGCCTATGGATAATATGAAGTTGCAAACTATGTTTGATGCAGTACTTAGATGTTAAAGCTTGCACAGTTTTGTTCTTTAAAGAAGTTCCATTATCCAAAACTATTTTGGATGGTATCCCGAAACGACTTATGATATGCTCCATTATGAACTCTGCTATGCAAGCTCCAGTGGTCATTGTTAATGGAATGGCTTCCACCTACTTTGTAAAATACTCAATAGCCATAATAATGAATGTATGTCGACTTGATGATGGAGGAGAGATCTTGCCAATTAGATCAAACCCCCACTAAGCAAATGGCCAAGCCGCTTGGATGGGCTGTAGGGCCTATGATGGCAAGTGCATAATATTAGCATGATTCTAACATTTGAAACATTTCTTGACATACATATTGTAATCCTTCTCCATATTGGGCCAATAATAACCCATTCGAAGGATACACTTGATAATGGCCATGTCGTTAAAATGGCCACCGCATGTACCATCATGAGCTTCTAAAATTTCCCAAGATGACTCTTGGGGCTCAAGACAATGAAGGAGAACTCCATCATAACTTTGGCAATACAAAATGTCTCCTATCAAGATATATTTAGTCACTTTTTGTTTAAATGTGCGTCTTGCGACACGCGACAGTCCCTCCGGGACAAAACCAAGTCTTAGGAAATCTTGAATTTGTGACATCCAATTCTGATGAGCCTCAGCTTCGACTGCTAAGATGACTTGCTCCCCCTACGTATTTATCTTTGTAAATGCATATTTGGAAACAACCTGGTGGTTAATGATGGTGCCACTGCCCACAGGACTCTAGGAGGTTAAAGACCCCCAGGGTGCTTTCTTGAGAAAGTCTTCAGCTTTGCAGAACCAATCAGATTTTGGCTCCACACTAATCATGTTGACTGATTCTTTGTTATAAAATGTTGCATGCTCTGCTTTAGGATGTGAGAGTGTCTTGACATGGATGGTATTAAATTTGGCAGATAGATTTTGAGGGATTAAGGATCCTAAATATCCCATGGTGTCTGTGAACCTATTTGATGAACGAGGGATTGCCTCGATGTCGTACCATTCTAGTTTAGCTAGATATGTGGCAACAAGATATTTGTAGGCTTTTAGTATCAAAAATTGACACTAAAATAGTCCCTTCACTTGGTTAATTATGATCAGGGAATCACCAAAGATGTTTAGTCTCTTGATATTCATGGCCAAGGCAAAGTAGGGTTTCATATTCAGCATTATTGTTGGTGCATGGAAAGTCTAGTTTGAATGACAAGGGCATTGGAGCTCCTTGCGGCATGAAAAACACTATCCTTGTCCTTGCTCACATTTCGAATCGTTAAAGAACAAATTCATATCAGCATTGTTCTCTGGTTCTTCTGGTTTAGGAGCTTCGGATGCTACAAACACTGCATCATCCGAAAGCTCGATTGTTAGAGGCCTACTATTGGATATTGGTGTCTCAACTAACTGATTTTCTATGACCTATCCCTTAAAGGACTTATGGCTTATGAATTTTAGATTGAATTCTATCAATAGCATGATCCACTTTGCAGTATGTGTACTATGATACGTCTTGCTCATCATATACTGCAAAGGATTTTGTTTTAAGTCACATATATCGTATGACTCAACATGTAGTGCCGCATTGGTAGCGAAAACTACTACTAAACATAGTTTTTCCATATATGCATATCCTATATCATAACTCACCAAGGTTTGGCTAATGTAATATATGGCTTGCTCTTTGCCTTGTACATTCTTTTGAGCAAACATGGTCCCTAATGCAAAGTCTGTTATCGATATATATAGAAAAAAAGGCTCTTTTGGCCTTGGTGGAGCTCACACTGGCAGCATCGCCAGGTATTGATCTCAACGAAGGTTACCTTGCAGTCCTCATCCTAGTTGAATGGGACACCCTTATGTAGCAGTCGATTCATGGGTCGAAATTTATCCGATAGTTGGGCAATAAATCACTTAATCGAGGCTACCTTGCCCTGAAGGCTCCTTAATTCCTCAATATTGGTGGGAGGACACATTTCCAAAATGGCCTTGACCTTTGTTGGGTCTACTTCGATGCCTCTCTTGGAGGTGATGAACCCTAGTAATTTTCCAAAAGTTACGCCAAATACGCACTTCTTAGGATTCAGCCTGATGTTGTGCTCTATCAGGTGATCGAAGACTTTTCTTAAGACCTTCGCATGCTCTTCTCGTAGAAATGACTTGGCTAGAAAATCATTGATATAATCTTTAAGAATTTTGTGCATATAGTCATGAAAAATGTATGTCATGGCCTGTTGGTATGTGGCACCAGCATTTTTGAGACCAAATGTGCGTCTTGCAGCACGCGACAATCCCTCTGGGACAAAACCAAGTCTTAGGAAATCTTGAATTTGTGACATCCAATTCTGATGAGCCTCAGCTTCGACTGCTAAGACGACTTGCTTCCCTTGCGTATTTATCTTTGTAAATGCATATTGGGAAACAACCTAGTGGTTAATGGTGGTGCCACTGCCCATAGGACTCTAGGAGGTTAAAGACCCCCAGGGTGCTTTCTTGAGAAAGTCTTTAGCTTTGCAGAACCAATCAGCTTTTGGCTCCACACTAATCATGTTGACTGATTCTTTGTTATAAAAGGTTGCATGCTCTGTTGCAAGATGTGAGAGTGTCTTGACATGGATGGTATTAAATTCGACAGACAGATTCTAAGGGATTAAGGATCCTAAATATGCCATGGTTTCTGTGAACCTATTTGATGAACGAGGGATTGCCTCGATGTCGTACCATTCTAGTTTAGCTAGATATGTGGCAACAAGATATTTGTAGGCTTTTAGTATCAAAAATCGACACTAAAATAGTCCCTTCACTTGGTTAATTATGAGCAGGGAATCACCAAAGATGTTTAGTCTCTTGATATTCATGGTGAAGGCAAAGTAGGGCTTCATATTCAGCATTATTGTTGGTGCATGGAAATTCTAGTTTGAATGACAAGGGCATTGGAGCTCCTTGCGGCATGAAAAACACTATCCCTATCCTCGCTCGCATTTCGAATCATTAAAGAACAAATTCATATCAGCATTGTTCTCTGGTTCTTCTGGTTTAGGAGCTTCGGATGCTACAAACACTGCATCATCCAGAAGCTCGATTGTTAGAGGCCTACTGATGGATATTGGCGTCTCAGCTAACTGATTTGCTATGCCCTATCCCTTAAAGGACTTCTGGCTTATGAATTTTAGATTGAATTCTATCAATAGCATAATCCACTTTGTAGTATGTGTATTATGATACATCTTGCTCATCATATACTGCAAAGGATTTTGTTTTAATATCACATATATTGTATGACTCAACATGTAGTGCCACATTGGTAGCGAAAAATACTACTAAACATAGTTTTTCCATATATGCATATCCTATCTCGTAACTCACCAAGGTTCGGCTAATGTAATATATGGCTTGCTCTTTGCCTTGTACATTCTTTTGAGCAAAAATGGTCCCTAATGCAAAGTCTGTTATCGATATATATAGCAAAAAAGGCTCTTTTGGCCTTGGTGGAGCTCACACTGGCGGCGTTGCCAGGTATTGATCTCAACGAAGGCTACCTTGCAGTCCTCATCCTTGTTGAATGGGACACCCTTATGTAGCAGTTGATTCATGGGTCGACATTTATCCGATAGTTGTGCAATAAATCACTTAATCGAGGCTACCTTGCCCTGAAGGCTCCTTAATTCCTCAATATTGGTGGGAGGATGCATTTCCAAAATGGCCTTGACCTTTGTTGGGTCTACTTCGATGCCTCTCTTGGAGATGATGAACCCTAGTAATTTTCCAAAAGTTATGCCAAATACGCACTTCTTAGGATTCAGCCTGACGTTGTGCTCTATCAGGCGATCAAAGACTTTTCTTAAGACCTCCACATGCTCTTCTCATAGCAATGACTTGGCTAGAAAATCATTGATATAATATTCAAGAATTTTGTGCATATAGTCATGAAAAATGTATGTCATGGCCTGTTGGTATGTGGCACCAGCTTTTTTGAGACCAAATGGCATAACTTTGTAGCAAAATGTTCCCCATGGTGTTATAAACGTGATTTTGTGTTGGTCTTCGGGCTTAATACGAATTTTATTGTAACAAAAAAAACCATCCATTAAGGAGAGCATTTTGTGACCTGTAGTAGAGTCTACTAGAGCATCGATATTAGGCAATAGAAATGAATCTTTTGGTGTTGCCTTGTTGAGATCTCTAAAATCCGTACAAATACGGATCCTTCCATCTGGTTTTCCTACAGGCACCATATTGGATACCCATTCTAGATAGTCGATGGAAATGACAAATTCTACATCCAAAAATTTTTGCAATTCGTCTTTCACCATTAAGGCTATTGTTGGATGCATCTTTCTGAGCTTCTGATTTACAGGCTTCTCGGACGGGTCTAGCGAAAGGTTATGAGTAACTAATTTTGGGTCTAGACCGGGCATATCTTTGTATGTCCAAGCAAAAAGGTCAAGTCTCTCTTTCAACAGAGATATGATGCTAGTGCACTCATATGGAGTGAGACTCATTCCAAATTTAACCTTCATTGGATTGGTGGGGTTGTTACCGATATCCACTTTGAAGGTTTCCTCTACTGACATATGGGATCTCTCCTCAAGCTGATGAGGCATAGGGATCAAATGGATGTCATCAGTTGGATTTATATGTTCTTCATTGGAAGTATGTTCAACGTGATAGACATCATAAGCACATCCTGGTCAAAAATAAAATGGTTGCAGCATCTCTTTGTTCGAGAAGAAATCTTCAGGTTGTACTGGCGAATCAACGCGATCCCAATCAATAGCATCCATGTTTAGATGCAATGGCTTGGATAGATATGCTGGATTATGGAGTGGAGTAGTCAAATCAATTGAGACCATGTTGATGGAATGGAATTGATCTCCAGGACCACACAGACTGACCTCTATATCATCTATGTAGCTTCCATACCCAATATCTGGCTCAGATGGTACGAGGACGAATGGGTCCTCCCTATGGGATTCCCATATAACTAGATCCTCCTTGTGCACTAACTACAATGGGATCTCTCAGCTCAAGTAGCTCAGCATAAGTAGGCAAATGGAGAAATAGTCTTTGATATTCCTCTTCCAAATTTATTCTTTCCCTGAGGCAACGCTAGATATTAATCTCTCAATGCAAACTTGCAACTATAATAGGTGGTAGACCCCAAGGTGGATTTCTATTAAGTAGGTGATGAGGCCCCAAATAGGCCATCTCCAATAAATCCTCATCATCATTGTATAGATATAATCCTTCACTTCCCCCCATATGCAAGGGGCGATCTGCCAGATGTGGTCCCATGTATCTGATTCTGCGGTCACTATCATCACTATCCAGATAAACCAGATAAAACGATCGTATATATGACACCTATGCAAAAAATGGCTCTACTTCTTCATAGCGATCAGTGTTAAGAGGCACTTCTTCTATAACATACTCTGACTCCGTAGGCAATAGATGTAGCGGGTATACAAGCCTCAAATCGGTCATCTTAACCTCATCGCTATGATTGCTACTATGAGCAGACCACTCTATCGTGTCCACAAACATTGGGAGATTAGATGGATGAGGCCTTAAGTAGGCCTACTCTGTCTCATCTTCATAATCACTATCGACTATGAAATGCTCTTGTATCTCATATAATTTCTCTCTAGGTAGCAAATGGCATAGAAATACCGAAACCATGAAGGCACGTTCAATTTCCTCCTTAGATTGATCATCATTTGAGGACTCGCCATCTACATCATAACTCGGTCCACTTATTTCAAAGGTGGACTCCTCTCCATCTTCACTACAAATATCTCCTAAATCGAGATAGCCTATAATGGCATGGTTGTGCCCCTACATACCAGTATCGTTGGTTGTGATACGATTTTGATGACCCTGGTTGCCTCTAGGGTTCTGCTTCGAGAACTCTTCATGTTCAAGCTTCGATCTCTCAATGGTGATGACTGGCACCATTGGGTTTGCCATAAATACTAGACATGTTATGATGATATGGATTAAAATCCACGTCATCCCCTAGACTCAGGTATAAACGATCCAATGATGCAGTGAGTAAATCATCATGTCCCTAAATCTACAATCCTAATATGAACCTATCAGTTGCAAATTGATAACGTAGTTCAAGATGGGTTCTCCGTCCTTGTTAAAAAATACCAAGGTCATATCCATGCCAATGATAGAGCTCAAAAATGTGCATGGTTTACTCTGGGTTGGACAAGTACCGAATGTTCACCATGAACTATTTGTCATCATCCACCTCCATGGGTGCTCGCATTGGAACTTGATCCAACCCAGCTTAGATGAAGTTTGTTTGGTTGGGTGGCTTGCCCAACGGTACTATGGATCCAACTAGATATCGATGGGCTATCGGTCAGCCCATGTCTCATGCAATCTCTAAAATAGGACCAAAGGTCACATTTTGCACAAGATACTCATCCATACCTGTATTGGCTGTCGGAGTAATCAACTAGTTTGTATTATTCAGAAAGGATTAAATAGAATAGTACAGTCCCTAATAAGCCCGGAGGTTACGGAACCACCCGTGGCTAAAATAGGCCCAGTTATAACAAATAACAATAATGTAATAATAATAACATGCTAACTAATGTACGCTAACATCCCCCCTTATTACATTATTTGGGCAATAATATAACTACTAGCTATACTAACATCCCCCCTGATTACATCATTTTGCAATACAAAGAGAGCTACGAAACAATTCAAATTTGACACATCCAAGTGCCTTAGTGAAAATGTCTGCAACTTGAGCATCGGTGGGAATGTGCTGAAGCTGAATTTGGTGCTTCGAAACTTTGTCTCGAATGAAATGACATTGTGTGTCAATGTGTTTTGTTCTTTCATGATGAACTAGATTCTTGACTAGGTTTAGAACACCCTGATTGTCGCAAAACAAGTGTATTGGATATTTGGATGGATGACCCATACTTGTCAGAATGCGACGCAACCATATCACTTCGCACACAACATCACGTGCGACGCGATATTCTACCTTTGTTGATGATATAGCAACCACCTATTGCTTCTTATTGTGCCAAGAGACAGGACCAGATCCAAGATGAAAAATATATCCTAAAGTTGACTTACAATCATCAAACGATCTGGCATATTCGGAGTCCGTGTATCCCTGTAAGAAGAATTTTTTGTTCCTCTTGTATTTGTTGGCAATTTTGGGTACCTTGAGTACATTGCCTTTGCTCAAGTATAGTTGTTGTCATTGATGTCAAAGGAGCTCTTGGTAGTTGTTGTCTTTGATGTCAAGGAGTTCTTGAAGCAATTTGATTAGTTGTCCAAGCATGTGTTTTGATGAAGGTTTCAATATAATCGGTAAGTTTCTATGTAGCCCAGTTGCAAAAAGATCAAGAAAAAGACAAGTAAGAAGAAGTATGCAAGTGGCTGGAAAACTGTCATGATTTCGCGACATGTTTTAGGAGAGAGAAAGCACTGGCAAAACTGTCACGATTTCGTGACATGCTGGAAGGCAGAGGCAAAGCTGGCAAAACTATCATGATTTCGTGACATGTTTGAGGAGAGAGAAAGTTCAGGCAAAACTGTCATGATTTCGCGACAAGTTGAGTTGGCAGAGTTGAGTTGCAGGAAGTGTCACGATTTTGTGACAAGTTGAGTTGGCAGAGTTGAGTTGCAAGAAGTGTCACGATTTTGTGACAAGTTTCAATGAAGTTGTACGGATGCAGAAAGTGTCACGATTTCATGATAGGTTGAGTTGGCAGCTTGCAGGTGGCGAAAGCGTCATGATTTCGTGACATGTTCCAGTTTCATGAGCAGTTGGCAGAAAAGTGCTTAAGGCAGCGAAAGCGTCACGATTTCGTGACATGTTCCATTTTCGCTAGTGCAAACCGAGGAAAGGTTGAAGAAGCAAGAAGTGTCATGATTTCATGATAGAGTTGCTGATGACGTCAGCAAAAGCAAATGTGTCACGATTTCATGACAAGAGCAGAGAGGAAGGCCTTGCAGACTAAAGCGTCATGATTTCACGACAAGAATCATGATGACATCAGCAAAGTCAGGGAGTGTCACGATTTCATGACAATAGGCTAAAGCAATGTGTAAGGCAGACTGCAGTGTCACGATTTCATGTCAACAAGCTAGTGAAAGTGTACGGCAGGCTGTAGTGTCACGATTTCGTGACAACAAACCAAAGAAGGCACATGACAGGCAGTAGTGTCACGATTTCATGACAACAAGTAATACAAGGTGTACGATAGACAAAGGCGTAGCGATATCATGACATGTTTGAGTTTCGTGCTAGAAAAGCTACAAAACAATAGAGGCGGTTGAAGCCGACGGAGTTAACCTTTGTCGATGAAGTGTAAGGTTGTGCAACCGACGATTGTTTTAAGGATATACAGTCGACTAAGATCAAGAATTTAATCATGAATTATTGCTATAAAAGGAGGACTATTTTCGAGTTTCATGTATCGAATGTGTGTGTCGAATTTGCGCAAGTGAAGTCTACTGTGCGCAAAGAGCAGTCATATCGAATCGATCGAAGTGTGCATTCGAAGTGCGACTTTTGTAGAAGCAGAGTGGAGGAAGAAGTTCGATCGAGGAGAAGCAGACGGTGCGAAGAGGGTGTTGTAGTGGCTGCACATAGGCGCATAAGTTGTTGTGCGATCGAGTGCTGCAGTATTTACACAGACTGTGTAAAGAAAGCAGAGTGTGCGAAGACTGCATTGTGGTGGATGTGCAACGGAGCAGAAGCTAAGTTGAGAAGATAGTGCTACTGCATTTTGCAAAGATTGCACTACTGTGTTTGTGCAGAAGTTGAGAAGATAGTGCTATTGTAAATTTGAGAAGACTGTGTTGCTGTAGTTGCACAGACAGTGAAAAGTTGTTTTCAACCAAGTGCAAAAAAGAATAGAGGAAGAGGACAATTGTGCCAGACCGAAGGACTATGTTTGGTGCAGATAAGAGGACCAGCTTTGTAGTGACAGAGTTGAGGATAGAGATCTCCAGCCAGAGCAGGGAAGACAGGTGTCTTCTGTGGATAGAGTTCCACTTGCTAAGGGCAAAGGAGATAGAGGTCTTCTAGAGGATCACCAACAAAGCAAAATTAGGGGAAGGTATCTCCTTTGAGCCGAGGCTCATAAACATTGTAATCGGGAAGGATTCCCAGAGGACTTTGATATAACTTTTAGAGGAAAGTTTTATCCGTGGAGTAGCCCACCTTGGGTGAACCACGTTAAATGGGTCTTCTATGTGTGATGCTTTCTGTCTTGTTTAATATTATGTTGATGCCACTGCTATCTGAAATTAAAATTATTAAATGGTTAAGTCTTATACTGTTCACCCCCCCTCTCAGTATAAGTTCATGTTCTTCAATTGGTATCGTAGCAGGTCTCTCCAAAAAAAGCCTAACAGCTTGGAGAAGGATCTAACAGAGGAACATATAAATTCAGAAAAGGTTGAATTCGATCTCAAGAGTGAATTCTTCTTGGCCTTGAGAAAGCTTGAGAAACTCAGGGAAGAGAATTTTGTCCTCAAGCAGGATTGTCAGAAAAATAGATAGCAAGATCAGAATTGGCTCAAAGTGTTATAGATTTCAAAATTCTAGTCGAAGAAGGGAAGAAGATTGAACAAGTTCTAACAGAGGTTCTAAAAGGAAAGGTAGCTGATTGTGAGAAACTAGAAGGAGAGATTATGTCTCTTAGAGTGAAGTTAGAACAATCAACTCTCAGACATAATATTCCATGTGAAAAGAAGGATGGCATCACCATTCATGAAACAGGGTCTTCAAGCAAGAACAATCTTCACTCTGAAGAGCAATGGATTCCAGTTGATCGCAAAAAGAACAAACTTCCAAGGTATCAAAACAGGTTACATAATACCTTTCATGGATATTGTTTTTCCTGTAAAAAATTTGGTCACATAGCTATGCATTGCAATAAGTCTCTGAAGAGTCATAGTAAGGAAAATGTTAACTCATTTGCACCTCTTATGAATAAAAATATCATGTGTTACAAGTGCAAGAATTTTGGGCATATAGCAAGGATGTGCGGTTTGGATAGATTTAGTCTTGAGTTCTCAAAAAGGAGGAATGAGATAAAATCTAAGTCAATGATAGTTCAAACTACTTTTCATGCTCAAGACAAAGTAGAAAAATGGTATCTTGATAGTGGCTGTTCAAAACATATGACTGGTGAAAAAGAAAAATTTTTGTCTTTAAAAGAAACAAACAGAGGAACAGTCAGTTTTGGAGATAACAAGTCCGCAAAGATCTGTGGTAAAGGGACTCTTAGTTTGGATGGGAAATCCAAAACAGAAAACGTGCTTTATGTAGAAGGGCTAAGACATAATCTGCTTAGTGTGAGTCAACTTTGTGATCAAGGGCACATAGTATCTTTCTTTTCGGATAGATGTGAGATAAGTAAAGAATTAAATGGAAAACTTATTGCTAGGGCTACAAGGACTCCAAACAATCTTTACATGCTGAGTGAGATAAAAAGAGAAAAATGCTTTCTAACTCAAGAAGATGAGAGTTGGTTGTGGCATAAAATATTGGGACATTTGAGTTTTGATAATCTGGTCAGTATTAGTAACAAGGAAGCAGTTAGAGACTTGCCCAAAATAAAAAGGCCCCAAAACATCATTTGCGGTCCTTGTCAACATGGTAAACATACGGAACCGGTTTCAAATCGAAAGGGTATACATCTTCCAAACCCTTGGATCTTATTCATACTGATTTGTGTGGCCCCACCAGAACTCAGAGCATTCAAGGAGATAGCTATTTCATGTTGTTTATAGATGATTACTCAAGAATGACTTGGGTTACTTTTCTCAAAGAAAAATTTGAAGCTTTTGAAAAATTTAAAGTTTTTAAAGAAATGATTGAAAATGAGACTGACAAGAGAATCAAATGCTTAAGATCGGATAGAGGAGGAGAGTTCACTTCAAATGAATTTGTGGAATACCGTGAACAACACGAAATCAAAAGAGAATATTCAGCGAAGAAGAACTCCTCAACAAAATGGAGTAGTTGAAAGAAAAAATAGAACCATTGAAAATATGGCTAGAGCAATGTTAGATGAGTCAAAACTTTCAGATGGTTTTTGGAGAGAAGCAATGAATACAGCAGTCCACATCATTACCAGGGCTCAACTCATAGTCAATCATCATAAAACTCCCTATGAGCTGTGGAAAGGAAGACCAACTACGCGTTAAACACTTCAAAGTGTTCGGGAGTAAGTGCTTCATCAGAAGGGAAGATCAAAATCCGGGTAAGTTTGATCCTAGGTGTGATGAGGGAATTTTTCTTGGATATTCCAGCAAAAGTAAGGCCTACAGATGCTTCAACAAAAGAACTCATACAGTTGTAGAGAGCATAAATGTAACAATAGATGAAAAGACAGGGATAAGAGAACCAGTCAAGGAACTCAGTGATGGAATCTATCAAGAAGAATTCAGAGAAGTGTCAGATGAAGAAGAGGAAAGACAACAACTGCTTCCCAAAACTCCTTCACGGTATGTTCAGAAACATCATCCCAAAGACTTGATCATTGGTGATCCAAATAGCAAGCAAACAAGAAGAAGAGTCATTCCTTCACATGAATCTGCGAATGTTTCATTGTTATCTCAGATTGAGCCAAAAAATTTTAGTGAAGCATGTACAGATGATTTTTGGGTAAAAGCAATGGATGAAGAGCTAAATCAAATAGAGAAAAGTGAAACCTGGGATTTGGTTCCAAGACCTAAGAACAAGAATGTCATTGGCACAAAATGGGTATTCAAAAATAAACTTAATGAGGATGGAAATATTGTCAGGAACAAAGCCAGGTTAGTCTATAAAGGGTATGCTCAAGTCGAAGGTGTTGATTTCAAAGAGACGTTTGTGCCTGTTGCTCGTCTTGAAGCGATCAGAATGTTTTTGGCCCCGTCTAGTTTCAAATCTTTCAAAGTGTTTCAAATGGATGTAAAGTCTACTTTTCTAAATGGGGTGTTGGATGAAGAAGTCTACATAGAACAGCCGTGAAGGTGTGTCTCTCTCGAACGAGCCGGACTATGTGTGTAAACTGAAAAAGGCACTCGTCGGGTTAAAGCAAGCACCCAGGGCTTGGTACTCAAGACTTGACGGGTATCTTTATGAACAAGGATTCAGGAAAGGCGTGGCAGATAGCAACTTGTACATTAAGAATAAAGGTGATGATATGATTATCATAGTTGTCTATGTCGATGACATTATTTTTGGGGGAAATAATACTCAGATGTGCAAAGTTTTTGCTAACACCATGCAAAAGGAATTCGAGATGTCTATGATTGGAGAGTCTGTCATTCTTTTTAGGACTGCAGATTGCGCAATCAAAAGATGGTATATTTCTCTCTCAAGAAAAGTATATCAAAGAGATGTTAAAAAAATTTGGGATGATGGACAACAAACCCGTATGTACTCCAATGATTACAAGGTGCAATCTGAGTAAGGATGATGAATCTCCATGACGAGATCAAAAATTGTATAGATCTATGATTGGCGGTTTACTATACAAGATCAGACTACTGGACCGGATATCATGCAGGCCATTGGATTAGTAGCAAGATTTCAGGCAGCTCCAAAAGAATCTCATGTTATAGCAGTCAAGAGGATATTCAGATATTTGAAGGGCACTAGTGGAGTTTGGGCTTTGGTATCCCAAAGGCGATGATTTCACCCTCACAGCCTATACAGATGCAGATTGGGCAAGCAGTATTGATGATAGAAAAAGCACTAGTGGTGGAGCATTCTTTCCGGGAAAGAGTCCGGTTTCTTGGCTGAGTAAGAAACAGACCTTCGGTTTCCTTATCTACAAGAGAAGTCGAATACATAGCAACGATGGCTGGGTGCACTCAAGTTTTATGGATGAAAACAACCTTGGAGGATTTCAAAGTCAAGCATGAACAACCTATCCCTATTCTTTGTGATAATTCAAGTGCCATAAGTATTTCTAAAAATCCGGTAATGCACTCAAGGACGAAGCACATTTCTATCAAATATCATTTTCTAAGGGAGAAAGTGCAAGAGAAGCAGGTCAAGCTAGAGTATGTACCCACTAAAGAGCAGATTGCAGATATCTTCACCAAACCCCTTCCAAGAGATACGTTTGAGTATCTAAGGGAGAAATTGGGAGTTGTACTCTCACCTCAAGATTAATCACCTCATCGGAGGTGGGGGAGGGACAAAGCCAAGAGGCTCTTTCTTAGTCCCGAGCCCCAAAGGTGACCCTTTGCCATTGATGACAAAGGGGGAGAGATATGAGTAAGGGGGAGTGCTTCAAGTGAAGAGAAGAGCTTCAAGTCAAGGGGAGCAAAAACTTCAATTGCAGAATTCTCAGTTGATGGATCAGTTGGTTCAGCTTTTGGCTCTTGAGATATGTTTTTAGTTAAAGGTTGCCATCAATGACAAAGGGGGAGATTGTTGGCAATTTTGGGTACCTTGAGTACATTGCCTTTGCTCAAGTATAGTTGTTGTCATTGATGTCAAAGGAGCTCTTGGTAGTTGTTGTCTTTGATGTCAAGGAGTTCTTGAAGCAATTTGATTAGTTGTCCAAGCATGTGTTTTGATGAAGGTTTCAGTATAATCAGTAAGTTTCTATGTAGCCCAGTTGCAAAAAGATCAAGAAAAAGACAAGTAAGAAGAAGTATGCAGGCGGCTGGCAAAACTGTCGCGATTTCGTGACATGTTTTAGGAGAGAGAAAGCGTTGGCAAAACTGTCACGATTTCGTGACATGCTGGAAGGCAGAGGCAAAGCTGGCAAAACTGTCATGATTTCACGACATGTTTGAGGAGAGAGAAAGTTTAGGCAAAACTGTCGTGATTTCGTGACAAGTTGAGTTGGCAGAGTTGAGTTGTAGGAAGTGTCACGATTTTGCGACAAGTTGAGTTGGCAGAGTTGAGTTGTAGGAAGTGTCACGATTTTACGACAAGTTTCAATGAAGTTGTACGGATGCAGAAAGTGTCACGATTTTGTGATAGGTTGAGTTGGCAGCTTGTAGGTGGCGAAAGCGTTGCAATTTCGTGACATGTTCCAGTTTCATGAGCAGTTGGCAAAAAAGTGCTTAAGGCAGCGAAAGCGTCATGATTTTGCAACATGTTCCATTTTTGCTAGTGCAAACCGAGGAAAGGTTGAAGAAGCAAGAAGTGTCACGATTTCATGACAGAGTTGCTGATGACGTCAACAAAAGCAAATGTGTCACGATTTCATGACAAGAGCAGAGAGGAAGGCCTTGCAGACTAAAGCGTCACGATTTCATGACAAGAATCATGATGACATCAGCAAAGTCAGGGAGTGTCACGATTTCACGACAACAGGCTAAAGCAAGGTGTAAGGCAGACTGTAGTGTCACGATTTCGCGTCAACAAGCTAGTGAAAGTGTACGACAGGCTGTAGTGTCACGATTTTGCAACAACAAACCAAAGAAGGCGCACGACAGGCAGTAGTGTCACGATTTTGTGATAGCAAGTAATACAAGGTGTACGACAGACAAAGGCGTAGCGATATCGTGACATGTTTGAGTTTCGCGCTAGAAAAGCTACAGAACAGCAGAGGCGGTTGAAGCCGACGGAGTTAACCTTTGCCGACGAAGTGTAAGGTTGTGCAGCCGACGATTGTTTTAAGGATATACAGCCGACTAAGATCAAGAATTTAATCATGAATTATTGCTATAAAAGGAGGACTATTTTCGAGTTTCAGTGTCGTGTGTGTGTCGAATTTGCGCAAGTGAAGTCTACTGTGCGCAAAGAGCAGTCGTATCGAATCGATCGAAGTGTGCGTTCGAAGTGCGACTTTCGTAGAAGCAGAGTGGAGGAAGAAGTTCGATCGAGGAGAAGCAGACGGTGCGAAGAGGGTGTTGTAGTGGCTGCACATAGGCGCATAAGTTGTGTGATCGAGTGCTGCAGTATTTACACAGACTATGTAAAGAAAGCAGAGTGTGCGAAGACTGCGCTGTGGTGGATGTGCAACGGAGCAGAAGCTAAGTTGAGAAGATAGTGCTGCTGCATTTTGCGAAGATTGCACTACTGTGTTTGCACAAAAGTTGAGAAGATAGTGCTGCTATAAATTTGAGAAGACTGTGCTGTTGTAGTTGCGCAGACAGTGAAAAGTTGTTTTCAACCAAGTGCAAAAAAGAACAGAGGAAGAGGACAATTGTGCCAGATCGAAGGACTGTGTTTGGTGCAGATAAGAGGACCAGCTTTGCAATGACAGAGTTGAGGACAGAGATCTCTAGCCAGAGCAGGGAAGACAAGTGTCTTCTATGGATAGAGTTCCACTTGCTAAGGGCAAAGGAGATAGAGGTCTTCTAGAGGATCACCAAGCAAGCAAGAATTAGGGGAAGGTATCTCCTTTGAGCCGAGGCTCATAAACATTGTAATCGGGAAGGATTCCTAGAGGACTTTGATATAACTTTTAGAGGAAAGTTTTATCCGTGGAGTAGCCCACCTTGGGTGAACCACGTTAAATGGGTCTTCTATGTGTGATGCTTTCTGTCTTGTTTAATATTATGTTGATGCCACTGCTATCTGAAATTAAAATTATTAAATGGTTAAGTCTTATACTGTTCACCCCCCCCTCTCAGTATAAGTTCATGTTCTTCGATATTCTAGGCCATATTCCATTGTGCCACGGACATAGTGAAGAACACGTTTTGCTGCTTTCCAATGAGTAGTCTTAGGCTCTTGAATGAACCTCGAAAGATAGTTCATAGAAAATACAATATCTGGCCTAGTATTGGTCAGATATATGAGACTCCCAATCAACTATCGATAGAGAGTACCATATACCTAAGGTGATTCATCATATCACGATAACTGAAGTCCTGTCTCCATAAGAGTTGCCATTGGCTTGCAATCAGTCATGCGATATTTTTCCAACAATGTCTTGGCATATTTTTTCTGAGACACTTTGATGTAGTGCTCCTTCTGGCTGACTTCCAGACCAAGACAATAATGGAGAAGTCCAAGATCTGACATCTCAAAATATTGACACAAGTCTCTTTTGACAGTAGAGATCATAGTTTTTGAACTCCCTATAATGAGCAGATCATCAACATAGAGTACAAGCAACACTATCTCATAACCTTGTTTCTTGAAATAGAGGTTTGCATTTGACGAACATCTCTTAAAACCATGTTGCAGGAGGTGATTGTCCATTTTTATATACCAAGCTCGAGGAGCTTGTTTCAGGCCATATAAGGATTTGACCAATTTACAAACTTTCTGCTGTTGGCCTTCCACTGCAAATCCTTCTGGCTGAGTCATATAGACTTCTTCTTGGAGATCACCATTCAGAAAAGTACTTTTGACATCCATCCGGTGAACTTTCCACCCAAACTGTGTTGCCATAGCACAAATAACTCGAATTATGGTCATCCGAGTAGTAGGTGCAAAAGTTTCCTCATAGTCAATGCCTTCCTTTTGAGCATAGCCCTTTGCAACAAGACGGGCCTTATGCTTATCAATTGTCCCATCTACTTTGTACTTGACTTTATACACCCATTTGTAGCCAATGGGCTTCTTTCCATGCGGCAGATCGACAATCTTCCAAGTTTTTTTTTTCATCAAAGACTTATACTCTGCATCCATAGCAGCCTTCCACTGAGGCTCATCGAGAGCAACTTGTACTGATGCAGGTTCAAGATTGTCTATGGAAGACATAAACACCTTATCACTATCAATATCCATATCTTTTGTATCTCTCTCTGGATCTACAGAAAGTTCCTCAAAATATTGACACAGATCATCAACCCCAGTATTCTCTGTTGCAGCTTTCTCCTGTCGAGCCATGCTGCGAGTACGAGGTCTATCCAATGTCAAATTTGGTGGAGTGGATAGCTTAGAGTCTTTGATTGTATTTGTACACCACTTTGGATTCTTCTTCTTAGGTGTTGAATATGAAGAAGAACCTCCAACTTTTGATGAAGGAGATTTAGCAACCTATGTTTCCACAAGGTCTAGGTATACATCTGATGTGTTTGTTGATGTGAAAGCCTCATCAAAAACTACATCTCTACTAATGTGAATCTTCTTGGTCAAGGGATCAATCAAACGATAACCCTTAGAGTGCTCATCATAGCCAAGAAGAATACACTTCAATGTCTTCTCATCTAGCTTCTTCCTTTTCTCTTTTGGTATGTGCATGAAAGCTTTACATCCAAAAATGCATAGATGAGAAATGGAGGGTTTCCTACCACTCCATGCTTCCTATGGAGTCATTCCTTGTAGGGCCTTTGTGGGTGCCCTATTCAATAGATATACTGCTGTGGTGATAGCTTCTGCCCAATATAGTTGCTCAAGTCTAGCTCTTGTGAGCATGCAACGAACCATTTCCATGATGGAACGATTCCTCCTTTCAACAACTCCATTTTGTTGAGGAGTATAAGTAGTATTTAACTGTCTTGTGATCCCATTTTCTTTCAAGAATGCAAAAAATTCTTTAGAGGTGAACTCCCCCCCTCGATCTGAGTGGAGGGTCTTTATAGAAGTCCCTGACTCCTCAACAAATTTCTTGAATTGCTGAAAAAAGCCAAATGCTTCAGATTTCAGTTGAAGAAAGAATACCCACATCTTTCGTGAGTAATCATCCACGAATAACTAAAAATACCTCTTACCCCCACAACTATTAGGAGTGAAGGGACCGCATAGATCGGTATGAACCAACTCCAGAGGTTTATTTGCTCTTGTAGAGCTCTTTTCAAAAGGCACTCTATGTTGCTTTCCTGCCAAGCAGTCAAAGCAAACTGGTAAAGTGGTAGAAAGGGAAGGAAGACCCTTTACCATCTCATACTTACTTAGCTCAAGTAAGTAACCAGAACTCAAATGTCCATATCTCTTGTGCCATAGGGAAGTTGCCTCCTTTGTAGAGACTTTCATGGCTACATGTGGAGTAGAGATAGTATCTAAGGCAAATAAGCCATGCTTATATGAAGCGGTTGCAATGTTCTTACCCCTCCTGGTAATAGAACAACACTTCTTGCCTCCCTCAACACTAAAGTTCACAACCATATCTTTGTCCAGAATTTGTGTGACTGACAACAAATTGTTTGCCAATCCTAGAACATAGAGAAATTTATCAATCTGACACTTGCCATCAGGAAGAGTGACTGAAACAGTGCCTTCTCCCTGAACCTTGTAGGTTTTATCATCAACAATAGTGACAGGTTTGCCCTCTTTGGCCTCAAAATACTCAAACCATGATTTGTCACCGATCATGTGCTTACTGGCTCCAGAATCAACATACCATATAGGATCCGTCTGCTTGGACACTGTGGTAGTCATGAGAACTTTGTGGGCTCTCTCAGAATCTGTGTCAGATTATTCAACAGCAACATTCACTTGTTGGTTGTTCTTCTGTGGTTTGTTCCGACCTTTCTATTTTGATTGCTTATTCTTATGCCAACATATGTTTGTATCATGACCTTCTTTTTCATAGATCTTGCAATATCTCTTTTTCTATTGAGGTTGTTTCCCTTTTGAATCCTTTTGTGAATTCCCTCCCTTCTAAAAATTACCCTTCTTCTGGTTCTACCCTTGCCTGTTGATGTAGAGGGCAGTGTTAGAAGAATCATCTCTCTGTAGTTGGCATGCCTCCTCCTCTTGAAGCATATTAACCAATTCTACAAAAGTAACTTTTCATTGTGATACCTGAAGGGAAGTGATCAACACCCGATAAGAATTAGGTAAAGCTCTCAATACAACTAAAGTAAGGAGCTTGTCTTCAACTGGTTCTCCCAAAGAATTCAACTTTGCTTTCAATTCAAAAACTCTGCAAAGAAAGAATTCAACTGTCTCACCCTGCTTCATGCTTAGACTGTGTAATTGATATTGAATAAATAGAATGGTGGAATCATTCTTTCCCTCATATATAGTATTAAGGGCATCCCATGCCGCTTTACTAGTTGCATAGTCAGCAATATGGGGTTGGACTTCATCAGACACAGCAAGCAAGATGAGCACTTTTGCTTTGTTGTCTAGCTTATCAAAGTCTCTTTGAGCAATAGATGAAGCTGTAGCACCAGCAACAGGTGAAGGTCTGGTTGTTGCTCCAGATACAACATCCCATAAGTCATCCATTGCTAGGATGACCTTCATCTTGTTTTTCCATGGTGTGTAATTAGGACCTTTCAATAACTGATGAGAATCAGTCATTAGTTTTGCAGACATGATGAAGGTTCCTTATAACACCAATTGGTCCCCCTTTCGATATACATTTTTCTAGGCCGTTATACCGTACAAAATACCCGCCCTTACGTGAGGGAGACTATAGGTATTTAGAAAGATCAACAAAAATCACCCGCCCTTACGTGAGGGAAACTATAGGTGATCTTTAGAGATCATACGATACGTGGAACATAAGCAGAAAAGGGAATAGTCTTGTTGATGGCACCTACCATAGAAAGTCTGCAATCCGCATGCGTGGGGCGTAACTTCCCCTAAACACTTTGGATTTCAAAACTCTCGTCAGGATTTATGCTTAAACACAAGAACTATTAGGGTAATGGATGGAGTAAAAAAAGTGTAAAATGGCAAACTTATATCTCCCTGACGATTTATAGAGAAAAGCTCAGACATCGTTTTGGCAGCTATATTAGGTGGCGGATATAGTAGCGCAATCATGACAGCTTTACCTGTAAGTGCTGGCCAGAGGTATCACAAATACCGAACACTGTAGTGCAATAAATTGCACGGATGGGTTTTAATTATTCCGGGGACTTAGGGAGTGAATTTGATTTTTTTTTTTTAACTTTTGATGAAGTAGTGCAAAATAGAAGAACAATGCAACCTACAACATAAAAAGTGCCCACAGGAATGACCCACTAGGTGTCGGGCTCAGCCGAAAATGCACCTTTACAATAATGCCAAAATTGCTTTTTAGAAAAAATTACTCAACATCCCCCCACAATTTTTAATTTTAAAGTATTTTCTTTAAAATATTTTTAAATAACTAAGGATAAATAAAAAAATAAATTAATTTTATATAGAAAAAAGATTTTAAATCTATATAAAAATAAATCTATTTAATTTATTTTATAATCCTTAATTAAAAAAAATATAAAAGAAAAAAAACTTTAAAAAAAATAATTGCTCAAAAAAAATTACCTTCCGTCGCGCCGTGCTAAAAGGCAACTTTTAAAGCCGTCGGGAATCGAACTCCCGACCCCGCGGCTGTAGTCCTTCCGACTGGCGCTCCTGCCAGTCGGGCTACGCCACCCGACGGGAAGGGAAGGGAAGTCCGTTCCCGTTATTCCCTTCCGTGGCTAGAGGCACGATTTTTTTTTTTTGGGGATTTTAGTCCCACATCGCCGCGGCGGGCGATGTTGAAAGGGAATAAAAGGGCAAAGAAGCCCTTTTCCCTTCGATTGCCTACGGGAAATCAGTCGTCCCGCATGTCCTTTTGTTGTGCCAAGTGGCACGTGGCCAGTCCGCCACGCGTCGCGTCCGGGTGGCGCATGGCCAATCTGCCACATGTCGCCCACTCATCAGTCCAGGTGGCACATGGCCAGTCCGCCATGTGTCACCGCGTCGTCGACCTCGGGTTCCATGCCCGAGGTCCAGTCAGGTCCAGTCGAGTCGACCTCAGGTTCCATGTTTGGGGTCCAATCAAGTCCAATCGAGTCGGCCTCAGGTTTCGTGCCTGATTCATTCGGCTCTATCTGTCTCGGGATCTATGCCCGATCCAGTCGGCTCTGTCTGTCTCGGGATCCATGCCCGATCCAGTCGACTGCGAAGGTGGATCTTAGGAATTGTGCCCGGGTCAAGCTACGTCCGGAGTCTGAGTCCTCGGGAAGCATGCCAAGTAGATACCGAGCCCTCCCAGTCTTCGCCCGTCCCGCTCTGATACCATGTCGGAGTAATCAACTAGTTTGTATTAATCAGAAAGGATTAAATAGAACAATACATGCCCTAATAAGCCCGGAGGTTACGAAACCACCCATGGCTGAAATAGGCCCAGTTATAACAAATAACAATAATGTAATAATAATAACATGCTAACTAATGTACACTAACATTGACTAGGTGAATAGTCACCCGCAATGTGGATGACCCTACTGATGATGTAGGATAAGTAGGCTGAGGTGCCTCCTCGACTTGATCCTAGGATTCCTCCACCTCCATGGGAGTGGCAGCCTCAGCGACAACTAGTTCAGGCATGTTCTTTGCTTCTTTCCTGCCCAATTTTGCCTTTAATTTATCGTCATCCCAATGCATTGTTGATGCACTCGGTCTTAGAGAAGTTGCAATGGTATGTTCAGATCTTTTTGATACAGATACTGATGGTTGAACATGCACCGTCTGTTTGCCTCTTGGAACCCTTAGCAGCGACGTGGACCGTATGTCCAAGTGCATTGATGGGAGTACGAAGCCCCCTAGCAAATATGCTAAGTTCACAAACTTTAATGGTTTTTCATTTGATGAAACCATGTGAACTTGTCCCTCGTGTATATACTTGACACACTGATGCAATATCGAGGGGACACAATGCATTTCATGAATCCAAGGCCTCCCTAGTAGGATGTTATACTGCAAAGAACCCTTTATCACGTGACACATTACAGGAATGGTCTTTAGTCCCACCTGAATAGGTAGGATAATCATGCCAACCGTAGAGCATAGTGCATCGTTAAACACTCTCAATGTAAGGTGGTTGGTGTTGCGGGCCAAACAAGGTTAACTTTTTCCTACTTTTGTCACATGCCCGTGCATTTAATTATCAACCCGGGGAGCTTCGTAAACTTGCGAAGGGTCTGAATAAGATTGCTTACAATACCACTTGAGATGAATCCGCTAATCCTACTATTGGGGGGTGTTTTCAAAATGGTTGTCAATCATTCATGCACTCCTCAATAATTTACGTAAGAAGAAAATAATTAAATCTACGGAAATGAAACATTCACACATTCCTGAAAATGAATCTACTGCAAATACTGGGAATAGTAATGAGGTAAACGACCTTTCAAAAGCAATAGACTATTCTAGAAAGCAAGAGAAAAGTGGGGAAGAAATACTGGCTTGGAGTGGGCCCAGGCTCCAGCAGCTTCCTCCCAGCTGAACACGCGCTTAGAACTCTTAGAACTGTAATATATTTATCAAAGTGTTACAATATTTATCTATCTCTGTATCTCTATATGAATCTATATCAATCTATATATCTCTCAGAACGGTCTACGCGTGTTTATATAACACACCCATAGAACTTCTGTTACAAAGAGGTTACAACAGTCGATTCATCCCAGACTAAATTAAGACAGTCTGGTGAATGCAATCGACGTCTGCTTAAAACTGGCATTTGGTTCTAACGGCGGCGTGTTCGCTGATTGGTTCGTGCTTCGCCTGGCATTGGTAAGACGTTTTCATACGTTGGTGCGATCTCCAATTTAGCTCTACATGACGTAGAGTTGGAACTGCACCATCCGCTGCTGTCCACGTCATGCAAATCTGGTCAACGGGCGAAGAACAGAGGTGCCTTCCTTATGAGGAAGGCACCTAAGTATATCGGGCGCCTTCCCTATACGGAAGGTATCTTATTGCCATGGCGCCTTCCTGGAAGAGGAAGGCGCTTACCTTCTGTTGGCGCCTTCCTGTGGGAGGAAGGCGCTTGCCTTCTAGTGGCGCCTTCCTTATGGGAGGAAGGCGCTCTGTGAGGAAGGCGCGTCTTCTAGTGGCGCCTTCCTTATGGGAGGAAGGCGCTTTGCCTATCGTGGCGCCTTCCCGTCGGTGCCTTCCTTATGAGAGGAAGGCGCTTCCTTCCCTTTGGCACCTTCCTGGAGGAGGAAGGCGCTTCTCTTTCCTTGGTGCCTTCTTGGAAGAGGAAGGCACCTTCTTACTTTGGTGCCTTCCTGGAAGAGGAAGGCGCCTACGTTCTCTTGGCGCCTTCCTAGAAGAGGAAGGCGCCTACTTTCTCTTGGCGCCTTCCTGGAAGAGGAAGGCGCCTATGTTCTCTGCATTGACCCCCAAAGAAACAAAGTGCCAGGTCCATCAAAAAGACCTCGACTGATCCAAATCTAACTAAACCAACTGCAATTCCACAAAACACATTGAAAACACACAAATTAGATAACACGCATAATTTCATCAAATATCTATATAATCATTTATAAAAGTATGCAATCCTTATTATACAACCGCATAATGATCAAGAAAATGTGTACAAAATATGAGCATTTCTGGTGCTCATCATCCCCCCATGCCTAACATATGCCACGCCCTCATGGCATCAAAACTAGGTAGCCCGGTTGATCCTTCATCATTGCCATTTCTTGGAGGGTTCGGCTGCCCCTACGGCTCGAGTCTGTCTCTTCTACGCGTTGGCATCTGAAGGTGTGGCTCACCTTTTCCTACGTGGAACTGAGGGTGCGGCTATCGATTGTCCCTTTCTCATTCTGGCCACTACTGGCGGTGATCTAGCTAGCGTCGTCTCTGCTGACTGGAATGCAGCTTCGATAGCTTGCCAGAGGTCAGCGTCTGGAGGTCTGACCACTGCTAGAGGGATATCTAAATTATCCCCCCTGGAAGGTACTACTTGGGCCTTGTATAATCTGGCCACTTCAGGAGTAAGCCCTGCGTTCTCCTTTGCAATGGTAGCGGCCTCCAATTGGGGGCCATATACCCCCCATCATTCCAAATACCTCCTCATCATGGAGGGCCATCCCCAGGATGAACCGTAAATATCCTAGAACTGGCTGTCCTCTATCGGATTAACGTAGATGCTAGAGTCTCCTCTCATCCTCGAGGCTGCCTTCCTGGCCTCTTTGGCTACTTTCATCTCCTTGAGCAGTCGTTCGAACTATTTTTGCCTTTCGACGAATGGCTGCATATCCCACTCGTCCTCTTCTGGCTCGACGAAGGTCACCTTCACCTTCTTTCGAGCCGTCCTGGGCCTTTTTCCTCTGGCCTCTATGGAAAATGTGGTGGCTCGAATAGGGGTCTTCTCTTTCTCCCTGGGGGACGTCTCCTCGCTCCGAGGGGCCTGCTCTGGAGCGTTCTCTTCATTCTGTGCTGCTATCTCTGGGGGTGATCCTTCGTTCTCCTGTCTGTCCGGTGTCGACCCCTCAGGCTCTTCTCCTTCTTCAGATCTGGGGAGTTCTTCCTTATCCTCTGGTCTTGTCTATTATTGGAGGCCCTCGTCCTACTCTGTATCACTTAGGATGATGACAGGGGGTATTGTGGGACTTCTCTCCCCTTCACTCCTAAAAATAGAGGAATTCTCCCCTGCCTCCGGGCTGCTCTGTCGGGCGTCCGATCGAATTTCCCCGAAGAGAATACTCGTTCGACAGATGTGGGAGAATTCATCGGGACTTCTTTCACCCAATCAGTTTGAGTGTACGCATCCCTTCTTTCCGTTCCCCTATCCTGAAGTAGCTGGTTTTCCTCCCATAACTACTGGACCAGCTGCTCGAGCTGGGCGATCCGTCTGTCTCATTCCTTCAACTCCCCTGCATGCTTGTTCTGGCAGTCCTCCAAAATTTTTTGGGTCATCCAGCAATTGGTTTGCCATTCGAGCACCTCCTCCAAGGCCGCATCGACCTGGTCATTGTTCTCGAAAGTCCCTGCATCTTGTGGGCTCCGGTTCATCAATTCCTAGAGGGTTTGGGCTGCAACGTCTACTTTCGGGTCACTCTGTTCTTCCTCTATCGAGAGGAGTCACCACAGACGTTTCCTCCTGGGGATTGGTTCTGTCGGGCGAAACTCATCCTCACCGCTAACAAGCGGTGCTCCTTCTTCCTCATGCTCAGGCACTGGGGAATGCCCTCTTCCCTCCGTGCTCTTGGACTGCCCTCCTTCCTCTATGTTTTTGGGCACTGGTGACTGCCCTCTTTCCTCTGTGAAATAGGGCAATGCCAATTGCTCGATGCTCGCTATTTCCTCTATAGGGCATCCCTCGTCTTGCCCTACTTTGGCAATAGCATCGTGTCGCCTTTCTTGGCCGCCATCTCCCTCTGCATCGGGGTTCTGCCTCTGCGCTTCTGCATGGCGGGCCAGTGCCGATATCAGCCCATGGTGGGCTAAGGCGGACGGTGCCCCCTTCTGGTACCGAGCCGCTTCATCCTTCAGAGCATTCGCCAAGTAGAAGGGCACGTTTAACTTCCTTCCATGCACCAGGTGATTGAGAAACTGCACATGATTAGCGTGCAGATGGGTATATTTCTCGGTGCATGTGAAGAATCGAGCAACCTGCTCGAATATCTTCCGTAGATTCATGGGGAGGCTATTTTTGGGTAACCCCTCCTTGTCTATCTGCACATTCTCTCCTGGCAGCAGCACCTCGGCGTACGGCTTCAACAGTCCGCCCTTGTATACACATTCCCCTGTGAGGGGCAATCCAGTTGCCTGTGAGATGAACTCAGGGGTGACTGGAATTTCTACCCCTCGTACTTGGGCCACATCGCCCCTCAAGGAGGCAGCGAACTCCTTGGCTGCCTCCATGTCCTGGCCCTGACTGACCAGGGTACAGTATTCGAGCCATCCCTCGGCCTCGAACTATGTTTTCACCGCTCCTCTGATTCCGTCCGTATCACCTGGTTCATTCTTCTTCACTGCGTGATTCTTAGACCTTCCTCCCATGGCGCCTTCCCTTACTACTGCTATTTTTTCTGTCCTTCCTTCCTCAGGAAGGCACCTTCTTATAGGGAAGGTGCCTAACCCTAGCAGTTATGGAAGGCGCCATATCATTGGCACGCGGTTTCGGCTATGGGGGGATATGATCTTTATGATGACGGTATCTTTTTTGGTACTGCATATTTTTATAAATAATTATATAAAAATTTGAATTAACATGCGCGTACCTGATTCGATGTTTCAGGCATCGTGAAGGCCATTGATTCATCGATTTGTGACACGAGGGAGGGGTATGGTCATCTGGTGCCACTCATTCGTGTGATGCTTCATTCCGCTCGAGGCGTCCGGGAGGCGTGAGTGTTGGCTGTACGTGGAAGGCATTCTTTGGTACCTTCCCCATGTGGAAGGCGCTTATGTGGCACCTTCTCGATGTTGTCAATGCTTTCTGAATGGATGCACCTTTCGGTGATGGAAGGTGCCTCTGATTGGATGTGTCATCCGGTGGTGGAAGGCACCTTCTTGATGATGGTGCCTTCATCTGAAGGTGCTCGATGTGGGTGCACCTTTCCGATGTGGAAGGCCCCTCGCATGCGCCTTCCGATGTGGAAGGCCCTGCCTCGGCATGCCCCTTCTCGATGATGGAAGGCGCCTGTCTGCATGCGCCTTCCGAATGTGGAAGGCGCCTGCGGATGCGCCTTCCTGATGTGGAAGGCGCCTTGGCTTTTTTTTTTATATGGTGCCTTCCAGCCATGGAAGGCGCCTATATATATATATATTATATATATATATATTTTAATTTTTAGAAGTGGGCCTTCTTTATAAGGAAGGCGCTTCTTTGGGCGCCTTCTTATGAGGAAGGCGCCTTCTTTGTGGGCGCCTTGATGTGGAAGGCGCCTTCTTGTTGGGACCTTCTGAATGTGGAAGGTGCCTTATTCTGGCTGGGCGCCTTCTTTATAAGGAAGGTGCCTTATTCTGGGCGCCTTCTTTATAAGGAAGGCGCCTTATTCTGGCTGGGCGCCTTCTGGATGTGGAAGGCACCTTCTTCTGGTTGGGTGCCTTCTTTATAAGGAAGGTACCTTATTCTGGTTGGGCACCTTCTTTATATGGAAGGCGCCTTCTTCTCGGCAATCATGTTGTGATTGACTAGGAAAAAGGGTGATCAAGCCTTCCTAGTCTTGCTTCATGCTGCCTCAGCTTCTACCTACGAGCCGGTGTCGGAATGCTGAGCCGAATCAGGCCTGGTTTCCCAGATACCTATCCCTCGTGCTGTCAGGTCCTCCACCTACAAAAAGAAACAAAAAAAGGAAAATAAAGGCAGTTAGATGCATTCCATGCCTGTTAGGCCCTGGGTTAGGATGCCTGCAGCTTGCATGCGGGCGTCGTCCCTACAAAAACACACTATATATAAAAAACTACATTAACTAATTTTGGGTGAGCACTTCCATGCCCACCATTTCACCTGTGAGAGTTCGGTCTAGATCTAGCAAGATGGGGTCTCCCCCATGCCTATTCTGGATTCTACCTATAACGTTTTGGACGTATTATAGGGGCGTAGTCGGTGGCCATTGACTGTGAACATGGTGTTGCTGTCGTCAATTGTCTTAACGTGCACCGCCCCATTCTTGATGAGCTCTACCACCTCATACGGCCCCATCCATCTCTGCATTAATTTGCCCTTCCTCTCCTGGAATCGAGAATCGTACAACAGTACCCATTCCCCTTCTTGGAACTGCTTCAGCTTAATGTGGCTATCATGCCACCGCTTTCTTTGCTTTTGTATAATTTTTGTCCTCTGCAAAGCATCTAATCGGATTTCGTCCAGTTGATCTAGTTGTCGAATCCTTTGTTTTTGAGCTTCATCCAAGCTCAAGTTCAATTCTGAAGCCGTTCTCAAGGTCTTGATTTCAAATTCGATGGGCATCATCGCATTTTTCCCATAGACCAGTTGGAAAGGTGTAAATCCTATGGTGGATTTCCACGTGGTGTTATATGCCCAGATTGCCTCCGACAACCGTGTAGCCCAATATTTCTTGTGTTGTTGCATGGTCTTCGTCAGGATGTTCTCTATTTCTCTGTTTGTCACTTCCACTTGCCCGTTTGCCTACGGATGGTAGGGCATAGTTTTATTGTGCCAAACTCTGTATTGCTCCATCAGCTCCTCGATCAACTTGGAGGTAAATTGAGGCCCTTGGTCTATTGTTATCTCTCGAGGGACCCCAAATCATGTAAAAATATGGGCAAATAAGAAATCGATGACCGTTCTTTCCTTTGAATCCCTCAATGCCTGTACTTCAACCCATTTGGTAACGTAATCCGTATAGACCAAAATAAACCTCCTCCCCATCGAAGGTGGATTAAACGGTCCCACGAAGTCCATGCCCCACTTATCGAAAGGTTCTAGGTGTACCTGAGGCTAGAGGGGCATTTCGTCTCGATGGGTTGGTCTACCCATCCTTTGGCATTCATCACACTTGCTGGCATACGCAACCGCATCCTTAAATAGAGTGGGCCAAAAGTACCCAACCTGTAGGATTTTGTAGGCAGTTCATTTCCCTGCAAAGTGTCCTCCGCATGGCTCATCGTGACATGCTTTGAGTACTTCTGAGAACTCCTGTTCTGCTACGCATCTTCTTATAATTTGGTCACGTCCTATTTTAAATAGGAGACCATCCATCCATAGGAATGATGCACTTTTCTCTATGACCGCCTACTTTTCTCGGTAAGAGAGAGCAGGTGAGGTCCTTCCGATGGCCAAGTAATTGGCTATATCTACATACCACGGGGTTTGCTCACTAATAGTGAACAAATGTTCATCCAAAAATTGGTCTTCCACTGCTTGATGGTCTGCTGGTATCAATCTGGATAGAAAATCTGCCACGACGTTATCCTTGCCTGGTTTGTCGACTATGGTGATGTCAAATTCCTATAGTAGCAACAACCATCTGATAATTCTTCCGCCAATGGCCGGCTTGCTCATTAGGTATCTGATAGCCACGTGGTCCGTATGGACAAATACCTTATATCCGGTGATATAGTGGCAAAATTTGTTTATAGCATGGACAACTGCTAGGAATTCCTTCTCTGTCACCGTGTAGTTGAGCTCTGCTCCTGCCAAGTTTTTACTGACATAATAAATGGCATAAAATTCTTCGCCATATTTTTGTCCGAGGACTGCTCCAATCGCACCGTTGGATGCATCACAGTAGATATGGAATGGTATGGCCCAATTTGGTCCTCTTAAAACTGGTGCAGATATCAGTTTCTCCTTAAGCAATTGGAACGCTTCTTCGCAGTCTTCCGTCCAATTGAACTCCACATCCTTAGATAATAGAGTGTGCAGTGGTTTGGCAATTTTGCTAAATTCGGCGATAAATCATCGATAGTATCCGGCTGATCCAAGAAAACTTCTTACCTCCTTCTACGTTCTGGGGCTGGGTAGGTCTCTGATGACCTCAATCTTCCTTTTATCAACTTTTATTCCTTCTGCAGAGAGGTGGTGCCCCAGTACGATGCCTTCTTGCATCATCATAAAGCATTTTTCATTACTTAGGGACAAATTATTTTCCTTGCTTCTATCGAGCACTCTTTCCAAATTCGTCATTGCCTCCTCGAAGGTTTCTCCATAGATGGTGAAGTCATCCATGTATACCTCGACCCCGTCTCCCATCATGTCTGAGAATATGCTAAGCACCGCCCTTTGAAAGGTGGCAGGTGCGTTGCACAGTCCGAAAGGCAATACCCTATAGGCAAACGTTCCCCATGGGTAGGTGAACGTTGTCTTATCTTGATCTTCTTCTCCTATCTGGATCTGGTTGTATCCATTGAATCCATCCAGAAAGGAGAAGTACTTCCTCCCCGAGAGTGTGTCCAAGACCTGATCAATGAACGGGAGCGGGAAGTGGTCTTTCTTGGTTGCTTTGTTCAATGCTCTGTAGTCCACATAGATTCACCACTTCCCATTCTTTTTAGGGACCACCACTAACGGTGATACCCACTCACTGTCAAAAATTGGATATATGAATCTGGCAGCCAAGAGTTTGTGCGGTTCTTCCTTGACAATGTCTTTCATTGTCGGGTTCATTCTTCTCTGTGGCTGTCGGCTTGGAGTTGCCTGATCATCTAGATAAATCCGATGGGTACAGATCTCTGGGCTGATGCCCTGCATATCTGAGTAATCCCATGCAAATGCTTGTTGGTGCCTTACCAGGAGCTCTTCTAATTTTTTCAGTTGTGTGGGCATCAACCTACTACTGACATTTAATGTTCTTCTTGGCCCAACGTGTATCTGTCGGACATGGTGATCTTGGGCGCCAATCAACGACGATCCAGGTGCAGAGATGGAGGGTTCTCCATGGAGAAACTCCACAATAGCACCATCTTCATCCTCTTCTATCAACTCCTCCAATGTCATCACCAGCTGGATTATGGACAGCTCCAGATTTCCATGCTCGGTGATCATGGGTTCTCCTACTGAGTCGACAGACTATGTTGGAGGTGAAATGGTCAGCCTTTTAACATTTCACCCATCGAAGATGGTCATCAACCCATCTCGGTAGCTGATGTAAGCATCAACTGTTGCCAACCATGGCCTCCCCAAGATGAGCGGGTAACCACCTAGCCTAGTTTTGGATTGCAAAACTAAAAAGTTGATTGGGTATTCCCATGCACTGACCATTACTATCACGTCTTCCAACATCCCTTTCGGTGATACGGTCGATCGATCGGCTAGCTGCAGCACTGTCATGGTGGGTTTCAGGTTCATGAGCTGTAGCCTCTGCATGGTCTCCTGAGGCATTACGTTGATGGCTGCTCCGAGATCGACCAACGTATTGGATAGGGAATGTCCCTCAATTTTTATAGTCAGCATCGGGCTGCCTGGGTCTGCATACTTCGGATGGCATGTTCTGCCCATCATCAAATCTGCCAGTTTACCCATGACGTTGATAGTCTGGGTTGCTTTTCATCTCGGCCTCCTTAGACACATCTCTCTGATTGCCTTGGTATATATTGGAACATCTCGGATTGCTTGAAATAATGGAATTGTCATTGTGAGGTTCTTCAAGCTTGACAAGATGTCAAATTCTAGCTGTGTTACTTTTCTCTGTTCTTGCAGCCGGCTAGGAAATGGAGCCTTCACTCTCTCAAGTGTTTCTTCCTCCTCTACCAAAGGTGGAGGTGTTCCTACTCCTAGCTGCCTACCTGACCTAAGCTGAATATTGTACATAGGATACATCTCACCCTCCATGTTGTATGCTAGCTGGTTCACTCTGTTATTCGGATTTGTCATCGGTTGTGCGGGTAGCTACGTAGGTCTCACTATTGGCAATGTCGATAAATTCTGTTGGGGGTGAGCAGGTGCTACGTTCTGTGGAGCTTGATTCCATGTAGTGTGGCCTCTCCACTGCTGCCCAGGATATGGATATGGCATCCATGGCTGCTGGTTCGGGAATGCTGTTGGGGGTGCGTTAGACCAGGGTGATGGCCCCCACCACCCCATGTTAGGTGGTTGAGGTGGTCCTTGGTGCATGTATGGCCCTCCCCCATATGGCGGCATTCCGGTTGGCATATTCCCCATGGGGGGCTATGGCCAACTCTTCCTATTGCCTATGAAATAGGCATCCATGCTTTCAGCCTCCTCCTGATTACTGGGCAGTCGTGGGCACAATCGAGTTTTATGATTCAGCCTGCAAACTATGCATACTCTAACTTTGTTCTCCGGGCATGCATTCTTTGCATGCCTCCCTCTACATTTTGGATAGAAATAAGCTAATGTTGCATCATTCTCTTGCTTCTTTTTCTCTAACAACAATGTATCCATCTGCAATGCTAGAGATGAGAGCATTTCACTCTTTAAATCCTCCAACATGTTACCTATTTCTATCTTTGTGATTGAAGCAGTCGCTTTCATGGTTCTGGAGGTGGCCTTGCCTCACCTTCTTGAGTAGTTTCGGCATAGTTTTCGGATGTCTTCCATAGCATGCTGGTAGACATCACCTCCGAAGATCATGTTAAGAGCCTCCAGTGATTCATTGGTAAGTCCTCTCAAGAAGATGCTTTTGAGGGACTTATCAGATAGTCTCGCGTGAGGAGATCATTGAAGATTAAAGTTGAATCTCTCCCAGTACTCCTCGAGAGACTCATCTTCTTTCTGTGTCATGCTCAGGACCTCCTCCCTGGAGTCTCTTGCTCTCCCAAAATCTTGGTATTGCTCTAAAAAGAGCCTCTTCATCTGGTCCCAAGTGGCAATGTGTTTGTCTCCCAGACCGATGAACCACCGTAGAGCTGCATCGTCTAATGTAGAAGGAAAGAGTTTCAGCTTCTGCGTATCGGATTTGTAGTCCACAGACCTGCATAAGACATCAAACTTAAATAAAAATAGGTCAGGGTCCTCGGTCGGGTATCCTCTGAAGGACGAAAGGTGAGCAGGGGATATGTTTTTCATTTTGGCATCTCCTACTCCTTCCTCTATCGAGAAACTAAAGCCAGATGAGACTTCATCGTTATCAGCCATTTTTTTAGGAAATGTGGTTTCTAATGCAGTGCTTATGGCCTTACGGTCGTTTAAGACTTTCTGAGTCAAAGCTCTAAGGTTGTCTGGTGAGATCGTCCGATCTTCTACAGCCTTCCACAATAGGGCTTCCTCTAAGGGAGTCCTATTAAACAGGGGATTTATGATGATTCGTTCTTCCCCACGTTGATGGGATGAGGAGGCACTTTGCACAAAGTGTGGTTCCTCACTCCAATGGATTGTTGGTGGGTCGAGCGAGTCTAATTCAAATTTAGAATGCTCGGCTGACTCTGGTTCTGATGGATTGGTTCTTATAAACCGACCGTCCGGTCCTCTTCTTCTCGAAGAACTCATACAAGGTCAGATGGAAGGTTTTAGGGTATTGTAAATAATCTAATTGAGACGCTTCCCCGACAATGGCGCCAAAATGTTGCGGGCCAAACAAGGTTAACTTTTTCCTACTTTTGTCACATGCCCGTGCATTTAATTATCAACCTAGGGAGCTTCGTAAACTTGCGAAGGGTCTGAATAAGATTGCTTACAATACCACTTGAGATGAATCCGCTAATCCTACTATTGGGGGGTGTTTTCAAAATGGTTGTCAATCATTCATGCACTCCTCAATAATTTACGTAAGAAGAAAATAATTAAATCTATGGAAATGAAACATTCACACATTCCTAAAAATGAATCTACTACAAATACTGGGAATAGTAATGAGGTAAACGACCTTTCAAAAGCAATAGACTAATCTAGAAAATAGAAGAAAAGTGGGGAAGAAATACTGGCTTGGAGTGGGCCCAGGCTCCAGCAACTTCCTCCCAGCTGAACACGCGCTTAGAACTCTTAGAACTGTAATATATTTATCAAAGTGTTACAATATTTATCTATCTCTGTATCTCTATATGAATCTATATCAATCTATATATCTCTCAGAATGGTCTGTGCATGTTTATATAACACACCCGCAGAACTTCTATTACAAAGAGGTTACAACAGTCGATTCATCCCAGACTAAATTAAGATAGTCTGGTGAATGCAATCGACGTCTCCTTAAAACTGGCATTTGGTTCTAACGGCGGCGTGTTCGTTGATTGGTTCGTGCTTCGCCTGGCATTGGTAAGACATTTTCATACGTTGGTGCGATCTCCAATTTAGCTCTACATGACGTAGAGTTGGAACTGCACCAGCCGCTGCTATCCACGTCATGCAAATCTGGTCAACGGGCGAAGAACAGAGGTGCCTTCCTTATGAGGAAGGCGCCTAAGTATATCGGGTGCCTTCCCTATACGGAAGGTATCTTATTGCCATGGCGCCTTCCTGGAAGAGGAAGGCGCTTACCTTCTATTGGCGCCTTCCTGTGGGAGGAAGGCGCTTGCCTTCTAGTGGCGCCTTCCTTATGGGAGGAAGGCGCTCGCCTTCTGTGAGGAAGGCGCGTCTTCTAGTGGCGCCTTCCTTATGGGAGGAAGACGCTTTGCCTATCATGGCGCCTTCCCGTCGGTGCCTTCCTGATGAGAGGAAGGCGCTTCCTTCCCTTTGGCGCCTTCCTGGAGGAGGAAGGCGCTTCTCTTTCCTTGGCGCCTTCCTGGAAGAGGAAGGCGCCTTCTTACTTTTGGCGCCTTCCTGGAAGAGGAAGGCGCCTACGTTCTCTTGGCGCCTTCCTGGAAGAGGAAGGTGCCTACTTTCTCTTGGCGCCTTCCTGGAAGAGGAAGGCGCCTATGTTCTCTGCATTGACCCCCAAAGAAACAAAGTGCCAGGTCCATCAAAAAGACCTCGACTGATCCAAATCTAACTAAACCAACTGCAATTCCACAAAACACACTGAAAACACACAAATTAGATAACACGCATAATTTCATCAAATATCTATATAATCATTTATAAAAGTATGCAATCCTTATTATACAGCCGCATAATGATCAAGAAAATGTGTACAAAATATGAGCATTTCTGGTGCTCATCAGTTGGTACAACGAGTGATTTAGGCAATTTTAAATGGTGCAGTGCCTTATTCATGATTATATTGATCGACGAACCAGTGTAAATCAATACCCTTTTTAATGGCATGTGGTTAACACATGCAATGATATGTAGTGGCGGGTCAGCCATGCTTGCAGAAACCATTTTCACTTTGTGACCATAGAATTGGATCATTGGTTCCTGGCACTATTGTACGTGCCCCACAAATTTTGTGAACTCCTGTGCATCTTGGTACTGTACCTCAATGGACCTTAGAATTTCCATAAGAGTCTCCTTGTGCCTAGGGGACTGTTGTATAAGCTCATATATTGACAACTTCATAGGAGTCATCTGCAGGTTTTGAACCAGCCTACTCCTAATGGTCACCATTGGTCTCGTTGGTGGGCCTAGAATATTTTGTGCCTGTCGTTGTTGGGGCATGGCCTATATTTGAATGGGAGCATGAGGTTTATTTGGTCATTCGTACCTCCCATGTCTGGTAACAACATTGACCATACCGACGAACCCTTAGGTAGGTGGTTCGACTCGCACTTGATTGATGTGGTCATCGTGGTTACGAGGTGCCTCATGGTTGGTAACAAATTTTAAAAATCCCCATGTTTTGGTTTTTCGATGCCTAGGGATTGCCTGGTACCACAAGCTCTCCCCTTTCTATCATATTTTGCACAATATGTTTGAAATACCAACAAACCTGGATGTCATGGCCTTTCGCTCTATGAAATATGTAAAACAGATCTTCCTGATAGTCTTTGGGCTTGGGATGATTAGGATCAACCATCTTGAATTCGGGTAATCTTATTGCCTTGGCCTCATAGAGTTGATGAAAAATCGATGTCAATGATTCCATCAATGGCGTGAATATGTGAGGTGGGCGTTTCTCTTTGTTCTTGCCCTTGTAGTTATTCTTGCACTGGTCGTATTACGTAGGAGGAGGATGGGCTTGATAATTTTGTTTCTTTTGCCCCTTATCCTCATTTTGGAGATTTAGTACCATATGATTCACATGGGCCTGCTTGCCCTATTGCTTTGAGGTACTCTTCCTATATCCCTCTTTCCTAGTTTTGAGCTTCAAGTTGCCCTCTTGCAACTTGATGTCCTCAATTACCTTGGCTTGCACCAAAACTTCTTCGAATGTAGCATACTACTACAGTTGCAAAAGTAGCGAGCTGTTCTTGGCACAACTCTTTGTAAAAATTCAGGTTAATTCTATGGCAAGAATCAAGAACGGTAACTTTGCCATTAATATCCTCAACCTCTTCTTGTACTGTTCTATTGGCTCGTCATCGAGCTGAGCTAGAGCAGCCAAATTGAAAAGGTTGGCCTGTTTCTTGACGCCAAAGGAATAGAGTTCAAGAAAGGCATAATCTAATTGCTCAAAATTTATTATGCTATGTTTCTTTAGCTAATTGAAGCACTCTCGGGTTGTACCATAGAGTATCGTGACAAACGTACACAATAACAGTGCATCATTGTTCTTTATCTGGAAATAAGCATCCATAAAGCTCGTGACATGTTCTTGCACCTTTTCATCACCCTTGAATTTGTCCAACTTGGGCGTCTCAAAATGCTCAGGGTATGGAAGTGTAGGCATCGAGGGATCTAAAGGTTAATTATGAATTTTCCTCAATGTCGGCTTTTGGACAGTCGCACCTTGTTTCTCAATTGCTTTGACCTTCTTGGCCAAAGCTTTGTAAGCCTCAAAAGATAGAAATTCATCCTCCCTAAGTCAACGCGAAGGTGTTTTGGGAGGTATAATCCTCTTTTGTTAGGGTGGAGGGAGTTGCTCTTCCTCCTCCTCAGCTCGGGAACTCTCAGGATATTCCTGGTTGCATTTTTTTCCCTCTTGTTCCTCATAATGTTGTTGCCTTTGATTGTCGACCGAGGGCGGTCGCTCTCTCTGATGGGCAGTGATATGAGTGTGAATGCTTACATGCTTATGGTGCATGTCGGCTTGCAAAAGAGCCTTCCTATGCACCTACTCTCTATGCTCATCCTGAGAATATAGGTTGGCCCTAGCCAACCTATCTTCTTGCTCTACATGCTCCTTCTGGATGAGGATGCACTCCTCGTGTAAGCACTGCTCATACAACCTCTGTCTAGTAAGCCTCTACGCTTGAAGATCTTCATCTTCAATGCATTTCCTCTCTAGGCAAGCATCCTCCAATTGATCTTGGAGGAGTTTGTGTTTCTGTTCAAAGGCCAATCGATATGATCTTTCGACCTGGTCAGTCGTAGGAGGCCTTTGGTACTCTTTCTCTATACGAGTGACCTTGTGGGTTTTGTACCCATTGAACTGATGTACTGTGCCTTTGCCTATATCTATGAAGACAACGTCGACATCGTGTTGTGTCCTGTGCTGCGTTCCACCATGCATGGATGGTGGACATGAGACATGAGGGCACTTAGAAGCCTCTCCATGCTCTCTAGTAGTTCTAATGGTGCTCTCGCTATGCTCACTCGAAGCACGAGTGGGCAGAGTCGAAGGCTTGTAGCCTAGCTACTCTAACACACTACCTAGATCGTCTAGTTGTCTAGACCTCCACCTCTCATGGGGTGGTGTTCCATTAGCTCCCACCTTTGATATATCGTTCATGATCTTGCGTGTTATAGTACGCATGGGAGTATGGGTAGACTTGTGCTTAGCAGGGAGCCCGTCCACTTTCTCCTGAATGGGTAGATTTGTATTCCTTCTATACTCAAAAGGTGGGGGTATAGTACACCCTGTAGACTTAGTGCGAATGGGTACCAATTTGGCCCCCTGCACGACATACTCTTCGATCGATCCCGTGGACACGTGTGCACTATGGTCTCAGTAATGGCTTTCGAGTGGAGCACTCTCAAGCTGAGAAGCTCCATGCTCTAATCTACATCTAACAAAATGCACTCATGCTAGTCTATCAAGGGTACGCTCAATGAGATCCCCTCATGTCGAGTTGTCTCCTCTAATGCTCTATGAATGACATTCGATTGCTCATGTGGTTGAGGACTAGACACGTGTATTTGTGAATCGGTTGGGGCTTGTCATTGGCTTTAGGCTTGCACCTTTTTTGACCACCCCGTGTATCCACCATAGTATACCTAAAGTCTAGATATATTTTTTATTATCAAACAAGGTATACAATGATGCTTATCTTATTTTTAAATTTTAAAATGAGCCCTAAACTATTTGATGTTGTTTTAAAATGTGTTGTATCAGTATAAGAAACTCTCGCATGTTTTGCAAAATCGTTGGATTTTATTCTCAGTTTAATTAGCTTTCACCTATATACTCACACAAGACGAATATGGTAGTGAAGTCCATACTCAATGAGGTAGCATAGGTACTACCAACCCTCACCCAGCACACCGTGCACAACGATACACTCTTCTGAAGATGAGTGCATGCTATTTTGCACATATAGGACAGTTCTTGGGTCGGCCTTGGCCACGAGCGGGTCCCGATAATACAATTTCAAATGAGCCAACCAAATGGTAATGACATCCACTATTGGTCTCAATAAAATGGGTTGGATGTGAGAGCCCAACACCATTGATGTTTAAATGAAATGTGGTGTGTGTGGTTCATTTTACTTTGCATAAATACAAATGCATAAAAGAGCATTCATATGATCATTCCTATATTATATGCATAAACAGAAAAGGAACATTTCAAATTCAGAAAGCTATGCATGCTATATCCTATATGATGTTATGACAATGCGATTACAATGACATGGCCTCTAATTGGGCCTCAAGCATGCAAATGACCACTCAATTTTTATCAAGGTCATTGTATTCTAGGGCAGATTACAATCAGAGGTCTGATGTTCCTAGAAGCGCCTTTCTAATGGAAGGAATGCGAAAGCAAACTAGGACTATCCGTTCACCCTTTTTTCTTTAGTGTACCTAATTTGCAATCGATTTAACGCTTACTATAAAAACATAGAGAAGAAAATATAGAACAAAGAATAAAAATAGAGCCTACCTCAGCTCTTGATCTGATGCCAAGTGGTTTCTCTGTTGTTTGCTGCTTCTGTTGTAAACCGTAGCTCTAGTCTGTGGGCTACAGTGCGAACCGCAGTGAAAGTCGCGGGCCAACAAATAAACGCAGTTGTTAGCTGTGGTTAGTACCTGAGATAAGAAAAACTCAAGAATGTTAGCACTCAGGGGCTACAAATGTTGAGTTCCACCGTGATCGCCTTCTGACATAACCAAAAAGCATGCTCCTCTCTACCGTATTAGTCTATAGCCATCATAAAAGTGTAAAATATTGACACAATACATAAATTCAGCAAAATGATATTTCTTGTATTGATTATGAATGATTTTTTGTTACAAATATGCCCCTCTTAGGGTCACTTGAATGATGATACAGTCTATACAATTGCCAATACCCTCAATAGGGTAGGCGCATTAATATTACCCTTTGACTAGTCACAAACTACCTTGGGGTGGAGTTGACCCCCTTATTCACGATGTGGAAGGATTATGATATAGACTTCTCTTGTACCTGTATTCCTATGATCAAGAAACAACAACACACGATCAAAAAGATAGATAGCCTCTCATGATGAGGCCCTTTAAGGAAACATACATGATAATGCCATTAAACTAATGATCAAGAAAACATAAAGAAAACCTTTAAACTATGTTAATTGAATCAATATTTGTAATATAGCATAAAAGAGATCATTAGACAAATAATGCATGGATTAGATATCAAAATAGAAGCATAGAGGTGCATAAAAGATCCACAAATTTCCTAATTAATGCAAAGCATAAACTAACTATTCTAAGCTAATTCCTACGATCAAAATTCTTCTAAACTGTAATTAAACCTAAGAAATGATTAATCTAACCTATTTAATCGAACAAAAATGAAAAGAGTAAGGTGATCTATCACCTATTGCAAACCGTAGCTTTGGTGAGCGATCTGCACTGTGAACCGTGACTGACAGTCACGGTTTGACCTCTGATGGATTTGCCCTCAAAATTAGGGGCAGTGGGCTTGATCTCCTTGTCCAAATTGATGTTCAAGGGTCGCCTTCGTTGTCCTCAGACTGATTTGGCGATCAATTCGATATGAAGGGCCTTCGTTTACCCTGATTTGTGCTTCTTGACTCTCCTAAGCACCTAGGACATCCACAATAAAATTCATCTTGAATATTGGTAAAAGGGTCTGGGATTAAATGCAATAGCTCTATCTCCTAGTATACTCAGTTTGAGTGTACAATTCGCCAGGGCTTCGCTGCTCAAATCTCCAATGCTTGCTTATCTTTTTCTCCCCATTTGGAGGGGGTATTTATAGCATGCCCCTAGGGCTAGGGTGACTTCATGGAGAATACAAGACCAAGAAGGGTGGTAGGACAGTTGGGATGGAAGCCTATGGAATCTTTTGTCCTTCAACTACCTTATTCTAGATCTTTTGGCCATTCCAACCAATTTGGCTTGGATGGAAGGCCTAACTGAACTTCAGTTAAGACCGTAGGTCATAGTTGTAGTCCAGACTACAGACCACAGGTGTCAATCATGGTTTATACTAGAGATCGTAGGTCTGGGCTGCGGTTCAGATTGATTAGGCCAAAATGCTCAAATTGAGTGGTTAGAACCACTGCTCTATCTTGGAGTCTATCCAAGATCCTCCATATGGTCTTGTAGCATGTCCATATGAGTAGTCACCCTTGGCATGACATGTTTTAGGTGTCTACACCACCCCCACTTAGTTATTTCAAAAAAATAAAAAATAACAACACAAACAAAACAAACAAAACAAAGAAATAAACCTACACTAAGGGCTTCGAACACCTACCTGCGCATAGCGCACATCGACTTTCGCTCCAATCGAGCCTCCACCTCCACCTCCACCAACACCCGCACCCGCATCACTACCACCTCCACTCCCCTCACCAACCTTCATCTCAAATGAACCACAACAAATCAAGCTAATCCAGCTGGCAAATAATGAAGAATGAAAGTGACCCCATGACTATTTATAGCTGATTTTCACGATGAAAACCATGCATTCGTGGTTTGCAACAGAAAACGTGTGTTCATATTTTACAGAGCATATAGAACCGCAGACCCACGGTTAGTGGATGGAAACACGGACCCGCGGTTCTAGCAAACAAAACTGTGCATCTGCGGTTCTTAAAAAAAAGGACAAAATCCACAAACACAAATTCAATTCATCATCATAAAAAACATAGTGAGCTTCGTAAATAATGAGTTACCCTATACACTTGGCGGTTGCAGTGACTAGCAATCCGTGCAATCCGATTGGATGGGTACATCACCATAAGGACACATCATCAAATTTGCACAAGGTTATCTTTAAACCTTCTCTATTAGGTCAAAAGCATAAACAAATCAATTATTTAGTGTAATCAAAAACCAAGAGCATCAAAGTCTAAGTGCACTGGCTCCGACACATATGGGTGTCTTACAGTACCCAAACTCACGAGCTCACACACACGGTTAATGATTTCATCACAACACATTGCTCAACAACGAACCAAAGGCAAATTTGCAACAACACAACCAATCCCCAAACTTGGGGCATCAAGTTGATCAATGTCTCATACATTGCATTTCATCCACATCATTCAACAAAACGCAACATTTCATCATAACCTTTAGTCAATTGGCTTATGAATTTCATTCTTTACCCATTTCGCCAATTGAGGGGGTAAGCCAAAAGCAAATTTTTAAAATCATTCATTCTTTGTGCCGAGAAGAACTGAGTCCATTTATCCATTCAAATAAAATTAGGTGTCATTGGTTTTTGCACTGCATCATGTTGCACACAACGCAGTACAAAAAGGGGCAAATGTAGACACCAAAATTTAGCACCCACAAGACCACATCAGCCATCCCACCTCAAAATCCTGCATAATAAATCATGTACCTAAGTCTCAACTTAGATATATACAATCCTGCACATTATCCTATTTTCCATATTTATTAAATCTACGAAAAACCACCCTAGGATACCCTGCCTACCCACTGGACATGTGTCCTAGACACTCCATCCAACATCCTTGCCACATATCACCCACTCTTGTCCCCTTTGTCCCTTCACATGGGGCAGATTCCCAACACCCATGCCACATCACATCCACCTTGTCTCCTCTATCCCTTCACATAGGACAGGATCCCACATCACCCCAGTTAAGTGAGGCACACTGAGTGACTCGTTGTAACTGTCCCTTCCACCTGGCAGCCCAAAATTGCCACTTGGCAATCCAAGCTTGCTACCTTCCACTTCTCTCAAAAACCCTAAGGGGTCTATAAAGGCACCCTTACCCCACTAAACCAAGAGAGCTGAATTAAGACATTGCCAAGATGCAAAAATTGACCAAGATCCCCGAGTAGATTGCCAAAAAAATTTGTACCATATCCTAGAGGTTCGTTTCTCAAGGTAACCTGTGCTTCAACCTAAACTGCTCGTCTGCGGTTCCACAGTCAGAATCGCGCATCCGCAGTTTCACGACCGAGTGTCCACGATTTCCAATCCGCCATCGCGCGCTCTCGGTTTCACAGATCTGAGAGTACGACAATAGAGATCGGTAATTTTGTGTTTAGCAAGGCTTTTATATTATTATATGTTGTTGTGATTTGCATTCCATGATTACTAGCTCAAGGTTTTTATGTGTAGCATTGCTCTTGCTTCTTCATCTACAGGTGCTACTAATTATTTCTTGGTTTGAATGTGTGTAGGTTACGGGTACGTTGAGAAGGTTGTTGAAGCTGGAGTGGTCCACGTTGGATACCAAAGCCCACTCATCTTTGAAGTTGTAGCTGAAGAACGGAGGAACACTGTGCATTGCTAAGAACCTGGAAGACCTGCCCTAGGAAGACGATTGTATCATACTCAAAGACACATATTGTAACATTGCTCCCAAAATACTTGGGCAATTCAAAGCTTGTAAATCTGTATCAAACATCAATACAAAGAAAGATTTCATTTTTGGTAATATCTCTGTGTCTTCATGTGATTTCATACATTATAAGTGTTCAGTAATTTTGCTACATAATCTAAGAGCATCTCTTGAGGTTTCTTTCTAACCTAAAATTTTAATCCCAACGCAATGGTTCAAGCCTTGGCTCTTCTTCGGGAGGTCCAAGGTTCAAACCACGGTGTGGGCAAGTGTATGAGGGGGTGGATTGTGTTAAATTCCCTATTGATAAGCATAGCTCTTGGCCTTACGAGAGGTCATAATTGAAAAGAAACTACTTAACTCTATGCTTTGGTGGTAAAGATTTTTTACGCTAACCAAATATAAGTAATAATAATAATAATAATAATAATAATAATAAATTTAAACAATATTTTAACAAAATAATTTTAGACTGAATTAAAAAGTCAAAATAACTAATCAAATAAAGGCACCATATATGTGAAGCGACTTAGAATAATAACGTTTGTATTATATTGAATTTTCCATTGTGATGGGATAATATTCCACTACAACTAATCTGTTGTCTGCACGTGATATATTTCAAATATTAAATAGGACTAAATGCTATTTATTGTTTTTATCAAAATATTTTCCAAGGTTACGATTGCAATCCACTCAAATGTTTCCCCGCATGTTATTCCATTTGGGAAGATTGTCAACTCTTTGATCGAAATGATTGCCGTCATTGTTAAAAAAAAAAAATCGATTGGACGACAACGAACATTGAGGAACTCTAATATTTAAAACACCTTCAGCATACCAAATAATTATATCTAATATAATTTTATCTTATCTTTTGGAGAATCATATCTAATATAATTTTATCTAATCTTTTGTCTCCACTTCATATATTTTAAATATTTAATAGGACTCCATTTGGGAAGACTGTCAACCCTTTGATCGAAATGATTGCCGTCATTGTTTAAAAAAAAAAAAAAAAAAATCGATTGTACCCCAAGGAACACTAAGGGAACTCTAATATTTAAAACACCTTCAGCATACCAAATAATTATATCTAATATAATTTTATCTATTTTTTTTATCGATTTGATATATTTTAAATATTTAATAGAACTATATGTTATTCCATTGGGAAAGACTGTCAACTCTTTGATCGAAATGATTGCCGTCATTGTTTATGAAAAAAAAATCGATTGGACCCCAAGGAACACTAAGGGAACTCTAATAGTTAAAACACCAACTCTTTGATCGAAATGATTGCTATCATTGTTTATATAAAAAAAAAAATCGATTGGACCCCAAGTAACACTAAGGAAACTATAATATTTAAAACATCTTCAGCGTACAAAATAATTATATTTAATATAATTTATATAATCTTTTGTCTCCACTTGATATATTTTAAATATTTAACAGGACTATACGCTGTGGTTTTTTTTTTTTTAAATAATTTTCAATCTTGTGACATGATTGTAATCCACTCAATTTTTCTGACATGCATGTTCAATTTGCCAAGAATGTCAACTCCTTAAAAATGTTGGACTTCACTATTGAGCTTTTCTCTATATATTTATTTATTTCGAATATCTTATTCTGCATTGTCTCATTGTTTTAATTGTTTTTTTAGGTGTTTTGCACGTGGACCATAAGGAATTGTTTTTTAAGATGTTTTGCACGTGGACCATAAGGAACAGACACATTTTTTCCTTATAAAAAAAATCTTAATTTTATATTAAGTAAATATGAAACTACATTTTTTATATATTTCTTTGAAATTTTTTAAAATTTCAATAGTGATCTAAAAGTCAAGTTATTTATACATCATAGTTAGTTATTTTTAACATGCTAAGTTCTATTCTTAGACACCTTCCTAATTTATTAAACAATATCCTTTAAATCATTAACTTGTGAGTTTAAAAAAAAATTGTTTTATCTGTGCTTGCTTTAACTAGAGTGTATTAATCCCTCCAAATAGAGATTAGTTGCAGTGCATTGCCTTAATTGAATTTTTGTACTAAGCACGTACTTGGATCAATCTAAAGTGCTTTCTTTGAGAGTTTATCTGCTTTCCTATTCAGTTCTCTATAAATATGCCAAAAAGTAAAAGCTTCACATCAATTCACAACTTCTTTTATTTGAGAGAGGATGGGTTGTAGAATCATGTTTTCCATTGTAAAAACACCAAGCATCTAGTTTATTACCACCTGTGAATCTTCGTAAATTTGAATTTTTTGTATTCCTTTTGATTCTGCCAAATGAACCAACAATTTGAGGGTCATAATTTCAGCATAATTATTAGAACCTTCTCCCAATCCAGCCTTGGATTTAAAGTGATGAGAGTCAAAAATATATAGTAATCCTCCTACTCCACAAACTCAAGGGACCCCTTGTCTAGCCCCATCAAAAAATCCCTAGGCCCGTGATTTATCAATATTTGGAGGGATGATTTGTCTATTTACCTTTATTGTTGTCGAAACTTTACAGTTATTGAAACTTCCAATTATTTGGGAGGAGATCTACCAAGTAGGCTTCTCCCGATACTAAAAAATTATTGCATTCCTAGATAACCATACCCGCCAAGTCACAAAAAATGAAGAGCTATAAAATCTTTGAAAGACCTATTTTCAAACCAAGATTTTAAGCACTCTTCTAAGGAATCTTCTTACCATACTATAGGAAGCTTTAACTATGCTATAACCTCCCTCCAAACATGTCTCGTAAAGGAGCACACAACTAGTAAATGATCAATTATTTCATTTTTTGATTTACATACATGACACCTTCATGTACCATTCCAATTCTTCTTATGTAATACCTCCCACGTCATAACCTTATTTTTCATGGCAAGCCATAGAAATAGTATTGTCTTCAACGGGGCAATCTGCTTCTAGTGTGTCTTCCACCACCATGATGGATTGTAATTGCTATCTTCCAATAGAGTTTTATACCATAACTTTGGAGTGTACTCTACCATATTCCCATTCTTTGTCTAGACCAATTGATCAATTTCCTCTTACAACTTGATATATCCACCTTTAATTCTACCCACATATTCTTCCCATTGGTGTACCTCCTAACCCTGAAGCCCTAACATTGTTGCTTCCTTCCATACCTGATTCCAGTTTGTAGAATATTTTAGATTAACTACATGGGTAAGATTTCCAATCCCTTGAGCTCTTACGATCTAAATTACATTATTTGGTAGTTTGTGCATATCCCACAACCAAACCAAGGGTCTAATCCTAGTCTTATCCTTGAATCATCCCCTATTTTCCAAGCAAGCCAATCACCTACAATATAAAAATTTTGAATCATTGTCTTCCAACAGATTAAACATTATGTGTTTTCTTCATTGGGGCCATTATCCACTCCTCAACTAGGAGTGGCTCTAAATAATTTTCATGTATGATCTTATTCCATAAACCTTACTTTGATATTATCTTCCAAACACACTTTGCTACTAGAGCCTTGCTAAATAGGAAAATGTTCTTAAGTCTCTATCCTCCATTTTCCTTGGGCTTGGCTAAGGATTGACATTTAACCAAGGGAATACCTTCCAATTTCCTTATCCATAAGAACCTACAAATTAATTGTCTATTTTTTTCCAAAACTCCTTTTGGTATATGAGTCAAAGATGACCAATATACTGGTATTGCCTCCAACACAAACTTGACCAAAGTCAATCTCCCCACCAAAGAGAGCCATTTGTTGCACCATATATTAATTCTTCCTTCCATCTTCTTTATCAACCAATTTCAGTCTTGTTTAGTGTAGTCATTGGGTTTCAAAAAGAACCCCGGATATTTAAACCCCTTTTGAAGATAAAATATGTTAAAGGGGAAAATTTGATCGATTATTATGGGTTGAATTTGATCCACACAGTTAAAAGATATGCTTGAATTTTTTGCATTAATTAGCATACCTATTTTCAAACGAAAAATATCTAAATGTTTTTTTTTCTCTACAACTCTTATTGTTCCATATGTGAAAAGGAGAACATCATCTACAAAAAGTAGATGGGTGACTTCCACTGATCTACGTATTCTAATTCCCTTTATTGTTCCTTACCTCTTGGATTCTATAATACACTTGTTTAATCCCTCAACTACCAAAATAAATAATAGTGGTGACAAGAGGCAACCTTGTCTAATCCTCCAAGAAGCTTTGAATAACTGAGAGGCTGACCCATTAACCAAAACTGCAAAAGAAATAGAACAAAGACATCCCATGATCCAGTTTACCATATACATACAAAACCCAATATGAGTAAGTATCATTCTTAAATATAGGCAATTTACTCTATCAAAATCCTTGGAGAGATCCAACTTCATCACCATTTCTAGTATTTTCTTTGATTTTATGGTATGCAGACTTTCTTGAGCAACACTAATTGTTTGATAAATTTGTCTACCATGCAGGAAACTGAATTGTTCAATAGATATAGAAGCAGAGAACAACATTTTAATTCTTGATACAATTATTTTTGCTATGATTTTATACACATAGTTACACAAATAAATGGACCTGAAATCATCAAAGGAAGAAGGATTATCCTTTTTTGGAATAAGAGCAATGAAGGTAAGTTGAAGAATGTGTTTACCCTTCCTTTTGGAGTCTATCCTTGAGTAGGTTAGACTCCAAAAGGTCATAGAGCCCGACAAAAAATTCCACAGTCCACCCATCATGTTTGGGACTCTTATATTTTTAGAAGGGGGTTAAAACAACTTTGAGCTCCTCCTTTGAGATGTCGTTAATCAACTCACCATTGGATTCCTCATCTATGAATATGGGAAATAGAGAAGTTATTTTAACTATTTTAGCAATATTAACTTGACTAGGATCCTTGTATAGTTTACCAAAATGCCTTACACCCATGTCATATATTCCTTTAAAGGAGGTGACTTTACTTCCATATTGTCCCTGTAGCTTCCAAATTATATTTTGTTATATTTTGTGATTTGAAAAACTATGAAAAATTTTAGTGTTCTCATCCCCACCTGCAATCCACAGTGCTCCACTTTTGAGCCTCCATCGTGCTTCTCTCTCTGCCAACAATCTTCTCTTCTCTTATTCTCAACTTTTATACTTAAGCATTATTTCCTCATCCATTTCTTTTCAAATTCACCTGCTAGAAACACTACAAACTCCTCCTCAATCTCCCTTAGTTTGTGCTCATCCATCAAATTTTTTTATGGGTCCACTAAACCAGTACTGCTTTAACCCTTTTTATATTTTTTGTAAATTGTATATTAGCATATTCTCTCAGACTAGGATCAAACTTCACCCATTCTGATTTAACTAGAGTTACAAAGCTATCCTCTTTTAGCCACTCAAAATTGAATTTAAAAGCACAATGCGGTTTTTTCTCCTATTTTGTAATAAGAAATATTATAGTGGAGTGATCAGAGTCTCCTCCAACTTCAATCCAAGACTTTAATCTGTAAGTGTTATTTACCGAATCTCTGTCACTAAGAATTTGTCCAGTCTCTTAGAAATTCTATCAACTCTTGTCCTCATGTTTCTCCAAGTTGGGATAGATTTTATATGTACTAGGTCTAACAACCCCTTGGATTCAAACTTTTGGATGAAGTAATTATCTAGTGGATCAGTTCTAGCAGCAAAACCCCACACTTCAATCCTTGAAAGAGTTAAGTTTAGATCACCTTCTAAAATTAAATTATTAGCTTCTAAAAACTTTTGATCCATAAACGTATCCCAATATTGCCTTATCTTTATAGGTGCCATAAATGTTCACCACTATCACTATTTCCCCAAGCTTCACTAAAAATAATTCAGTCCCTACTCCTAAGTCAAGCAATGTAAATTTTGTTAGCATAAACATATTTTCCTTCCACCTTGTGGCTACACCTCTTGAGGGTCCTACAACATCAAGGACCAAAAAATACCATCCTTTAAGCAAAGTACTAAGATATTTCATTACTTTCATAGCTGACCCTTTTGTCTCTTGAACTAGCAAAATCTCTAGATTAAGAATTTCTACCAATCAACATAAAGCAACTTTCTTTGTAGAGCTTCTCATCCCTCAAATATTAAAGTAAAGTACTTTCATTGATAAACTTTGTCCAAGATCATCCTTGCTCTAAGGATCCCCTTTAAGTATGGTTGCTTGCCTTGTTGAACTTCATAGAGGCTTTTATTCTTAGCTAATGAAGTAAAAACTCTCTTGCCCCTCCTATTAGTAAGACTTCTATCCCTCACATATTTATTGGTGCCTCCCCCAAATACTTCTTCTCTTAGACCTATTCTACCTTTTAGGTATCATAGGGGATACATATGGGTTTCTAGGGACACAAAACCTTCTTGACCACAGGAAAAATTAGAAGCTAAAGAAATTTTAGAGTGAATTACTTGTGAAGCATTACTAAAAAACTTACCAGAGTCTAAACTAAGGTCTGAATCTACTTCCTTCAAGGAAGAGGAATTCAAGGTTCCTCCTTACCTCTCAACTCCACCCTTACCTTCTTCTAGTGGAGACTTTATTTTATAGACTAATAAATCTAACCATTGTATATATATTTATATTTATTTGTTATACAGGGGAATCAACATCATCTCCATCATTTTATCCCCTACTCGTGGATGTGGTTCAAATTTGGAAAGCTACTACCATATCCCCATCCTGTCTAGTAAAATTTTACTCTAAGTGAGGGGACCCTAGAGGGTCTCGATATTAGAATTTCCAACCTCAAGTTGGAAAACACTTAGTGGAAACTGGTCGGTCTACTACCTTCACTCTATACTTTGTAGATATTGAGTTCTAGTTTTTTTTTTTATAGATTGATTTACATATAAATTTTTAGAATCGTTCATAATAGTAGAGGTTGGGGAGAACCTCATAAGATCGTCATTAGTAAATTAAATCTATTTTAGCTAGGATTTCAACTCAAATAAACTAGATTAATAGGATATAAAACTTCCCAAGAGCAAGTCTATGGTTTATTCCCAAAATTTTATTTCTAACCATTATGTTCTAAGGAGGAAAGAGATAGAATCATGAAAGGTTATCTTTAGTTTATGGGAATAGCAAGACTTTCCTTATCCAATAGTTTGAAGGCTTTGCACCTGAAAACATAAATCTATCTATAGTACTAGTTTAGGTTAGGATGTATGGATTACCCATTAAACTATGGAAAATGGATATTTTCAAAGAAATAGGAAACACTCTAGAAGAATTCCTTGAGATTTCAGAAACTACAAAAGATAGAGTCTTTGATTTTTATGCCCGGATATTGGTCATGATTGATACCAATAAACCTTTACTAGATTCAATTATTCTTAAGAAATGGGGTAAGTTGTGAATCCAAACCATATATTATGAAAACATATCTTTTATATGTAGAATATGTCATAAGGTAGATCATATTGAGAGATCATACCTTAAAAAGAGTCCAACAGAAACATATGTAGAAAACCACAAGCGAAACTTACAAATGAATATGGATGAGAAAGGTTTTTAATTTCAAAAAAATAGGTTCAGATAGATGAAAATAAATAAACAATGGAGAGCAATAAGCAAGGATATTGGAAGACACCAATTTTTTTGAGGCTTTAGCCAATGAAAAAAATTTATTAGTGCTTAGACGACATGCTAAAATAGGATCAAAATATTAAAAAGGAACCATCTACTTGGTCTAATACCAATTTAAGGATGAACTTTCCTACTGAACGTAAGGAATATGCATTGTCATATTTTGAAGACTCTCTAGAAGTACCATGCATCATTCATGAGAAGGAAAGTGGTAGAGAAAATGTAATGTTAGATATTAATACCTCTGTCATTAACAAGGAAATACTAGAAAATTAGCAGGATAAGTCAAAAGCTTCATTAGTAGAGCTAGGAGAGGATATTGAATGAAAGGAAAACTCGTGAAACAATATTTATAAATAGAATAATAAGACCTACCCTTGATACTAGCAAGGCAAAAAGAGTAAAACCTTCAAATTATCAAGCAAGGGCAAATGTAGAGAAAATAACACATTCAAATTTGGTTGAACTTATCTTTACTAAATATCAAAATGATATTGGTAACTCATGGGGGGCCAATAGCCCCTAATGAGAAATGATTACCATCTTATGGAATATAAGGGGTGCCAATGCCCCCTCAAAGCAGATATGTATCAAGGACCTTTGTCTAAGTAATAAGTCTGATACTCTTTGTATCCAAGAAACTAAAATGATAAAGGAAGAAGATTCCAAAAATATGAAAGCAGTATGGACAATATGTGAGTGGGATACTATCAATTTGGAAGGAGTAATAGGGGGAACTCTAACATATTGGAATCTAGTTAGAATCTCTTATGAAACCATTCATAAAATTGGATAACCTCATTAATCACATGCTACTTTGTAGATGTTCATTTCGTCCTTATAAATGTCTATAGACCTCTAACTCAGTCATATAGATCATAAGTATAGAGTGGGATTGAAGCCTTTTATGAGAATTAAATACCATGAAACTTGATTTATTATCATAAGAGATTTTAATGCTATAACCAAAGTAGATGAAAAAATTGGGGGAAGTAGGAAAATAACTCAAAGTATGAGATATTTCTCAGCTTTCATCCAAAACAATAATCTATGGGAGGTTGATTTTTAAGAGGACAACCATACATAGACCAAAAATAGGATACACCAGAACCTGATAGTAGAAAAATTAGATAGATGCATACTCTCAAAATCATTTGCTATATGAAAGGACTTGTGCTAAAATTAATACCTTGACAAGGATTGATTCAAATCATTAGCCAATAAGAGATCAAATGGGGGTATGTGAATTAAAAAAAAATCACATTTAAAGATGAGCAAATGTGGGAAGACCATTCTCAATTTATTGATATGATAGCACAAACATGAAATTCCTTAGGAAAAAGTAGGTTGTATACACTTCCATACCAAATTAAATCAATGACATCCAAATTAATAGAATGGAACAAGAACACTTTTCAAAATAATTTTTAGAAGAAAGGATAATTAAAAGAGAAACTTTAAAAATTCCAAAAAGACAAGCACAATAGTTCAAGCTCGAAGGAAAGGGAATTGCTTAGTGAATATCATAATATTTTGAGTAAGGAATAAAAAATTTGGAGATTAAAATCAAGATAGACTTGGTTAAAAGGAGAAAAAAACATATTTTCTTCATGGAATGAAAACAATATAGAGATTAGAATCTAGAATTAATAGAATCTAATTATCATAAGGGGTTTGGATTGAAGACCAAAGTGAAATTAGAAAGGAGAAAATAATTTTTAACCAAAATATTTTAGGATTAGAGGAGATTAAACTTCTTAATGATAAGCTACTATAGGGAGTACCTTTTTTCTGAAAAATAATTTGAAAAAATATTATTAAAACAAGATTATTTACAATTTGAGATAAGACTCCTCCCATCCTTAGCCAATAAGAGCACTCATGGATGAGATAAGTGTTGTCCCAACTTTCAAATAATCTTGTTTTAATATAAAATTTTTAAATTCTTTAAAAAAAGGACTTGTAGTAGCTTATCAGTAAGAAGTTAAATCTCCTTTGATACTAGAATATTTTGGTAAAAAAATTGTGCCTCCTTTTTAGTTTTGCTTTGTTGTTCAATCCAAACACCCTTTACTAATTTAGTTCTATTAATTCTAGATGTTGATCTCTATACTGTTGCCATCCCATGAAAAAAATTTATGTTTTTATCTCCTTTTAACCAAGTCTGTCTTGATTTTAATATCCAAAATTTCTCTTCCTTAATCAAAATATTATTGTATTCACTAAGAAATTCCCTTTCCTCCAAGCTTGGACTATTGTGCTTGTCTTTTTGAAATTTTGAAAGTTTCTCTTTTAATTATCCTTTCTTCTCAAAAATGTTTTAAAGGTTTCTTGCTCCATTCTTTTAATTTGGATATCATCGACTTAATTTATTTTGGAAGAGTATAAAACCCACCATTTCCTATAACAAATGAATAATACCTTGAAATATAACAAATGAAGACAATAACAAACAGATGGAACTTTTTTTTTGTGGAAAGGGGGGGGGGCGGGGCCGCGGGGCGGGGGGGGGGCGGGGGGGGGGGGGGGGGGGGGGGGGGGGGGGGGGGGGGGGGGGGGGAGGGGGGGGGAGAGGGAGGAGGGGAGGGAGGGGGGGGGGGGGGGGGGCGCGGGGGGGGGGCGGGGCGGGGGGGGGGGCGGCGCGGGGCGGGCCGGGGGGGGGGGGGGGGGGGGGGGCGGGGGGGGGCGGGGGGGCGGGGGGGGCGGGGGGGGGGGCGGCGGGCGGGGGGCGGGGCGGGGGGGGGGGCGGGCGGGGGGCGGCGGGCGCGGGCGGCGGGGGGGGGGGGGGCGCGGGGGCGCCGGGGGCGGGGCGGGGGGCGGCGCGCGGCGGGGGCGAGGGGCGGGGCGGGGCCCGGGCGGCGCGGGGCGCGGGGCGGGGCGGGGGGGCGGGGAGGGGGGGGGGAGGGGGGGGCGGCGCGGGGAGGGGCGGGGGGAGGGAAGGGGGGGGGGAGAGAGAGGGGGAGGGGCGAGCGGGGGGCGAGCAGAAGAAGAGAGAGGGGGGGGGGAGGGGGAGGGGGGAGGAGGGGGGGGGGGGGGGGAGGGGGGGGGGGGGGGGCGGGGGGCGGGGGGGCGGGGGGGGGGGGGGGGGGGGGGGGGGGGGGGGGCGGGGGGGGGGGGGGGGGGGGGGGGGGGGGGGGGGGGGGGGGGGGGGGGGGGGGGGGGGGGGGGGGGCGGGGGGGGGCGGGGGGCGCCGGGGGGGGGGGGGGGCGGGGGGCGCCCGCGGCCCCCCCCGCGGGGGGCGGCGGCGCCGCGCGGCCGCGGGGGCGCGGGCGCGGCCCCCGGCGCGCCGCGGCGGGGCCGCCCCGCCGGCGGGGCCCCCCGGCGCCGGGGGCGGCGCGCGGGGCCCCGCCGGCCCCCGGGGCGGGCGCGCCGCCCGGGCGGCCGGGGGGGCCGGGGCGCGGGGGGGCGGGGCGGGGGGGGGGCGGGGGCGGGGGGCGGGGGGGGGGGGCGGGCGGCGGCCGGGGCGGCCCCCGGCGGGGGGGCGGGCCCCCCCCCCCCCCCCCCCTGGGCGGGGGGGGGGGGGGGGGGCGGCGGGGGGGCGCGGGGGCCGCGGGGGGGGGGGGGGGGGGCGGGGGCGCGCGGGGGCGGGCGCGGGGGGGGGGGGCGGGGGGGGGGGGGGCGGGGGGGGGGGGGGGGGGGGGGGGGGGCGCGGCGGGGGGCGCGGCGGGCGGGGGGGGGGGGGGGCGCGGGGGGGGGGGGGGGGCGCGGCGGGGGGGGCGGGGCGGGGGGGGGGGGGGGGGGCCGGGGCGGCCCCGCCCGCGGGGGGCGGGGCCCGGGGGGCCCCGCGGGCCCGGGGGGGGGGGGGGGGGGGGGGGGGGCGGGGGGCGGGCGGGGGGGCGGGCGGGGGGGGGCCGGGGGGGGGGGGTCGGGCGGCGCCCGCGGGTGCGGGGGGGGGGGGGGGGGGGGGGGGGGGGGGGGGGGGGGGGGGGGGGGGGGGGGGGGGGGGGGGGGGGGGGGGGGGGCGGAGGGGGGGGGGGGGGGGGGGGGGGGGGGGGAGGGGGAGGGGGGGGGGGGGGGTGGGGGGGGGGAGTGGGGGCCCCTTCCCGTGGGCCCCCCCGCCGGGCGCCGCCTGCGGGGGGGCGGGGGGGCCCCCGGGGGGGCGGCGCGGGGGCGGGGCCCCCGGCCGCGCCCGGGGGGGGCCCGGGGGCGGGGCGGCGGGGGGGGCCCCCCCCCCCGCCGGCGGCGGCCGGCGGGGCGGGCGGGGGGGGGGGGGGGGGGCGGGGGGGGGGCGGGGGCGGCGGGGCGGGCGCGGGGGGGGGGGGGGTGGCGCGGGCGGGGGGGGGGCGGGGGGGGGGGGCGGGCCGGGGGGGGGGGGCGGCCCGGCCGGGGCCGCGGGGCGCGCCGCGGCGGGGGGCCCGCGGGGGGCGGCCGCCGCGGCGGCGCGGGGCGCCCCCCCCCGGCGGGCCCCCCCCCCCCGGGGGGGGGCGGGGCCCCCCGGTGGGGCCCCCCGGCGCCCCCGGGGCCCCGGCGGCGCGGCGGCCGCGCCCCGGGGGCGCTGATTTTGTCCTCCCCCTGCGCGGGGGGCCGCCCTCTTTCGCCCTCTTTTTTTGGCCCCTCTCGGGGGCTCCCCCCCCCCTTTGTGGGGGTGGCGCGCCTGAGCTTGGGGGGGGCGGTGGGGGGTTGGGGAGGCAAAGGGGGGTGGAGAGAGGGGGGGGGAGGGGGGGGGGGGGGGGGGGGGGCGGCGGGGGGGGGGGGGGGGGGGGGCCGCCCGCGTTGGGGGGCCCCCCCCCGGGGCGCGGCGCGCCGCGCGCCCCCCCTTAGAAAAAAGAAGGGTTTAAGGGCGGGGGGGGGGCGGGGGGGCGGGGGGGGGCGCCCGCGGCGGCCCCCCCTTGCGCTCCGCCTCCCGGGGGGGGGCGGGGCGCGCCGCCCGGCCGCCCCCCTCCGGGGGGGGGGGGCGGGGGTGGGGGGGGGGGGCGCGGGGGGGGGCGCGGCGGCCCGGGGGGGGGGGCCGGGGGGGGGGGCTTGGGGGGGGGCCCCCCGGGGGGCTTTTTGCGGGGGGCGGGGTGGGTTTTTGGGGGGGGGGCCGGGCCGGTGGGGGGTCCCTTTATAAGTTAGAAAAGGGCGGGGCGCCGCCCCCCCCCCCCCCCCCCCCCCCCCCCCCCCCCCCCCCCCCCCCCCCCCGCGGGCGGGGGGGGGGGGAATTGAGGGGGGGGCTGGGGGGGGGGGGTGGAGGGGGGGGGCGGGGTTTAATTGGACTTTACTCTAGAAGAAGTTAATTCAATTTTATTTTTCTTTTGATAAGGATAAATCCCCAAGTATGGATGGACTCTTTGTAGCATTCTATCAACATAATTGGGAAATACTGTAGGATTTTTATTGGTGCTAGTGAAAAAGTCTAGGGTAAAACAATACATACCTTATAAAATAAATGCAACATATCTTACCTTGATTAAAAATAAAAAGGGTGCAAAATAATTTGATTCATTTAAGCCCATAATCCTATGTAATATGGCATTTAAAATAATCCCAAAAGTGATGGAAAATCAATTAAGATAACTATTAGACAATATTATTTCAAAGGAGCAAGGAGTATTTGTAAAAGGGAGATAGATTATGGATGGGATCATAGTAGCTCATAAAGTAATGCATTTAATAACTTCTATAAAATAGAGAGAAATGATCTTAAAACTTGATATGAATAAAGCCTATGATAGGGTTAAATCAAAGTTTTTTTGTAGTATTAGAAAAGTTTAGATTTGAGAATAAATTAGTTAGATAAATTAAAGCTTGTCTCTATAGTATCATATTTAGTGTTGGTCAACGGGCTGGTAACAAAATCATTTAAATTCAAAGGAGGTATTATATAGGGAGATCATTTGTTACCATATCTGTACATTATTATAGTAGAGGTATTTGAAATGAACATAAAAAATACATACAAATATGGGCTAATAAATAGACTTAAGGCTAGTAATAACATTGATAACATCACCATCAAAGGTTTATAGATGATACAACCCTTTTTGGGATGGAAGAACAAAATGAGACCAAAGCTTTGAATAACTTATTTAGGGAGTATAAAAGAGCATTTGGGCAGAAATTCAGTAAGAAAAAATCCAAAATTTACTTTCTAAACACTCTAGCAAGAATCAAAGTAGGAATATACATGTTACGTCAAATGGAGGGGGCAAATTTTCCAATAACATATTCAAGGATTCCCTTAACTGAGGGGAGAATGAGGATACAATTGTGGAATCCACTTATAAGTAATATTTAGAATAAACTACCAGTATGGAAAGGTAGATGATTATCATTAGCAGGAAGAGTGCAACTAATTAAATTGGTCTTAGAGGCCATTCCAACATATTATATGTCCTTGTATATTATGCCAAAATTGGTAGAAAATAGTTTAATTTATATTATGTAGTCATTTTTGTGGTTAAGATTACATGATAAATTGAAAATTTCTTTGGGGAAATAAAGCATGGCATGTGATGATAAAACTCGGGGAGGTCTCAGTTTAAGAGTTCTTATGGATATAATCTTAGCTCTAAGGGGAAAAGTAATTTGAAGATTGTACAAAGAGAGTCAAAGACAATGGGAAAGAATTATTCTAAGTAAATGGAGCCATATAACACAATATTAATATTTAATACATTCTCACTACCAAATGGTTCTCGACTCGATCAAAAAAATGATTTGATCTAGTGGCTGAAGATCTAAAATGGGTGGTGAGAACTAGAGAAAATTTTCAAATTGGAATGATACTTGGTGTAATAAAATACTGTACAATGCAGATAAAATTTTGAAACCATCAATGAGATTACTTCAAGATGAATATGGTGATAGGGTTTCAAACATTATATACAATGATCAAGAAGGAAGATACAAATGGAAAGAAGATGTTTTTACAAGTATACTAGACATTGTTGCTAAGAGGTAGTTGAGTAGAAAGATAACAATAATTATTCTAAGGGGAGTCGAGGATAAGCTAATTTGGGAGTTGAATAACTTAGGAGAATACACAACTAAAAGCAGATATAATGTAAATCCCAAAAAAGTTAGGAATACCATAATAATATGGAGATATATTTTGGGTAGCTTGAGAAATCTAGAAGTCAAAACGTTTATATGGCTAGTGGATGACTTTTTTTAATCTTGGGATATCCTAATTAAAAGGGATTTTCATGGCCATCACAATGTCTTCTATGTAAAAATGAGGAGGAGATTATAGATGTTCTCTTGGAACACTACTCAATAGTCTATGAATTATGGCAATGGATTCTTAATATGTTTGTCTTTCTATTAAAATTGTTGTTTTCTAAACTTCATTTATAAAGTACAAAAATCCTATGATAGAGATTTTAAGTTATTAGTGTATTGGTTTAAAATTCTCCCATTTGATACATAAAAGATATACTTAAGATGTATGGGAAAGTCAATGTATAAGCCCTAAAAATCATTCCATTTGCATCTAATATTTTTGTTGCATACTACTAATAGGACAATGTATGCCATTGATCTAAATTTATATGGACCTATACTAGGATGATGTAGTGTTGGGTGAGTAAGCATAATATTATCATTATTATGAGTTTTTTAAATGAGAAATTTAATGTGCATTAGAGTGGATTTTTGTTTGCTTGTGATAGCAAGGAGACAATAGTGATTTTTGTCTACTTGTGATAGCAAGGAGACAATAGTGACTCGAAAAAGAGTTCTAGGTATGTGCCCTAATTTGAAGTTTTTTAAGAAATATACTATGAAGGAATATGCTAGAGATCACATTCACAAGTGATAGTATAGATTTTAGCTCCTCAAGTAAAGGTATACATTATGGGGGTTCCATAGAATTCTTGGCATGAAGTTGTTTCAACATGCATTCCCATAATATAAATCTAGTTGAGGAATAATATTCATTAGAAACTATAATAGGCTCATAAGGTAGTGATACACATGGGTGAAAATTATAGTTTGATGATTGAAGGATGCCAAGAATTAGTCTAATTAAGGGGGATTATTGCATATTTTTTCATATGAGAGTAAGTTTACAATGATAAGATCCATACTACAAACCTTGAAAATATCCTCAAAGCACATTACAGGAAAGAATTTGAGAATATGTTGCACACACAATTATTGGTGATATGGTTAAAGAAGCTGCAACTAAAGCTATCTTGAGGAAAATGAAAAAAAACAATATTTTAGTCAAGCATGTATATGAAATACTTGATGTCTTTATAAAAACTTAAAGTCCATCACTTACATGTAGATAAAATAATTTACTTATAATTATAAAAGGGATTTAGACTATAAATATATATTTCTTGTGAAAAGGGGGTTGTACTCAGGTCCTCCACCATCAACAAATCATAAATCTATCCTTTAGAGCTTGAGGGTTTACTAATATATTTAAGTCTCATCTCAATTTAGTTGTTATATCTAGATACCTACATTTTTCCTAAAAAATATGAATTCTTGATTTTATTTTTTGAATCTTTTTTAATTTTCTTTGTAAATACAAATATTTTAGATTTTGACATCATTATTCTTAACATTTTTCTATAGTAGCCTTTATAATACCAAATATCCATGTCTATTGTCTTCACACTACATCCTCCTAAAGTAATATCTCCAAAACTTTGTGTTATCATAGTTGGATTTACCAACTTTGGACTGTTAGTTTCCTTCTTGAAGCATAAGTGCAACCACAAGAATTGTTGTTAGGCCAAATGTCAAATTCATATAAAATATGATATCAAGGATATATCAAAATTATGGGTTTTTTTTATCTTTTTGCTTCCACGTTTTTCTAGACTAATAGTTTCCTCCAAAGCATTGGTCTATAAATGAATATTTTAAAATATTTTGTAATCCTTTGGAATATTGTTTTGAATTTGCTCCTTTAAATTTTTTCTTGTTAGCTTCAACTAAACTTGCTAATTCCTCTAACCATGGAAAAAATAATTTAACTTTGTGATCCTCTATTAAAAACTCCCTATTGGCTAACCTATCTACATATTTGGTTTTTTGTCTTAACTTATGAGTAAAACTTATTTCTTCAAACTTCTTAGAAAGGTCTTAAATTTCAATAACGATCTCTTGTATGTTCCATGAAGTATTTATTTTCCTCAAATTTACATTTATTACTATTAATGAATTGATTTCCATCCATAATTCATTCCATTTTATTTGTCTATATATTTTTAATCCTTGCAACACTGCCCAAGATTTAGCTTCATTAGTTGTCTTAAATCCAACTCTGAAAGCATAATGTGACAAAATATCCTACTTGTTATTATTGATTATTCCTCCTCCTCCTAGTAGTCCAGGATTTCCCTTAAAAGCTCCATAAAAATTCAATTTGACAAATTTTGTTGTTGATGGTTTCCACTTTATAATTTTTACCTTTTGTTTCTCATGTACCCACCATCATAGTAACAATTGATGACTTGAATCCATCTATCAAGGTTATTTGCTTCAATATTAGGGATTGGGTGAGTTTATAGGGCATATTTAGACTCCTCTATGGGTAAACAAATATTTCTTTTTATTACCTCTAAATTTTTTTTTCTTTAAATATTATTCTATTCCTTTCTAGCCATATAATCCAAAGTATTGTATATTTTGATGTATCCCAGTTTGTCTGTAACACCTCACTTTTAAAAGTTCTCTACCATTGCTTAAACCATTCTTCAATTATGCCATTCATCAACATGCATTTACAAAACGTATTATAATTTGCAAAACCATATAATTTTTTACATGGAAGGAGAGCAAGGCCCTTGATATTTATATATTACCTTTGTTTTGGTTATTTTCAGTCATTTTCTTTCTAGTAGTTATAATTCTCAACCCTTCTGATTTTTTAAAATATATTTTTAATTAGCATTCCTTTACTAAGTGTAGCATATATTAATTAAATGAATATATATTTCTATTTTATTTAGTATTTTTAATTTTGAAAATTTTAATTTTAACTAAAATGCTTAATATCTTAAATTGTTAATTACTATTTTTTTCTTGAGAAAAGGGGTTGTAATCGTGTCCCCCACCCTTAAAAAATCACAACTCTCTCATTTAGAGCTTGATATTACAAATAAATTCAATTCTCATCTCAATCGAGTTTCTATAGTTAGATACCTACATATTTTTCATAAAAAGTCCAAGTTCTTGATTTTTATTTTCTAAATCTTCAATATTTTTTTTTTATAAATACAAATATTCTAGAATTTAACATCCTTCTTCTTGACATTTTCTTGTAGTAGCCTTCACAATACCAAATCTCCACAACTACTATCTAACCACTACATCTTACTAAAGTAATATTTCCAAAACTTTATTTATAATAATCGGCCTTGCCAACTTTGGACTATTAGTTTCCTTCCTAAAGCATAAGTGCAACCACAAAAATTGTAATAAATATTTTAGCAGTCTCAAAAATTTGAATGTTCATTATTAAATCTAATAAAGGAATATGTACATAATAACTACACTATGGGTCATTATATGCTACAAGCAGAATTAATTTTAATCTCAAATAACCATTTAATTTTTTTTATTATTTTAATAAGTTGTAAGATGAATTTCATTAATGACATTTTAACAAATCATAATGGTATTATTTTAATAAATAGTTTAGTAGTCTCAAAAAGTTGAAAGTTCCAATCCATACTTTGCCCCATCCAACAACTCAAATAATTTATTCAACCATGAAGTTCGTCTGATATCATCTTCTTCTACTTCAACATACAAAACTTCTAATCGCTTCATGAAATCATAGTTTAGTTTATCAAATCTAGATTGTTAGTTTCCTACAATGCATTGATCTATAGATGGTTTCAGTAAAACATTTTATAATCCTATGGAACATTATTTTTAATTTGCTCCTTTCATATTTTTCTTGTAATCTTTAGCTAAACTTACTACTTTCTCTAATCATGGAATAGAGACTTTAAATTCATGATCCTCTATTAAAAACCCTCTATTGGCTATTCTATCTACACATTTGTTCCCTTCCCTTAATGTATGTAGAAACTTGATTTCTTCAAACTCTATATCAAGGTCTTGTGTTTCCACAATGATCTTTTGTATGTTACATGAAGCCTTTGCTTTCCTCAAAATTGCATTTATTACTATTAGTGAATTGTCTTCCATATATAATCTACTCCATTTTATTTATATATAAATTTTTAACCCTTCCAATGCCACCCAAGCTTTAGCTTCATTATTTTTCTTAAATATACTACTAAATACATTATGTGATAAAATATTACCCCTATTATTTTTTATTATTCCTCGTCCTCCTGCTAGTCTTATATCTCCTGTAAAATCTCAATCAAAATTTAATTTGACCATATCTACTTGTAGTGGTTTCCACAATATATTGTTTCCTTCCTTTTGTTTCTTTTGTACCCACGATCATAATTCCAATTTATGACTTGAATCCGTATATCAAGGCTCTCTACTTCAATATTAGGGATTGGGTGAGTTTATAGGGCTAGTTTAGAGTCCTCAAGAGCTAAAAAAAATTCCTTTTCATTTCCTCTAAACTACTTTTCTTTCCTTTAAATATTATTTTATTCATATCCAACAATATAGTCCAAAGTATTGTATCTTTTGATGTATCCTAGATTGTCTATATTGTCTCATTTTTAATAGTCTTTTCAATGGCTTTAACCATTCTTCAATTCTTCCATTCATCACCATGCATTTACCAAACATATTGAGAATCCATTGCCATAGTTCCTAGACTATTGAGAAATGTTCCAAGAGATTGTCTATACTCTCCTCCTCCATTTTAATTGAACATATTGTGAGGGACCTTGAAAACACCCTTAGGTTATCCTAGGATATTTTTTTTTGTGACCTAATATAAATATTTTGACTTATGGATTGCTCGAGCTATCCCAAATATTGCTCCATATTTGTGTTATATTACTATTTTGTGCTTTACATTATATATGCTTCTTGTTGTGTATTCTCCTATTCTATTCATCTCCCAAATCAACTTATCCTCGGCTCCCCTTGGAATAATCATTGTTGTTATCTTTCTTCTCAACTGCATCCTAGCAAGAACATCTGGTATACTTGTAAAGAATTCTTCATTCCATTTGTATCTTCCTTCCTAATTATTGTACATAATGTTTGAAACCCTATCACCATATTTATCTTGAATTAATGTCATTGATTATTTCAAAATTATATCTAGATTGAGTGGTATTTTATCACACCAAGTATCCATAAAAATACATTATTTCTCCAGTTTCCACCATCCATTCTAGACCTTTAACCACTAGATCAATTGATTTTTTTGAACTGCTCCATAATGCAGAACCATTTGGTAGTGACTATGCAATAAAGATTAAGCTTAGGTCATAGGGATCAATGTACATAGAAGAATTCTTGCGTATTTTATTTAACTCTCTTTGTACACTCTCCAAATTAATTTCCCCTTAGAGCTAAAATTACATCTAATAAGAACTCTTAAACCGAGACCTCCCCTAGTTTTATCATCAACACCATGCTCTATTTCCCCAAAGGAAATTTTCATTTATCATATCATTCTAACCACAAAAATGACTACATATTATAGATTAAACTTTTTTTTACCAATTTTTGCATAATATACAAGGACACATAATATTTTTGGAATGGTTTGTAAGATTGATTTAATTAGTTACACTCTTCTTGCTAATTATAATTGTCTACCTTCTTATGCTGATAGTTTATTTTGAACTTTACTTATAAGTGAATTCCAAAATTCTATCCTCATTATCCCCTAAAATAAGGGTATACCTAGATATGTTGTTGGTAAATTTTCCTCCTCCATTTGAAGTAACATGTATATCCTTACACTAATTCTAGTTAGAGTATTTAGATAATAAATTTTGGATTTTCTCCTTTTAATTTTCTACCTAGAGGCTCTTTTATATTCCTTTAATAAGTTATCCAAAGCTTTGGACTCTTTTTTCTTCCCTCCCAAAGAGGGATGCATTATCTACAAATTGTTGATGATTGATGTTGTTGATGTTATTATTAGTCCAAAGTCTAATTATTAGCCCATATTTGTATGCCTTGTTTGGGTTCCTTTCCAATACCTCTACCATAATAATAAACAAATATGGTGATAGAGGATATCTCTATCTAATACCTATCTTGGGTTTAAATAATTTTGTTACTAGCCCATTGACCAAAAATTAATATTCCAAATCCAAACTTTTATAATACTCCAAAAAAAAATCTAATATTAACCCTAGCATAGGTTTTATTCACATCAAGTTTTAAGAGCATTGCTCTCTTTTCTAGAAGCTATTGAATGCATTATTTGATGAGCTACTATGATCCTATCTAGAACCCATCCCCCTTTTATAAATCCTCCTTGCTCTTCTAAAATAATTTTGTCTAATAGTGGTCTTAACTAATTTTCCATCACTTTGGAGATTATCTTATATGCCATATTACATAGGATTATGGGCCTGAATGAATCAAATAATTCTACATCCTTCTTTTTGGGAGTCAAGGTAATATATATTGTATTTATTTTCTAATTTATATATTTTTTTACCCTAAACTACTCCACTGCCATGAATAAAAAATCCTTCAATATTTTTCAATTATGTTAATAGAATTCTATAGAGTTCATATAGACCTAGGGATTGTTAGCTTTTGAAGCCTTAAAATTAAAGGAAATTTGATCACAAGTATTTAAATAAGCATGTAATATTATAACTATGATAAAGGAAACTTAATTTGCATGAAAATATGACATAAGACTTCATACAATGCTCTAGAAATGCTCATACAAGAAAGCTCATGAAAATTACAATGCTCATATCATGGAGTTCACAACTCCTCCATGATATCAAAATGGAGCTATGTTGCACCTACTACTACTCTCACCTATGCACTCTCAAAATTCTCTACCAAACACTCACAATGAGGCCTATATATAGAAAGATAGATTTTCTTACCTCTCACTCAACCCTAAGACTCATGTACATGTGGACTACATGCACATTTACATCATTGCACATTCTAACACTTTTGCATTTATTTTTTGAATTTACATGGTGGAAGTGGTAGCCACCATGAATCCAAGTAGGTTGTCTTGATTTTATGGCCATCATAGTATTCTATGTTATCTGTCCTGGAAGTCGCCACATAGATCTTTGCGCAGTCTGCCCCTATAACCATCATGTCATAATCATTTTAATCCTTTTACGCCACTGGAAGCACCAAGAAAATAATAAGTGTTCAGTCTGGTGAGGCTCGATATTTGAACTTTGGACCTCCACCCCCCTTACAAGGTTCGGTTAAACCAATTGGTCTATAACTCAGACCTAACACTTTTGCATTTATTAAATTACTTTAATAAATCACTTAACTCCTAAGCTAATACTAATATAAATATTCACCCATGAGGGTACATTAGGAAAGAACCAAATGATGTAATATCCATATTTTCCAAACCCCCCTATATTACATTATTTGGTTGATGAAGACTTTAGTCTTCAATAAGAATCTCATGTTTATCTTCAATAAGGATTTCATTTTGTTGTTTTAGTCTTTCTTTCTTATCTTTCTCATTGTATTGGATGACAACATAAGGATGTACTTTATCTTCATGCATATTTTATTTGCTAAGATTTGTATATTGTTTGAGCATCCTTTATCTTATTTTCATTTTCCTGTTGTTCTTCTTTTTCCTTATTCTTCTTAATTTCTATCTCTACAATTTTGTTAGTGAAATATATTCTTCATGACAAATTAGTACATCATCACAATAGTAGTGACTAGAATTGACTAGAATTGTTATTTTTCTCCTTGCTTTGGAAGAATTAAAACAATCAATGATAGTTATATCATCAAACATTCTTCTACAATTAATATAATTGTACTTTGGGTGTTCCACCATGCTTTGAAAAGTACTTCATGAAGATAACCAATTAATGTTATGAAGTTTTCTTATTTTGCTTCCTTGAGGAACATTGAGAATCTATTTCTTTTACCAGTGGGCAGGTGTTTGTATCCTTCAAATGTATCTATTAGATTATGAGAATAAAATTCCAACTCTTCTAGTAGTTCCTCACTATTTAATGCATTCTTCACAATATCATCCATATTCCTCTAAAATAATACTTTGAGTATGAATTCCTTATTGCTCACTAATATTTGAAGTATGTGAGTAGAGTCTAGTATGTTTAAGAAAGTGTTAATAGAATCTTGGAATAATATCTTTGGTAAATATGTTTAACATTTTTTTTATTCTATTCAAGTATTTGTAGAATATCTTTTTTGGAATAATCTCTTTGCCTCTCTACTTGTAAAGTATGCTATGAATATGATCTATCTCTTTGAATATGAATATGTAGAATACTATTATAAAGTTGAATAACTCATCTCTACCAATTAAGTATGTATTTGGAGTGTCTATGTTTTCTTCTATCTCAATATTCCAACTATAATTTTGATGCAAGTAGTATCTTCAAATAAGATTCAATGCAATGATAGATTTCTAAACTTCTAGAAATTCATTTGAAGTAGGATCCCTTATAAATCCATAATTAGAATTTTTAGAAATGCTAAGTATTTGCAAACTAGATATTTCTAATCCTTATATCTTCTTGTGTTTAAGGTTTGCAAATGTTTTTGAAGCAATACAAATTATTTAAATGGTTCAAGTTTTAATCCTTTCTTTCTATGAATCAAAAAGCAAACAACACCAATACAAGAATAATATAAAATGACAATAAGCACAATAATACACAAATATTGCATGAAACAAATAAAATCTTTATTGCTACGGGTAGATATCAAATGTTACAATCAATATACCCCAAATGTGGGGTTTTACAATACTTATTTTGATACAAAGTTACATATACTAGGGTTCTCCAAAACCCTAGTTGAAAATAATGGTTGGTGTCTTCATGCTTGTCTTTGATCCCAACGAGGTTGCGGGTGGGCTTGTGTATCCTGAAGTGGGCCACCCTAGCTTCAATAGTTGCCAAATGTATAATTCCTATACTTGCAATTATAAAAACAACAAAAGAGAATAGTAATACCTATGATGGCTCCATAGTGTGAGACCCTCAAAAAGATAAGAAATCACTAAACCCTAAATGTTGGAATCTAAAAGTGAAAACAAAGTGTAGGAATGTGAAAATGAATACAAATAAACTTCTTACTTTGTCACTAGGATTTTTTGCTTCTATTTCTATAGATGAGGGTCACAAGGATGCTCGAATAATGCTTGACGGCTATGGAACTATATATTTGGTGTGGGAAACACCCGCAAGTGCTCAAGGATGACCAAAAACACCTAGAGGTGCTCTACTGGCTCTATGGGGCACTCGATTGGCTTTGGAGGGTGCTCAAAAAGCTTTGGGTGGTGCTCAATTGGCTTTGGAGGGCATTCAAATGACTCAGGAGGGCATTTGAGGCTGAGGGAAGTGTCATAGAACCAGATCTAGTTTTGTATAGGTGATGTGATGGTGGATGTAAATAATGCGAGGGTGATGATGGAGGGCAAGGATGAAAATGACAGGGCTAGGGTTTGACCTTCTAAGAATTCTTTGTGAATGAACGTTGATAGAATTCAAAGTAGGCTTCAAAAATCTCCCTAGAATGCTTAAGGTTTCAAGACCTTGATTCATCAAAATGAATCACTTTTTATAATTTACCCTTGAACATGTTAGGTTTTCAATGACACAATTTGAGTGGCCAAGATTAAAACACATATAAGGATGGAGATTAAATCTAGGTAAGTGGTATGGATTGATATGGATGAATGGATGAGATTAAAAATATGGTGAAGGGCTAGGATTAATTCATATATATATATATATATATATATATATATATATATATAAAATATATATAAATATAATATAAAATATTAATATTTATACATATATTAAGTAAATACACACACACACACACATATATATATAATGGATTATTGCGATTGAAGGGCATGGATGGATGACAAGTAACTAGATTTTGGTGTCTACACTTTTATATAACCAATATCTTCTCTATAGATTCCTTTTAACACCTTATTACTCCTATTACTAATATCTCTAGAATATATAATGCACTTGATATCAAACTTGCAATATGACTACAAATATTTCTCACCTTCTTAACGCTTGATTATCATTTACAAGTTGCTTCGAATGTATGTTGTTTGCAATGTTGATTACTCTTGTTACTCTTCACCTTGGTTGTGAAATTTCTCCTTCTTATAGATAGGCTGGTTTGTCTTCCTTTATCCAACCGAATGCTCACTTTAAATGTGTTGTAAACTCACTCTTTCTCCTTGATTTTTACGTGTGCTTTATGTGCTTTGAATTCACATTAAAGCTAGTCTTCCTCCGGTGAATAGTTGTGTCTCCTTTTGCTTTCCCTATCTCTCTACATGATCTTAAAGAAAAAACAACCTTTTAGTTGCATTCAATGCTCTTCATTCTTTCGAATGACTATGTATGTGGGTGCATTCTTAACCTTGATGTATTATAGAATGGAAGTGCCATGTGGTGCTTGTATTTTCTTATGTTATTAAAAATGGTCGTTATTGCACTTCCTCCCAATACCTATGACATGTGGCACTTGGTTCCTTCTATTTAGGTGATTTTTTTTTGTTATCAATGCTTCTACCTTCTTTCTCCATGTTGGGCACTCATATATGGAGTGTTATCAATATTGTTTCATATTTTTCACTTATGTTGAGCGCTTATTTCACTTATCTTTGCTAGAATTTCAAATATGAGATGCTATGATATGATTTTGGGCACTCAAACTTGTTCTTCAACGTGGCATTATTCCTCTAAAGTGTATGAAATCACTCCTTTCGCATGGTGATGGATTTCTATATTCTTTTCAACTGCTTTGGACTTGTCCAATTTCCTTTTTGGATCTTTTCCAATGCTCACTCCTTGGTAATGTTTCTTGTTGTCTATGTATTCTCCTTGGGTAGAATACTCAAGCTATCTTCAATGGTGCTATTGGATGTCAATACGTGTCCTTTTCCAACTTGCTTCAGTGGTAATCACTCCTCCTTGGTGATGATAAGTCATTTTCAATACAACATCTCCTCTATCCCTGTATTCTTTCACTTGTATTGGCTTTCTTATAGGTTTGATATTTGTGCTCTGTGTAGGTGATAAATATGATGGAAGTGGTGCTTCATTGGGTGTCTTTAGACACCTTAGATAAATAAATTTTTGAGCCTTTAGATGGCTCTTGCTAATGCCTATCAAGGATTTATTCTAGGATGTTGTAGGATGTCCACTTGGAGACCTTGCTATGTTTCTCTATTACTATCCAATCTACTTCTTAAACATGCTTGTAGAGTCCTTTTTGGATGACTCTAATACATAGATTATGACTACCCCCTATGCTTTAAGATGAGGCTTTAACTCACTCATACTATAGATTTCAATTGGCTTGTTTAGCTATTTGATTGTGTTGTCCAAGATAGCTTTCAAAAACTATTTTTACTCCTCTTCAAATCTACCCAAATAATCCTTTTGGAAATGTGGCCTTCAATTGCACCTTATACTACGACTTTCTTCTCCCTTTCAAGCTCTTCTTCTTCTGTAATATGTTGAAATTCTTCTACAACTTTTGGAGGTAATATTTAACCTTTTTGGTGGCTACTCCTTGCCATAAAATTTTGCAGGTAAACTACCTTCAACTCTCTTGCATTAGCTGAGATAAAACTGATATTATTATTACCTTTAATCCTTTGTAATATCTTCCTTTCTTGGCTATTCTTCCAGTTTCAAATCCAATATTCTCAATGAAATATTTGCACTATAGATTTATGTAAATTTGTAGTCTTCTTTTCTTAGATAAGCAATGTAATGTTGATACATTTCTTTCTCTCGAAATATACTTAACTTCTATTTTCTTCTGTGTGCAGATTTGAACTTTGTAGACTATAACTTTTGCACTACCTTTTAAAACTTGAAATGAAACTTTTGATGCAACCTTTACACTTTTGTAATTGGTGCTTTAAAACTTTAATAGAAATCCAAATGTAAAAATCTCAACTAATAAACTTTTGCACCTTTTGTTGCATACCTTTTACCTTGTAGATGATGATGATGATAGTGACTTTTGTCACTTAAATTTTTTGTCTTTTGTAGATGTTATTGTAGCTCTTCTAGGTTGTCCAAAATATCTCACTTTCTCACCTTTTTGCAGCTTTAATACTTGACTAATATGCTGCACAATACTGTAACTTGGTGGCTTTTATGCTCCTTTAGAGTGTACCTCTAAAATCCGCTCTTTAGCGATCTCTAATGCTTCTCAAATTGCTGCATTTTTTTATTCTCAAATATGAAAATTTTCAGATTGTAAAGCAGTCAATACCTTCATTGAAAAGCTATCCTTGAATTACAAAAATTTGGTAGGATCTTCCCCCAAATTGTAACTGATATTTTCACTGAAGAAACCTTAAATGATGGCCCCCAAATATCTCAGATTTGGTGTTTTTCTATCTCCTTTTCCTTGTGAAATTTTGACTTCTAAGTAGATCTCTTCCTCAACCAATATGTCAATATTGATATCTATTCCAAACTACCTTATGATTTGACAATATTCTTATCAAACCTTCTCCTTTAGGCTTGTTGTCGGATGGTAATAATTGTTCCAATTTCTTAGCTTCTTATTTGGTAGTAATTTCTTCAATGAGTTCTTCTAGGAACTCCTTAAATGAGGCTCATCAAGCCTTCTTCTTGTTTCTCCTTGAGACCTCTCCAAGGTTCTCAATATTGCAGCTTCAAAATATTTAATGAGACCTTCCTTGGCCTCTTCAATATTCAACTATGGAAGTTTCATAGTGAGATATTCTCCTAGGATATCTTGAATATGCTGCTATTAAAATCTACAATAAAAAAAATTGTGGTTCTTCTCAATGCTCAATCTTCCACTATGAAAGTTTTTCAATAGGGCCTTTAATGGACCTCTTCTTCAATGTGAAGTTTTTAGTATTCAATGGAGATCACCAATCTCCAATATTTTCTAGGACTCTTTTCCTTGAGTCTCTTCAATATTCAATGGGGTCTTATTTCTAGGACCTCCTTCCTATATTTTCACTCTTCAATATGACTTCCTTGGCCACTAGATATCTCCTCAATCTTTCAACTAGGATTCTTCAATATGCAAATCTCTCAATAGGACCTTTCTCCTTACGCCTTCAAATATTCAATCCTATTTTTTTTGCAACAAGAATTAATCCCTACATGAGGAAAGTAACGTCAACCTTCTGGCAATGAAGATGGAGTTCTTCTCTATATGTTGTAGGAAACTTCCCACCTTCTCAGAGTTAATTTTTTGCAACAAGAAAAAATTATATGATAGTAACCCAATGGTTCTATTGAAAATTTATTTTATGTCTTGCAATGCAATAATAGAGATAATAAAAATTCCTATGAATCTAAAGAAAATAATCTTCACTAGTTGGATTTCCAATCTAGTGGATGCAAGCTGAGTTCTAGTCTTCACAAGTTTTTACAACTTTGTGAAAAACCTCTAGCCAAATCTGTCATGTGGCTTTCTCTATTTTCCATTCTTCTACCTAGAGCTACTTTTATCAAAAATATATTGTGATGGTATTTGCATGCAATTATGCACTATGGTTGGTCTAATTTGTAAATACTAAATAATAGCAATGGTGATCACTTATGGCTTTCCTTTGATCCACTATGGATTTGATACCACTGTTAGCTTTTGGAGCCTTAAACTTAAAGGAAATGTGATCACAAGTATTGAAATAAGCATGCAATATTATAAATATTATAAAGGAAACTTAACATGCATGAAAATATGATAAAAGACTTCATACAATGCTCTAGAAATGCTCATATAAGAAATCTCACAAAAATTACAATGCTCTTCTCATAGAGTTCACAACTCCATGATATCAAAATGGAGCTACATTGTACCTACTAGTAATCTCACCTATTCACTCTCAAAATACTCTACCAAACACTCAAAATGAGTCCTTTATATATAAATATAGCTTCCTTACTTCTCACTCAAACCTAAGACTCATGTACATATAGACTACATGCACATTTACATCATTGCACATTCTAATACTTGTTCATTTATTAAATTGCTCTAATAAAGCATTTAACTCCTAAGCTAATCCTAATCTAAATATACACCCATGAGGGTACATTAGGAAAGAACCAAATGATTTAATATCCATATTTTCCAATAGGGATTTATCCTTATCAAAAGAGAAAATATATGAATGAACTTCTTCTAGAGTAATAGGTTCTATCATTTTTCTATTGTCTTCATTTATTATAACTGAAAGAACTTCTTACAATAGCTTATTAGTAAGAAGTTCAACCTCTTTTTATCCTAGAATATTCTAGTAAAAAAAATTTGTCTCCTTTCATTTAATTCTACTAATTCTAGATGTTGATCTCTATACTATTTTCATCCTATAAAAAAAATATTGTATTTCTATCTTCTTTTGACCAAGTCTATCTTGATTTGTTTGCATATGTTTAATCCTTCTAAATTCACCCAAGCTTTAGCTTCATTATTTATCTTAAATCCACTATTGAAAGTATAGTATGATAAAATATTAGCCTTAATATTTTTTATTATTCCTCCTCCACCTATTGATCCTAGATTTTCTTTAGAAGCTTCATAAAAATTCAATTTGACCAACTTTGCTTCTAGTGTTGTCCAATTTTTATTTTTAATCTTCATTTTTTTTCTCCTGTACCCACCATCATAATTCTAATTGATGACTTGATTACCTCTATCAAGGCACTCTGCTTCAATATTAGGGATTGGGTGAGTTAATAGGGCTGGTTTAGAGTACATTATGGATAAACAAATATTCCTTTTCATTACCTCTAAAATGTTTTCCTTTCCTTTAAATATATTTTTGTTCCTTTCTAGCCATATAGTACAAAGTAATGTATCTTTTGATGCATTCTATATTGTTTGTCTTCTAACTCAAGGTAGCAATTAACTAAGTCTCAAGTTCCCAGTTTAATTTCATTATTAAATCATGCACTAGGACATATAACAAGTTCAACACTTTTCAACCTTATGACTCCCTAATTTCATTAACACATACAGAAAACACCTATGCTTTTATTTTTAATTCCACACCTTCTAACTCCACATACAACAATCACAAATATTTATTTCCACACCTTATATCTCCCTAATCACACACAACAATAACAAATATTTAATTCTACACTTTATAACTCCCTAAGCACATTAACACATACAGTAAGGATTTATTTCCCTAAACTCCCTATGACTCCCTAGTTATCATAGAAATAATTTTAATGCACCAAAAATTTGATAATAACAAATATTACCATGCACTAGAGATATATACCTTTATATGAAATTCAATACCTTCGTAACCTTTGAAATCGTCTTTGCCAAAATGCCTTGCCAAAATTAATGCGCCTTCACACCTTCGCGGGAGTCGAACTCCGTTCCTCTCGCTTAGTGAAGCGCTTACCACATGGGTGCTAGCCCACGTTGGGATTTTAATCCCAAACACCCAACTTTAACCTACGCTCAAATCTGAAACTCGATTTTACTTTCTTAGCAAAACACTTTGCCCTTGGCGGGATTCGAACAGCGAACCTGCCTTGTGCAAAGTTCGTGCGCTACCAACTACGCTAAGGAGTCCTCCATGACATCACTTTCCCATACTATTTACTTGACCTTGCTCTCAAATCAAAAGTTATTTATCCTTCTTTCTTCGTTGCTCCCCTTTCGATGACTCTCTCTCATGCGCTATGTCAAGTCTTCTTATAAACAAAGGTTTTTCACCTTTTATTTATATGCACCTCCATCCTTCGAATGATGTCGGAGAATATTTATTTATCTCCCCAACCTTTGCATGTCGACGGATAATATAATACAACCTTAGACCTTAGAATTATTAAATAAAAATTTAATAATTCACCTCTTAACTTTGAATTGGGATATCTCCTTCATTCTTTTGAATTTCGTCATGAAACTTTTTGCACCTAGGTTTTATTGGAAAACCTTTTCATCCATCATAATTTGGAGAAGTCTTAGCATAGTGGTTTTAATGAAAAACCCTTTCCAATGGTTTTAATGAAAACCCTTTTCGTTGGTTTTAATAAAAAACCTTTCCGTCGGTTTTAATAAAAACCCTTGCCGTTGGTTTTAATAAAAACCTTTACCATTGGTTTTAATAAAAACCATTAATATAATATTTAAAAAATTAAATATTATATGCCTCTTGTGCCACAAAACCCTGTATATATCCATGCTCTCCAAAATATCATAAATTATTATTTATGAAGTGCTTTTGCCACCAAAACTCAATGTGATCCATGTGACATCAATGACAACACAAAATAACTCAAATTGCCAACAATCTCCCCCTTTGTCATTGATGGCAACACCTCTAATGCAAATCACCACAATCACTACAAAAGCCATTTCTGAAAATCAAAGCTGCTCCCCCTAACTCAATACTCTCTATGGAGGCTGCTCCCCCTATCTCAATGCTCTCTTTGGAGGCTGCTCCCCCTAACTCAATGCTCTCCCCCTTACTCAAAACTCTCCCCCTTTGACATCAATGGCAAAAGGGACACCTATGGGGCTAAAAGATATGACTCTTAAGCTTAGCCCCCCTACCACCTTCTCTCTTGAGGTGATTAATTTTGGGGTGGGAGTACATTTACTCCCATATTACATTGTTCCTTTCCTTTGTCAACTTCCTTCCACATCTTTCTGATATCCTTTTCTTGATGAGTTACTTGATCTTCTTGTCTTGAACCTGTTTGACCTTCTTGCCTTGAAATTGCTTGACCTTCTTGCCTTGAACCTGTTTGGAATTGAGTCCTACACCATCTTGCAATATGTCCAAAGTTATTGCAATTAAAACACTTGATATTGTAGCCTTTGGATGGTGCCCATATCCTGAATTATTTCTTGAAATCATTTCCATATCCATTCCTTTCCTGAACCCTGTATTGTGAAGCTCTGTTTCCATAATCATTTTGACCATGACCTCTGAATTGTGCAGCTCTATAATCAAAACCATATTGCTCATTTCCTTTGCACTGAGAAGCTCTATGACCAATCTTGTTGCATAAGAAGCAATGTCCCTAAAAACCATACCTTCTTCCTTTGAAGATCCTTCTAGTGAAATCAAACTTTTTTGATCCATAGACCCTGTAATGTATAGCCCTGTGTCCAAATCCATTACAAGAAAACAATTTTTGTCCTTGGTTCCTCTCCTTCTCCTTGACCTTTATCCTTGTGATCATCTTTGACTTGTGCATTGTATCCTTGATCCTTCTTTGTGGTATCCAAATCTTCTTCCTTAACTTCTTCCTTGCTTTCTTCTTCAAGAATTTCTTTGCCTCTTGAACTTGATTCACCTATCTCAAAACAAGATCCAAACTGGATATTTGGAGCCATAGGAGCTTTGGAACTTTCTTCATGAATCTTAGGTGCTTCCTTGCTTTCATATTTTAGAACTTCCTTTCCTTTTGAGTGTGACTTTTCTTGGAAATGAGATACAACCTTAAAATATGTTTCCACTCCTTTTTGAACCTTTTCATCTAATGTGTCATGTCTTGCCATCATTACCCTTAGTTCTTCATTCATCCTTTCCTCTATCCTTTTTGCATCTTGAAGCTCATCTCTTAGATCACTGATTGTCTGAAGTAGTTCTTCTCTGATTTTGACATCTGTTCGAATCTTGTTTTCAAGATTCCTGATTTCTTCTTTTAGCCTTTTGACTTCTGATTTTTGTTTTCTTGGCTCATCCTCTTCTTTTTATTTTACCAAAAGTGAGACTTCTTCATATTTACTGTCACTGAGATCATTATCATCTTCTATAGCAAACAAACTCTCATGAATTCTTTGACCATGCCTGTTTCCTTGATGTGTCATTTCATCTTCACTATCACTGAAGCCATTGCAATATCCTGATCTGTGATCTCTTTGACCACACACAAAGCATTGTTCTCTTTCACCTTCTATTCCTAAGAATAGATGTTCTTCCTTTTCATCATCTGACTTGTCTCTATCATTGTGATCTGAGCTATCATTTGCTTCTTCAATGTAGAAAGTTTTCTTTGTCTTACGAAAACTTTTCTTCTTCTCATGCTTGCTTTGCTTGTACCTATCATCTTTGTCATGCTTATGCTTTCCTTCTTCTTTTCTTCTGTGACCCTATTTTTCATCATCACTATTTTCTTCATGTGGACACTTGTTTGCATAGTGACCATAATCACCACACTTGTAGCATTTGACTTTCTTCATATCCCTGTAATTCCTTGAGTCCTTTTTCCTTTTGATGAAGTTAGCTTCCTCATCATTATCTGAATCTCTATCTATCTCTGGATATTTCCCTTTATTTTTCTCTAAAGCTTTGAATGCAATTTCTTTCTTTGGAGCCTGATGCTTATCTATCCTCATCTCATAAGTTGTGAGAGTTCCTTGTAGTTCTTCCATTGTTAGCTTGTCGATATTCATTGTTTCTTCTATCGCTGAAACCTTTGCATCATACTTCATGGGAAGTGATCTCAAAACCTTTTGAGTAACATCTGATTCTTTCATCTCAAATCCTAGGCCTCTCATGGTGTTAGCAATCTCATCAACTCAAAGTAAAAACTTTGCAATATCTTCAGAATATTCCATTTTCAATTCCTCGAATCTTCTTCTATGAGTTTGTAGTTTTGCCAACTTTACCTTGGAATCTCCTTCATAGGTATTCCACAACTTGGTCCACATTTCATTAGCTGAATTACATACCATGACCTTTGCAAAATATGTCTCACGAAGCCCACTCAGAATACAATTCATTGCCTTTGCATTGATCTCAACCAATTTCTTGATAGTCTTATCTATCTCGGGATCACCTTCAACCTTATACTCTTTTGCAACCATCTGCCATACCTCATATCCTTGTGATATCAAATAGTTCTTCATTCTCATGCTCCAAAAAGCATAATTGTTACCGTCAAATAGTGGAGCCTTACTTGTAGATGATCCATTCTGTGAAGCCATCTGTGTTCTTGTAGAATCTGCCCTCAAGCTGTTAGCCTTTTTGAAGGAACCCGCTCTGATACCAATTGAAGAACACAAGCTTATATTGAGAGGGGGGTGAACAATATAGCACCCACTTTTTACTTTCTTTCCAAACCAATATCAATTAGTGTCCTCAATTGCAATAACCAAATATAGCAGTGTGCATTAATAACATAGATAGCAATAGTAAGCAAGTGCACAAATCATCACACACAATTGAGACACAAGATTTAACGTGGTTCCCCCAATGTGGGGTAGTCCACAAGATAATCTCCTTATAATATTTCATAAAGAAATAGGGATCCTTATCCCAATACAAATGATTACTTTGATCTTCTCAAAGCTAGGTTGTCCTGATCTACTCAGGTGGGCTCCATTGATCTGCTCAACTAGGCTCTCCACTGATCTGCTCAGCTAGGCTATCCATTGATCTGCTCAGCTAGGCTATCCACTGATCTACTCAGCTAGGCTATCCACTGATCTGCTCAGCTAGGCTATCCACTAATCTGCTCAGCTAGGCTATCCATTGATCTTCTCAGCTAGGCTATCCATTGATCTGCTCAGCTAGGCAACTAGTGTTGATGTGTTTTCTATTTCTGTCCTATCTCTTTCACTACTCATAAATCTACCTCAATGCCTTCTCACAAGGCTCAAACAATCCTGCTCAAATGTTGTCCCAAATATATTCTCAAAGCCTTCACAAAAGGCTCAAACAATCCTGCTCAAATGTTGTCCCAAATCTATCCACAAATCTATCCCAAAAGCCTTCTCAAAGGCTCAACCAATCATGCACAAAAGTTGTCTCAAATCTATCCAAAAATTTTATCCCAAAAGCCTTCTCAAAGGCTCAACCAATCATGCACAAAAGTTGTCTCAAATCTGTCCAAAAATTTTATCCCAAAAGCCTTCCCAAAGGCTCAACCAATGACTCTCAAGTAGCACTCAAATCTCAACCACAAATCAATGAAGGCAAGGCTCAATGATGAACTCAACAATGGATAACAAATGAATGATGACAATACTCAACAATGTGCTCAACAATGAATGGCAATGTACTCTTCAATGGATGACAACAATGATCCAACAATGTACTCAAATGGATGACAACAATGCTCAACAATGTACTCTCAAATGGATGACAACAATGCTCAACAATGTACTCTCAAATGGATGACAAATGATCTCTCTAATGAAAACCTCTCCAAGAAATAACAATGAGGACTTCAACCAACCAAGGACAATCTCCACAAGTGATAGCAATAGGTTCTCAATAATATCTTCCTCATGCAATGTCAATAAGCTCTCAAGAAACAAGCACAACTCCCTCAAGCAAAGAGCTCTCAAATAGCCAACAATGATCTCCTCAAATGAAAGACAAATGTATCCACAAGTGACTAGCAAATGATCTCCTCAATGGTCTCAAATAGTGGCAATGGACTTAACAAGTAACCAACAATAATCTCCTCAAAGCAATAGCAAAAACCTCCTCAATAATGGCAATACTCTCAATGAACTCCACTAAAGCAATCATGGAACTCAAGCATCAATTTTATCCATAAAATTGATTTTCTAATCCATCCACTTCCTCTCAATAGCCAAGGCACATAATCAAGCAATTTGTCTTCAACTTCAAACCCTAACTCATGTGCATGTCTTCTAACTCAAGGTAGCAATTAACTAGGTCTCAAGTTCCTAGTTTAATTTCATAATTAAATCATGCACTAGGACATATAACAAGTTCAACACTTTTCAACCTTATGACTCCCTAATTTCATTAACACATACAACAAGCACCTATGCTTTTATTTTTAATTCCACACCTTATAACTCCACATACAACAATCACAAATATTTATTTCCACACCTTATATCTCCCTAATCACACACAACAATAACAAATATTTAATTCTACACCTTATAACTCCCTAAGCACATTAACACATACAACAAGCATTTATTTCCCTAAACTCCTTATGACTCCCTAGTTATCACAGAAATAATTTTAATGCACCAAAACTTTGGTAATAACAAATATTACCATGCGCTGGAGATAAATACCTTTATATGAAATTCGTTGCCTTCGTAACCTTCGAAATCATCTTTGCCAAAATGCCTTGCCAAAATTAATGCGCCTTCACACCTTCGTGGGAGTCAAACTCCATTCCTCTCGCTTAGCACTGTGAAGCGCTTACCACGTGGGCGCTAGCCCATGTTGGGATTTTAATCCCAAACACCCAACTTTAACCTGCGCTCAAATCTGAAACTCGATTTTACTTTCTTAGCAAAACACTTTGCCCTTGGTGGGATTCGAACAACGAACCTGCCTTGTGCAAAGTTCGTGCGCTACCAACTGCGCTATAGGCTCCTGCGTGACATCACTTTCCCACGTTGTTTACTTGACCTTGCTCTCAAATCGAAAGTTATTTATCCTTCTTTCTTCGTTGCTCCCCTTTCGACGACTCTCTCTCATGCGCTATGTCAAGTCTTCAATAAACAAAGGTTTTTCACCTTTTATTTATATGCACCTCCATCCTTCGAATGACGTCGATGAATATTTATTTATCTCCCCAACCTTTGCACGTCGACGGATAATATAATACAACCTTAGACCTTAGAATTATTAAATAAAAATTTAATAATTCACCTTTTAACTTTGAATTGGGATATCTCCTTCATTCTTTTGAATTTCGTCATGAAACTTTTTGCACCTAGGTTTTATTGGAAAACCTTTTCATCCATCATAATTTGGAGAAGTCTTAGCATAGTGGTTTTAATGAAAAACCCTTTCCAATGGTTTTAATGAAAACCCTTTCCGTTGGTTTTAATAAAAAACCTTTCCGTCGATTTTAATAAAAACCCTTGCCGTTGGTTTTAATAAAAACCTTTACCATTGGTTTTAATAAAAACCATTAATATAATATTTAAAAAATTAAATATTATATGCCTCTTGTGCCACAAAACCCTGTATATATCCATGCTCTCCAAAATATCATAAATGATTATTTATGAAGTGCTTTTGCCACCAAAACTCAATGTGATCCATGTGACATCAATGACAACACAAAATAACTCAAATTGCCAACATAATGGTGAAGTTGAAACTATGGGGGATGATGAGAGTGGAACCTCAGCTGATGAGTTTGGAACTTTGGATGATAAAGGTGGAACCTCAGATAATGAAATAGGGACTTGAGGTGACGAAGAAGGAATTTGTGATGACCTTGGGGGAGATGGATTAGCTTGCACCTCAGTAGAGACTGATGAAATAGGAGGTGAACTATGGGGTGGGGAAGATACCTTCATTACAACCTCTTGTTCAGAAAGGGAAGGAGATTTCCTTGGGGACTCTAGAGGAGGAAGAGGAGAAGAGGGATTAGAGACCATACCTTCGCCTACTAAAGTAGGGTTTTCTAGAGCTATCTCTGTGATCTACTATTATTCTTGTTGTATCGATTCTTCAATAGCTGAAACAATTATTTTCTCAATTACATCCTCTTTATCCAGCCTTTGTTTCTTTGAGATCTCCTTCTCAACTCTTTCTGAGGTCCTTTTGGCATTTCTTTGAAAAACCTGATAGGTAACTTTCTCAGCTTCCATGTCTTCCTCAGACAGTCCTTCCTGTACTATTTCCTCTAGTAATACCTACTCAAAAATGGGATTTAACTCTACTATCACTATGGTAGTGAAATTCAGAGGTGTAAACTTGAATCTCTCATATTTTTCCTTCTAGTTAACATCTATATCTGGAGGTTGAGCACCCAGGGCTAGGCGTTTAGGCCTATTTGTTGTTTCTATAACTGGTGTGCTGATAGTCCTCTCCTCAGAATAGTGCATTTTACTCATCAACCGTGCTCCTTTTGGAAATTGTTCTATCTATTCGATTGAAGGCTGAAAAGGCTTCAAGACTTCAGCAATGGTTAATGGAGTATCAAACTCCTCTTCTTCTTCTTGTGGGGATGGAGAGTCAGGCCTAGATTGTGACTTGCCATATATGAGCACTATATTCCTTGTGTCTTTGGGCCTCCAAGTTTGAAGATTATTGTCATATAATTTAGAAAATGCAACATCCATTTTAGTCCCAAATTTGGACTTTGTTTTACCAGTCTCGACTCTCATCCTCCACCAATATGATATTTTGGCCTCATTCCATTTCCCTTTATGCTCTAGCTTTTCATCATCAGGCTCTTGAGATTGAGAGTCTTCTTTATTTTCTATTTTCCTCTCAATATCCTTAATTGTAGACTCTTTCAACTGATGTTTTACATTGTTGTCCGGGTCAAAATCCACAATTTGCTCATAAAAGTCCAACCATGGGGGAAGTTGATCCATTTTAGCAACATTCCATTCCAAAATATCAGTTTCTTTGTTGTTTCTACCTTGCTCAAAATGGGGCCTAGATTTCTTTTCAAATTTGTAGGCCTTTTCCCCATTTAAGTCAATATTTCTTTTGCAAAATATGTCATCTGGATCATAACTCCAATGCTGAGGAATATAGAATAGACCCAACCTATCTAGGTATTGGTCAATTTGTTCACCCTACCACTTCTTTGTAATAGTTATATCACTAACATTCTGGTAGGTCAACATAGATTTCCTCTTCCTCCCAGAACCATAGTTCAAATCAATAGATTCTGCTTGTCTCAGATATTCTAAGGTAAATAGCCTTTCAGTGATAAAGTGAGGTAGCAGAAAAGGCTTGCCTTGGAAGCCATATAGTCTAATGATTGTGCCCTCTATTAGGAGATACCAGTCTCCTTCCTCTACACCCTCTGTTCTCAATATTTTCTCAGCTAGTAGTGGTATCCTAGGGCAAACTCCATACATTATTTTCAATGTTGGCCCTAAAAATTCCAAATTGAACTTGTAAAAAGACTCAGTACTTCTAAGATGCTTAGTCCAGTAATAAACTGGCATGGGTTCTCCTTCATTGGTCTTATCTTTAATTGGAATCCAAGGCATCATATCCTTCACAACAATGAAAAATCTAGATTAGACTTGAGCAATGCCTAAAACTAGGTGCATCAGAGCTTCTTTTCAATGTTACCAACTGCTCATGTATTCTTTGGGCAAGGAAAGCCAGCCAATCAAAATAGATAACCTTGATACCCTTTTCAGTTATACCTTTCTCATACATCCTCTCATTGGAAATACAGTATGCAACAACTATTTTCCAACCCTGCACCATTTTATCAGAATCTAGACCATCCATATAGGCTAACATAGAATAAAGCTCTAGGTGTTCAAAATGTTCAATAGAAATTGGGACTCGAGGTAATCCTTTTCTGGGTCTAGTGTCTTTGAGTTGTTTGTATACCCACTTTCTGAAAGACTCACCATCATTAGCTCTCTTTTCTAGGGAATAATATCTAGCCTAGGTAGTGGTTCTAAAATCCTTTGGTTTTACCGGTGGTTTTACTTCTATGGCAAAAAACTTATTATAGTTTACATCTGGTAATGTTAAATAGGATCTTGCCTTTAGCAGTCTTCACTACTTTCGCTATTGGATCATAAAACTTAATGATAGCCAAAATTAATTTAGGGTAAGGATGGATAGAATCACAAATATAAAAATATAGATATGAGAGCACAGCACATCTACCTTCAATCGATAGGCCCTCCTACCTTGTATCTATCATTGATGTTTCTCTTGAGCTTGGACCTCTCTATTTGGACCAGCTTGGTATCTACCATAGCTTCTGCTTTGTCGATGTACTGGCTTACTACCTTCTTTGCTGATTTTTTGGTCTCTTGGGAATCTTTGAAAGCCATCTCCATTCGTAATGCCCTAGATTTCTCTATTGAAGTTGTAGGTAATTCTTCTACTAACGTTCTGCTCTCCTCCACTTAACAAATGTTGCTCTTGTCAAATGAATAGGACTCTATGCTTTGTTCTTCCAATTAATGTTGCATGCACATCTTCCACCATTAATGTGGCTACTGTACGACCTACCCATTGGCACACTTCTCAACTAGCACTTTGTCCCTTTTGGTGGCTTAGAGGTGGCATTCTGACTTTTGATTGGTCAAAATTCAAACATGCTTTACCCTTGTGGTATCGCTTTGTCCTCTCCTTCAGGTGTAGGAAAATTTAGCATTTATTACGGACCTTTTACCCTTCTTTAAGTGATAAGATGTGGAAATACTACCCCACTCAAATGTAGACTTAAAAGAAAATGGTGGATTAGCGACACCTTCTTTTCACAACACTTAACTCTGGATTGTAGTGGATTAGGCCCTTCCTCATTTCGTGCCTTACAAGTCTAGAAACCCGGTGGATTGGAACCCGCTCTTCACTCCACTAGCATTGTGGTTCATTTGGGTGTGGATAAATAGCGCATATCACATTTCACTAAAATGTAGCTCATTTAGGTGTGGATTGGAATCCGCTCTTTACTCTGCTAGTGTGATGATTCTTTTGCATGCGGATTGGAGTCTGAATATTCTACTTCACACTTATAGAGTATTTGAGTGCGGAATAGGAGCTGCTGCATCCTATGGGAACACTTAGCCAAATTTTGCCAAATTTTCTCTTTTTTCTTTTTTTATACATTTTGCACAACATACTATTAAAACGAAACTTGATACAAAGTGTAGAAAGAAAGGGGATATGATACAATGTATATACATATATTACAATGAGCTTATATTTCAATCAAAGTAGAGTTTGAGATGAAAACCATTAACCAGAATTGGTTGTATGTTTCCTTCTAGATCTTCAAGTTGGAAAACATTTGTCTCCTTGACCTCTACTATCTTGAAAGGGCCATCCCAGAAGGAGTCAAACTTCTGATGGTGACCTGGTTTTGCTCTTTCAACATTCCACCTTAGGATTGAATCTCCAACTTGGAATTTTTTGAATCTTGCCTTTTTATCGAACCATGCCTTAATGTCCATAGAATGCTTCTAAAAGTTCTCATATGCCTGAGCTCTATTCTCTTCCAACTGTAGTAGGTGTGTTAACCTTGTATCCACTAGATTTTCCTCTGATTCTTCTTCTGACTTTATCAGTTTGAGTGCTGGAATTTCTAAATGGATAGGTAGCACTGCCTCCTTGCCATATACCAGAGCATAGGGGGAAGTCTTGATGGACTTCTTGATGGTAATCTTGTCTGCCCACAGAGCTTGTTCCAGCATTAGGTGCCAACTTCTTTTATTTCCTTCTAGTGATCTCCTCAAAATCCTTAACATATTTTTGTTGGTAGACTCTACAAGTCCATTCCCTTGAGGGTAATAATTTGAAGTATTCTTAATGGTTATGCCATACTTGTTGGAAAATTCAATATACTTGGCTCCTATGAAAGCTGGCCCATTATCACTCACCAAGGCTTCCAGAACTCCAAACCTTGAAATCAAACTTTCCATAAAATTGATCACTACTTCTTGATCTGATTTCTTGGTAGGGATAGCTTCTACCCATCTGGTGAGGTAGTCTATGGTAGTTAGAATATACTTGTGCTCAACTAAAGAATTTGGATTTATGACACCTATGAAATCTAACCCCCATTGCTGAAATGGTTCTTCTACCTATATTGGCCTGAGGGGAAATGATGCAATCCTTGTTCTCCCTACATGTCTCTGGCACTTGTCACAAGCTCTAGTGATTTTGAAAGTATCAACAAATATAGTGGGCTAATAATAGCCTACTTTTATGATTTTCAAAGTTGTGACCCTACCTGAGAAATGTCCTCCAGATGGCCCTCCATGAAACTCCTCAATAACCCTCTATTGTTGATCATATTTCAAGCATTTCAGGAGGACTCCATCCAAGTTTCTTTTGTACAGGCCTTCTGGTAGTAATACATATTTCAAATCCTACAGCCTGTATCTTCTTCTTTGGGATGCATTAAGGTCAGGAGGGCATACTCCAGTTTCAAAGTATTTGATCATCTGATCAACCCAATCAGAGTCTTCTGGTTGTACTCCTTCAACCTGATCCTCTTCTACTATCTAGCAAGCTATCACTTCTGCTAATGTTGCTGCCTCTGTTAGACCTTGGCATAGGGCCCTACCTCTCACCAACTTGGTGGGATGTATTTCTACATCATATTCTTGGATCTTAGTAATCCAACCAACCCTTTTATCTCCTAGTTCACCCTACAGAATAAAGCTTCTTACATCTGGATGAACAACATATACCAGGGTTTTACTCTGAACCAAGTACTACCTAAATTTCTTCAGTGACTTCATTACAACAAATACTTGTCTTTCAATAAATTTATATTTGACCTGGTAGTCATGAAGAGTCTGGCTCCAAAATAATATAGGATGTTCCTCACCTTGATCATCTTTTTGAGTGAGCACTGAGGCATAACTCTCTTCAGCTCCATAAGCATAAAGGATAAAATATTTACTAAAATCTGGGTTTACTAGCACTAGGGCTATTGCAATGGACTACTTGATTATCTCAAAAGCTTATTTTCTAACTTCAGTCCATTTAAACTCGACATTCTTCTTGAGTAACTCAGATATGGGCCTCACTTTCTGTGCAAAGTCAAAAATAAATTTCTTGACAAAGTTTATTTGACCCAAAAAGGATTGTAAGGCCTTCTTGTTTGTAGGTAATGGGAGAGCAAGAATGGACTTGATTCTATCTGGATCTATGGCCATACCTTCTTTTGAGACCACATGACCTAGCAATTTTCCTTCATGAACTGCAAAGAATGATTTCTTAGGATTGAGTGAAATACCAAATTCTCTGCACTTTTGAAAAACTTGCTCAAGGTGTGCTAGGTGGTCATGCTTATCATGGGAAAACATAGTCATGTCATCCAAATAGATCAGAATGACTTTATTGATAAGTTCCCCAAAGGCATAATCCATGGCTCTCTGAAATGTGGCTCCCGCATTGGACAACCCAAAAGGTATTCTCTGGTAGGCAAATGTGCCCCATTTTGTGGTGAATGTTATTTTATACTGATCTTCATCTTTCACCCAAATCTGATTGTATCCAGAGAAGCCATCTAACAATGAGAACCTTTCTACCCCTACCACTATCTGTAAGATCTGATCAATCTATGGGAGGGGATAGTGATCCTTAAGAGATGCTTGGTTAAGATTTCTGAAATCTACACACAAACGAATATCACCATTCTTTTTTCTCACAGGTACCAAGTTGGCTACCCAGGTTGAATGTTTTATTGGATAGATGATCTTAGCCTTTAACAACTTTAAGAGCTCCTCTCTCATAATGGCTTCGATCCTTGGATTTATTGGCCTTTGCTTCTACCTAAAAGGCTTCGCATCAGGCTCTAGCTCAATAGTATGTTGGATAATCCTTTTGTCATATACCTTGAGGTCTTCATATGACCAAGCCACAATGTATTGGTATTTTAGGCATAAGGCTTTGATATCTTCTGCCTCCTCTAGTGAACATCACACTCCAACATTGAGCTTCTTTTTAGTACCGACTTCAACTTCTTTATAAATTTTTCATTGACTTTCATGGCTCTGATATTTTTTCTGTCCTCATTGTCAAACAAGCTTTCTAGGGTGACCAACCCTCTAGGGATGTGATTGTTCCTCAATTGAATAACATCTTGTTGATCAATTTCTTCTATATTTTCTTCTTGGATAGTGGAGAGACATGCTTCTCTTACTATAAATTCAATTATCTGCTCATCACTTTCAAAAACCTACCAAAAAATTTGCTTATCTGGTACTGTAGGTCTAAAAATCATTTTGATTCCCTTGTCTTTCTTGATTCCAAAGTTTGTATAAGGGTTGAAGTTAGCTCCCTTCATTTCTAAGGAATCTTCCAAAGTATTCTTTTCTCTAGGAATAAAATTTATATTTAGGGCATCAAAGGATTCCATCAGATCCCATACCCTATTTTTGTATACTTTTAGGTAATGGTGCTTACTATTGCACCTCTTTCTTACCTGATGGATGATTAACTCAGAGTCACCATATATGTTTAGAATATTAATGCCCATGCTTTCTACCTATATCAATCTGAGGTATAGGGCCTCATATTCTACAACATTATTTGTACATGACCATGTTAGTCTGTAGGCAAAACTCTTTGTCCCCTCTGATTGGGATTGTAGTACCACACCAGCTCCTACACCATTTCTGCATTTAGCACCATCAAAGTGCATGATCCATGTTTCCTTTTCTCTCATAGATTGATTGGATATAGTAGGGATTTTCTTCTTTGATTTAGCTAAAATACTATATGTCCCCATACCAGTTCCAAACTAATTGTAATCTTCTCTGAAGGGCAACTCATCCTCAATATCCAACTCCTCAAAATCTTCAACTAGCTCAAACTCCTCTATGGGAGTAAGGTTGCACATGTCCTCCCCTATATTTTCAATATGATAGGACACTGGATTTTCAGGTGTTATCCTTATCCTCTTCCCTTTGAAGGGAATGATCATGCTGGAATAATCCATGTACATGCATCCACCTAATTTTGTAGTGAACTCCCTTGAGAGGCATAAACTAAAGTATGGCTCTAGGTCAACCACTACTATTTCTTGTACTATTGTCACCTCAGGGGCTCTATGTAGCCTCATTAAAACATCCTTTATGACTCCCACTATCTTAACAGGTGTCCCATCCAATTGTAATACTCTAGGACAAGATCGGGTATACTCCATACCCATCTCTTCATAGACTGCCTTAGGCATGACTGTAGTTGATGCTCCTGAATCTATCATACAATTTTGGACTACCCATCCTTCCATTCTTAGAGAGATGTAGAAAGGAGGGGGTTTATTCTTTAAAATAGTAGGGGATATTTCTTTCTTCTCTGAGGGCATACTAAGGATTGTGGTGGCCTGCTTATCTTGTGGGTACTTGTTGAGAGAAGCCTTAAGCAAGTCTATCTGGCCAAGGATGAAAAGAGTATCATATAAACTAGCTTTTTATGGAATATTTTTCATCTCTTCAACAATATTATACTCAGACTTAGCTAGGGTAGGTCTTTCAGGCCTTCTTTCTGGCTCACCATATTTTCTTTTATACTATTGAGTGGCTTCTATTATTTACCTTTTGGTAATAGAGGGGAATCTAAGCCTTTCTTGAGCCTCATATTTAGACTTCATTCGGTCTCCTTCAGTTTCTCTCTCGAATCTCTTGGGGAGACTGTTTGTCTTCTCTTTCCCTTTAGCCTAGGGAATAGGAAAAGTATCACTGCTTTGGGGAAGTGGGTCATTTATTTTTTGAGAAGGAACTTGGAATTGTCCCATATTTTGGGGATCTACTTGCAAGGTTTTCTTTCTAGACCTTGTCATAACAACAATTGGGCAATCCTCATCCAGCTCTTTTCCAACCATGATTTGGTCAGGCTACCATAACATACTTACTCTTCCCTTTTGATTCCTCTCAGCTTGATCCATAGCTTGTTGAACATGATGTTGGTACATGACACAAGACTATGAATCATGAGGGTCATTACATACCAAACACCAGATATTAACCAGACTTGTCTCTGAAGAACACTCAGGCTCTTCATATGCTACATTCACTCTGACCCCAGTACTATTACTAGGACCAGGTCTCTGATATTTGTTCACATATGGAAATATCCTCTGTTGTGACCTTTCTTGATCTCTCTTTTCCATTGAATTCATTCTATTACTCAGAGTTTTTAGAGTATTTTGTATATCAAGAATAGCAAAAAACTCTTGAGATGATTGAGAAGGAAGGGGAGGGAAAGGAACTATAGTAGATGATGCTTTCGATTGAGGGATAGGATTCATTTGTGGATATGGGGATGATAAGGAAAGGGGATCCATGTAAGATGAGTTTGTAGCTTGGCTTTGGCCATTAGTGGTTTCTGAACTATAAGGTAGCACAACTTTGGGAGGTAACCTCCCCACATTAATTAAGATATTCTCTGCATGAACTATTACATTATAAACTTGTGGAAAGGTTTCCACCCTATATTGTTGGGTTTGCAAGCCTAGCTCTGATCCAAGAGCTCTAATATAATACATATAGGCCAAGCATACAATTGGTCTAGTTATAGGGGAATTCTTTTCCATGTTCTGCTAAACCTCAAATTGAAATCTGAGATAGTCTCTTGTTGAGATTTTTGCATGGATGTAAACTGGTTAAGTAGGGAGAAAGGGTCAATAGATTCATTAAATTCTTCCACAAAAGGCTCAGCCAATGCTTGCCATGAAGTGATGGTGTTATCTTCTAGAGTTCTAAACCAATGCAAAATATTTCCTCTGAAGGATAGGGCTAGAATTCTTACAATAATATCCTCCTCTTTTATGTTGTGGATTGCTTCCTAGGTTCAAAATATCTTGATAGTGCTCATATGTTATCTTCCTAGATCCATCATAAGTGGGAATAGCTTTGGACATAGCCTAGGGAATGGTATTCATATGGGCTAACCTAAGGGGACCAATTGTGTTCCAGCTAGGGTATTTCTGTAATGGCTGATTAGGGGCCACATTCCCCTGATTTTGGGTTACATTACCTACCATATTTCTAGGTGTATGTCTTGTTGGAGGGGTTGTTGGATTAACTACAAGATTTTCCTCAGGAAGCTCTTCTTCTGAGAGGAAATATTGATTCAAACTTTTGATAATAGTAGACCCTCTATAAGGTAGCTCACAATAGAAATAGGAGTTGGGGTTATTCCTTTTGAAAGATCTGGTATACATGAAAGGACACAGGTCTATAGGGGTGATGCTTTTCTGGTTTAAAATACTAGGGAGTCACTAGGTGAATTTTCTATTCTCCGCTTAACAAGGTCAAGATAATTCACCAAATCTTGATTCCTTCAGGTAGAGATAAAATATAACTCATATGATGGGTTTTCATGTTCCTTGTGAACTGGTCCCATCGGGTATGCCAAAAATTATTGGGCATTGAATTGCATCAAGTTTTACTTAATACTATAGTTATCTATCTTCCTACTTTCTATCCAGGCATGCACCCGATAGCTATAACTCAACACTCAACATTGGATGGACCAAAATAGGGTTTCAAATCCAACCTCCAGAGTAGGTTGGTTCCTTGTCAACTTAAATAGGGTGTTGACACAATTATGCTCACTTAGGGTTTTGGATATTAAGGTTAAGAAAGATATTAGGGTTAGAAAATGTGAACAATAGTGGATGGATAGGCTAACAACAATGTCACTATGACAAAAATCTCCCATAAACTATCTCAAGGTACTCATTACTTCAGATCAACATTATCTCAAATCAAATGAACCTTCATATATTAAAGCACAATAGAGAAATATTGAAGACAACAATTTCAATATCCAAACAATGATAATCCAAATAATAGAATTAATCAACACTCAAATTTTATAGAAATGCACTCTCTACCAATATAGATCTAATCAAAAGTAGATTTCAATTACCCTAGCAGTTAGTAATCCAATAAACTGGCAAAAACTAACCATTCGAATATTGATAGAAATGCAACTCCAGATTTTGAACCTCCGATACGAGATAATGAAGATACAAATTTGAGGTGAAAATCAATGTAATGCTCCTTTCATTAGCTCACAGGAATATTTACAATAGTGCAGGCAAACACACTAGAGCCGACCTCAAAAAATGAGGGTTCAACCTCTATTTATAGTTTGAAAATTAAATAATAATAAGGAACATTACAAATATTTGCTTTTTAATAGCTCAATAGAGAGTTCTTGCTGGCATTTTCTTACTGGTTTGGCCTTCGAGAAATCCATTACAAGTAGACCACCATGGTAGCTCAAAGCTTCTACAACTCACTGGTTGGTTGACGTCAGTTGGAGTTTAGGCCGTTAGAGACTGCATCTACTCCATGAACTTTTCTTGGAAGCTCGCATCATCATCGATCTACAACTACCTCTGGTTCTTGTTTCTTGAAACCCTTTGACGCTTCGGCTTCTAGTCTCCCAACTGACTATGTTTGAATTCTATGAGAAAAAGCCTTTAAATACTTCAAAATCATCAGCAAGTTCTTGACCATTGATCTTCCCCATCGCACGACTATGATTTGATCTAGAACATATTCTGTACAATGGTGGGGAAAGACCAAAGCACCATTCCACTTCTTTAAGTTGATGACATCACCTTTTATATCTTTGAATCTATGGAACGCCAATCCGACATAAAATACACTAAGAATTAAGCGGGATGAAATCCGCTCGTCAACCTTCCTTTTTCTTCTTGGAACTTAGAAGCAACCAAAAATCTGCATTACAAAAGTTGCTGACGTCATCTTTGCTAAAAAATTTGTGAAATCGGGAATCCACACTTGGGCAAGCGTAAATCTTCCCTTATCTCCAATCCACACTTGCCATAGTGTAAAATAGCTTTTCCTCCATTCCGCACTAGAGTTAGTGTAAAATGCATCCTTATCTCCAATCTAGAAAGAAGTCTATTCAAAATGCTTCTTTGTCACCAATCCACACTTCTTCTATAACTTTCCACCTCTTCATCACCATTCCAGAACAAAATACTCTATAAGCTCACCGAAATTGGCCTCTTCGACACTTAGCCGCTCGGAGGATATCGAAACAAACAAGCAATTGCTATTCCACACTTCTCCTTGCGCTGACGTCATCTTCACCCAAAACTTTTGCGAAATCGAAACGCGTCGCCAGTCCGCTACCAAATACATTATAAATTGTGCGAAATTTCTCCAAGTGAAAAATACACTAAGTGTTTGGTGGATTAGAAAACCCCTATTGCGGATCCGCTCCAAAATGCACTAAAAATTGTGCGAAATCAAAACTTCATACCTTAGATAAGATTTTCAATGTTTTCTAAGGATGTGGTCTTTTTGGGCCTACAATAACAAATGTTTGGATAGAGTAGCCAATAAATGGGTTTTAATAGAGGATCATGAAGTTAAAGTCTATTTTCCATGATTAGAGAAAGAAGTAAATTTAGCTAAGGATAACAAGAAAAATACGAAAGGAGCAAATTGAAAATAATATTCCAAAGGATTATAAAATGTTTTAAGGAATCCATCTATAGATCAACGCATTGGAGGAAACTAACAATCTATATTTGGTAAAACAAACTATAATTTCATGAAGCAAGTAGAAATTATGTATGCTAAAGTTGAAGAAGATGGTATCACATGAACTTCGTGGTTGAAAACAATTTTTGAGTCATTGGATGGGACAAAGTATGGATTGGAATTTTCCAATTTTTAATACTACTAAACTATTTATTAAAACAATACCATTGTGATTTGTTAAAATGTCATTATAATATAAGTGAAATTCATCTTATAACTTATTAAAATAATAGAATATTTTTTAGTTGGTTATTTGGGATTAAAATGAATTCTGCTTGTAGTATATAATGATTCATAGTTTAGTTATTATGTATATATTCCTTTATAATATTTAATCATGAACATTCAACTTTATGAGACTACTAAACTATTTATTACAGTTTTTGTGGTTGCACTTATGCTTCAGGAAAGAAACTAATAGTCCAGAGCTAGCAAAGCTAATTATTATAACGTAAAGTTTTAGAAATATTACTTTAGTAAGATGCAATAATTAGATAGTAGATGTGGAGCTTTGGCATTGTGAAGGTTGCTACAAGAAAATGTCAAGAAGAAGGATGTTCAATTCTAGAATATTTGTTTTTATAAAAATATTGAATATGGTCCAAAAAATAAAAAACAAACTTGGACATTTTATGAAAAAGAAGTAGGTATCTAACTATAGCAACTCAATTGAGATGAGGATTGAATTTTTTTGTAATATTAAGCTCTAAATGAGAGAGTTGTAATTTGTTAAGGGTGGGAGGCATGAGTACAACCCCTTTTCTCAAGAAAAAAAAAATAGTAATTAATTGTTTAAGATATTAGGCATTTTAGTTAGATTTAAAATTTTCAAAATTAAAAATACTAAATAAAATGAACAAATATATTCATTTAATTAAAATATGCTCCACTTAGTAAAGGAATCCTAATTAAAAACATATTTTAAGAAATCTAAAAAGTTGAGAATATAACTATTGGAAATAAAATGAATGAAAATAACCAAAACAAAGGCAATATATAAATATCAAGGGGCTCACTCTTGTCCCATGTAAAAAACTATATGGTTTTGCAAAAGGAAATTGGTTCCAATTATATTATATTCTAAATTTCAATGAATTTATTTATCTTTCTATTAAAATTGTTGATTTCTAAACTTCATTTGTAAAGTACAAAAATCCTATGATAGATATTTTAGTTGATTGGTGTATCGGTTTAACATTCTCTCAGTTGAAACGTGGAAGACAAACTTAAGGTGTATGGGCAAGTCAATGGAGAATCCCTACAAAATCATTCCATTTACATCTAAGCTTTTTGTTGCATACTACTAATAGGGCAATGGATGACATCGATCTAAATTTATATGGACCTATACTTAGGATGATGTAGTGTTAGGTGAGTAAGCATAATATTATCACTAGGATTTATTGTTTAAATGAGAAAGATAATATGTGTTGGAGTGGATTATTGTCTACTCGTGATAGCAAGGAGACAACAATGACTCTGAAAGGAGTTCTAGGAATGTACCCTAATTTGAAGTTTCTTAAGAAACATACTATGAAGGAATATGCTAGAGATCACATTCACATGTGATAGTATAGAGTTTATCTCCTCAAGATGTATCTATTATGGGGGTTCCATAGAATTTTTGGAATTAAGTTGTTTCAACATGCATTCCCATAATATAAATCTAGGTGAGGAAGAATATTCATTAACAACTATAATAGGCTCATAAGGTAGTGATAGACATGGGTGAAAATTATAATTTTATGATTGAAGGATGGTAAGACTTAGTCCAATTAAGGGGGATTGTTACATGTTGTTTCATATGAGAGGAAGTTTACAATGATAAGATCCATACTACAAACCTTTAAAATATCCTCAAAGCACATTAGATGAAAGGATTTGAGAATATGAAAGGTAGATTGCACACAATTATTGGTGATATGGTTAAAGAAGCTACAACTAAAGCTATCTTGAGGACAATGAAAAATATAGTATTTTTGTCAAGCATATATATAAAATACTTGATGTATCTATATAAACTTAAAGTCCATCAGCTACATATAAATTAAAATAATCTACTTATAATTATAAAATGGGTTTAGATTGTATATATATTGCTTGAGGAAAAGGGGTTGTACTCGGTTCCCCCACCCTTAGAAAATCATAAATCTCTCCTTTAGAGCTTGAGGGTTTACAAATAAATTTAATTCTCATATCAACTGAGTTGCTATAGCTAGATACCTACATTTTTTCATAAAAATTCTGAATTATTAATTTTTATTTTCTAACTCTTCTTTAATTTTATTTGTAAATACAATTATTCTAGAATTTTGCATCCTTATTCTTGATATTTTCTTGTAGTAGCCTTCATAATACCAAATCTCCATCTCTATTGTCTTCGCACTACATCTTCCTAAAGAATTGTTTCCAAAAATGTATGTTATCATAGTTGGATTTAGCAACTTTAGATTGTTAGTTTCCTTCTTGAAGCATAAGGGCAACCACAAGAACTGTAATAAATAGTTTAGTAGTCTCAAATATTTCAAAGTTCATGATTAAATATTATAAAGGAATATATGCTTAATTATGGGTAATTATACACTATAAGTGGAATTCATTTTAATCCCAAATAACCACTTAAAAATATTTTATCATTTTAATGAGTTATAAAATTAATTTAATTCATATTATAATAACATTTTAACAAATCATAATGGTACTAGTTTAATAAATAGTTAGCAGTATCAAAAAATGATAGTTACAATCCACACTCTATCTAATAATCCAACCAACACCTAACAACTCAGATAATCTATTCATCCATGAAGTCCATATAATATCATATTTTTATGGTTCAACATACAAAAATTCTACTTGCTTCACAAAATCATAGTCTACTTTATCAAATCTACATTGTTAGTTTCCTCTAATGCATTGATTTATAAATGGATCCCCTAAAACATTTTGTAATCCTCTGAAATATTATTTTGAATTTGCTCCTTTCAATTTTTTCTTGTTAACTTCAACCAAACTTGCTACTTCCTATAACCATGGAAAGGAGAATTTAAATTTGTGATCCTCTATTAAAATCCTCCTATTGGCTAGCCAATCTAAAAATTTGGTTTTATTCCCTTAAATTATGAGTAAAGTTGATTTCTTCTAAAAATTTAGCAATGTCTTAAATTTCAATAATGATCTCTTGTATGTTCCATGGAGTCTTTGTTTTTCTCAAAATTACATTTATTACTATTAGTGAATTTCATTCTATCCATACTTAATTCAATTTTATTTGTCATTATATTTTTAATCCTTACAAAACTGCCCAAGATCTAGCTTCATTGTTTATCTTAAATCCAAATCTAAAAGTGTATTGTCACAAAATATCATGCTTATTATCTTTTATTATTCCTCCTCCTACTGGTCTAGGATTTCCCTTAGAAGCTCCATCAAAAGTTAATTTGACCAACTCTGCTTTCGATGGTTTTCACTTAATATTTTTTCCCTTACTTTTGTTTCTCCTGTACCCACCATCATAATAACAATTGATGACTTGACTCCATCTATCAAGGATATTTAATTCAATATTATGGATTGGTTGAGTTTATAGGTTTGATTTAGAATCCTCTATGGCTAAATAAATATTCCAATTGATTACCTCTAAATTGTTTTTTTTCCCTTTAAACATTACTCTATTCCTTTCTAGCCATATAGTCCAAACTATTGTATATTTTGATGTATCCCTAATTGTCTATAGCACCTCACTTTTAAAATTTCTCTACCATTGCTTTAACCATTCTTCAATTATGCCATTCATCAACATGCATTTACCAAACATATTAAAATTCCATTGCCATAATTCATAGACTATTGAGTAGTGTTCCAAATGATGGTCTATACTTTCCTCCTCATTTTTACATAGAACACATTGTGAGGGGCAAGAAAACACTTTTTCATTAGGATATCCTAGGATTAAAAAAATCATCACTAGTCATATAAACATTTTAAATTTTGGATTCCTTAGGCTATCCAAAATATATCTCCATATTCTTATAGTATTCCTATTTTGTTTCGGCTTTACATTATATCTGATTTTTTTTTTGTGTATTATCCTAAGCTATTCAACTCCCAAATTGGCTTATCCTTGACTCCCCTTGTAATAATCGTTGTTGTTATCTTTCTACTCAACTGCCTCCTAGAAACAATATCTAATATACTTGTAAAAATAACTTATTTCCATTTGTATCTCCCTTATTGATCCATGTACATAATTTTTGAAACCCTATCACCGTATTTATCTTGAAGTAATCTCATTGATGGTTTTAAAATTAGAACTATATTGTATAGTCTTTTATCACACCAAGTATCCATCCAAATGATTTTTTTTCTCTAGTTCTCATCTCCCATTTTAGACCTTTAACCACTAGATCAAATCATTTTTTTGAATCGTTCCATAGTGGAGAATCATTTGGTAGTGAGGATGCAGTAAATATTAAGCTTGGGTTATAGGGCTCAATGTACTTAGAATAATTCTTGCCCAATTTCTTTGACTCTCTTTACAACCTCAAAATTACTTTTCCCCTTAGAGCTAAGATTGCATCCATAAGAACTCTTAAATTGAGACCTCCCCTAGTTTTATCATCATACACCATGCTCTATTTTCCCAAAGGAAATTTCTATTTATCATGTAATCTTAACCACAAAATGATTACATAATATAGATTAAAAAAATTTCTACCAATTTTGGCATAATATACAAGGACATAATATGTTGGAATGGCCTCTAAGACCGATTTAATTAGCTGCACTCTTTGTCCTAATTATAATCATCTAACTTTCCATGTTGGTAGTTTATTCTAAATATTACTTATAAGTGGATTCCACAATTATATCCTCATTCTCCCCTCAATTAAGGGAATCCTTGAATATGTTATTGGAAAATTTACCTCTTCCATCTAAAGTAACATGTATATTCCTACTATGATTTTAGATGGAATGTTTAGAAAGTAAATTTTGGATTCTTCCTTATTAACTTTCTGCCTAAATGCTCTTTCATATTTCCTAAATAAGTTATTTGAAGCCCTGATATCGTTTTGTCCTTCCCTCCCAAAAAGGGTTGTATAATCTATAAACCTTTGATGGTGATGTTAAGGATGTTATTCCTAGCCTCAAGTCTATTTATTAGTCCATCTTTGTATGTCTTTTTCATGTTCCTTTCCAATACCTATACCATAATAACGTACATATATAGTAATGAAGGATATCCCTATATAATACCTCCTTTGGATTTAAATAATTTTGTTACCAGCCCATTGACCAACAGTAAATATGATATTGTAGAGACAAGATTTTATCTATCTAACTCATTTCTTCTCAAATCCAAAATTTTCTAATACTACAAAAAAAACATTGATTCCACCCTATCATAGGATTCATTCATATCAAGTTTTAATATCATTTCCCTCTCTTTACTAGAAGTTATTAAATGCATTACTTTATAGCTACTATGATCCCATCCAGAATCTATCTCCCTTTTACAAATACTTCTTGCTCCTTTGAACTAATTTTGTCTAACAGTTGTCTTAAATGATTTGCCACAACTTTAGGGATTATCTTAAATGCCATATTACATAAGATTATGGGCCTAAATGAATCAAATACTTTTACATCTTTTTTATTTTTAATAAAGATAAGATATGTTGCATTTATTTTATAAGGTATGTATTGTTTTACCCTAGACTGTTTCACTGGCACCAATAAAAATCCTACATTATTTTCCAATTGTGTTTATAGAATGCTACAAAGAGTCCATCCATACTTGGGGATTTATCCTTATCAAAATAAAAATAATGAATGAACATCTTCTAGAGTAATAGGTTCCATCTGTTTGCTATTATCTTTATTTGTTATAGTTGGAGGTACTTCTTCATTTGTTATAGGAAATGGTGGGTTTTATACACTTCCAAAAAAAATTGAGTCAATGACATCCAAATTAAAATAATGGAACAAGAACACTTTTAAAAATATTTTTGAGAAGAAAGGATAATTAAAAGAGAAACTTTAAAAATTATAAAAAGACAAGCACAATAGTTCAAGGAAAGGGAATTGCTTCATGAATATCATAATATTTTAAGGAACAGAATTTTTGGATATCAAAATCAAGACAAACTTGGTTAAAAGGAGATAAATAGCACAATTTTTTCATGGGATGACAACAATATAGAGATTAACATCTAGAATTAATATAATTAAATCAATAGAAGTGGTTTGTATTGAATACCAAAGTAAAAATAAAAAGAAGGCAAACATTTTTTACCAAAATATTCTAGGATTAGAAGAGATTGAACTTCTTAATGATAAGCTACTACAAGAAGTACCTATTTTTAAAAAAATAATTTGAAAAAATTATATTAAAACAAGATTATTTACAATTTGGGACAACACTCCTCCCATCCTTAAATGCTCTTGCTAGTTAAGAATGGGAGGAGTCCTGTTCCAACTTGTAAAAAACCTTGTTTTAATATATATTTTTCAAATTCTTTTTCATAAAAAAAAAGTACTTCCTATAGTATTTTACCATTAAGAATTTAAATATCCTCTGATCTAAGAATATTATGGTAAAAAATCCTTGCCTCCTTTCTAATTTTGCTTTGGTCTTTAATGGAAACCCATTCTACTGATTCAATTCTATCAATTCTAGATGTTGATATCTATATTGTTGCCATCCCATGAAAAATATGTGTTTTTATCTCCTTATAACCAAGTCTATCTTGAAATTAAATCTCCAAATTTTCTCTTCTTTACTCAAGATATTATGATATTCACTAAGTAACTCCCTTTCCTTCGAGCTTGGACTATTGTGCTTGTCTTTTTCGAATTTTTAAATTTTCTCTTTTAATTATCCTTTCCGTTCAAAAATGTTTCTAAAAGTGTTCTTGTTCCATTCTATTAATTTGGATGTCATTGATTTAATTTTGTTTGGAAGTGTATACAACCCACCTTTTCCTGAAGAATTCCATGTTTTTGCTATCATATCAATAAATTGAGGATGGTATTTCCACATTTGCTTATTTTAAATATGATATAATTTTTAATTCACATACCACCATTTGAACTCTTATTGGCTAGTGATTTGAATCAATCCTTGTCAATGTATTAATTTTAGCACAAGTCCCTTCATATAGCAAATAATTTTGAGAGTATGCATATGTCTAATTTTTCTGCTATCAGGTTTTGGTGTATCCTATTTTTGGCCCATGTATGGTTGTCCTCTTCAAACTCAACCTCCCATAGAATATTGGTTTGAATGAAAGTTGAGAAATATCTCATACTTTGGGCTATTTTCCTAGTTCTTCCAAAATTTTCATCTAGTTTGGTTATAGCATTAAAATCTCCTATGATCATAAATCAAGTTTCATGGTATTTACTTCTCATAAAGGCTTCAATCCTATTCTATACTTCTAATCTATCTAATTGAGTTGGAGGTCCATAGACATTGATAAGGATGAAATGAACATCTGCAAAGTAGCATGTGACTAATGAGGTTATCCAATGCAAAATTTTATGAATGGTTTCACAAGAGGTTCTAACTAGATTCCAATATGTTAGAGTTCCCCCTATTGCTCCTCCTAAATTGATAGCATCCCACTCACATCTTGTCCATACTGCTTTCATTGTTTTGGAAACTTCTTCCTTTGTCATTTGAGTTTCTTGGATACAAAGAATATCAAACTTATTAGTTAAACAAAGGTCCTTGATACACCTTTGCTTTGAGGGGGTATTGTCACCCCTTATATTCAATTAGATGGTAATCATTTCTCATTAGGGGCTATTGGCTCCTCCTATGAGTTACCAATATCATTTTGCTATTTAGTAAAGAGAAGTTCAACCAACTTAGATTGTGTTCTTTTCCCTACATTTGCTCTTGCTTGATAATTTGAAGGTTTTCCTCTTTTTGCCTTGCCAATATTAGGCATAGGTCTTATTATTCTATTTCTCAATATTATTTCATGTCTTTCCCTTTCATTGGATATCCTCTCCTAACTCAATTAATGAATTTTTTGACTTATATTTCTAATTTTCTAGTATTTCCTTGTTAATGATAGAGGTATTAACATCTAACATTATGTTTTCTCTACCACTTTCCTTGTCATGAATGATGCATGCTACTTCAAGAGAGTCTTCAAAACCTGATAAGGCACATTCCTTAGGTTTAGTAGGAAAGTTCATCCTTAAAAGGGAGTAGACCAAGTAGATGGTTCCTTGTTACTATTTTGATCCTATTTTAGCATGTCTTCTAAGCACTGATCTACTTTTTTTCATAGGCTGAAGCCCAAAAAGAATTGGTATCTCTTCCAATATCCTTGCTTACTGGTCTCCATTGTTTATTTACTTTCATCTATTTGAACCTATTTTTTAGAAATTGAAAACCATCCTCATCCATATCTATTTGTAAGTTTCTTTTGTGGTTTTCTACATACGTTTCTGCTAAACTCTTTTTAAGGCATGATCTTTCGGTATGCTCTCCCTCATGACATCTTCTACATTTGAAAAATATATTTTCATAATCTATGGTTTGGATCCACAACTTACCCCTTATTTAAGAATGATTGACCCTAGTAAAAATTTATTAATATCAATCATAACCAATACTATGACATAAAAAACTAATACTCTTTTGTAGTTTTTAAAATCTCAAAAATTCTAGAATGTTGACTATTGCTTTGAAAATATCCATTTCCATATATATATATAAAGTGTCTTTCCCCACACATATATATAAAGTGTCTTGTTCCTTATGGTCCACGTGCAAAACATCCACAAAAGAAAAAAAAATTAAAACAATCAAACGACGCAGAATAAGAAATGTGAAATAAAGAAAAATATAGAGAAAAGCTCAATAGTGACGGCCATCATTTTTAAGAAATTGTTGACAGTCTTGGCAAACTGAATCTGCATGTCAGAAGATTGAGTGGATTACAAGCACGTCACAGGATTGGAAATTATTTATAAAAAATCCCACAGCATAATGTCCTATTAAATACTTGAAATTTATAAAGTGGAGACAAAAAGATTAGATAAATTATACTAGACATAATTATTTGGTATGCGGAAGGTGTTTGGTATTACGGTCCAATTGATTTTTTTATTTTTAAAAAACAATGACGGCAATCATTTCGATCAAAGAGTTGACAGTCTAAGGCAAATGGAATATCATGTGGGAAAACATTTGGGTGGACTACCATCACGTGATAGCATTTGAGTGGATACAATCACATCATGCCGGAAAATATTTGAGTGGATTACTATCACATCATAACATAAGAAATTATTTTGATGAAAACAACAAGATATAGGAATTCCGTTCCATATACGTCAAGATTAGTTGTAGTGGAACATTATTCCACCACACTGGAAAATTCAATATAATAAAAGGTTATTATTCTACGTGGCTTCACATATATGCTTGCCTACTTTATTTGATTAATTATTTTGACTTTTTAATGCAGAGTCTAAAATTATTTTGATAAAATATTAGTTTGGTGTTTAAATTTATTATTATTATTATTATTGGTAAGAAGGATTATTAAATTAATTTATTTGAATATCAGATTGTATCTTGGTATTTTAAGGATTGAAGGTTTTTAAGCCAAGTTTTAATAGAAGATGTGGGATTATTCTTCCTCACATCTAATCTACTACAACTATCTATGAAAAAAAGAGTAACCATGTAAAGCAAGGATATATAAATGTAGATACAACAAGTAGTAATAACATCAATGGTAAGAATGAAAAAAGAGTTTCCTTGGTCTATTAAGTAAGTCCACTATCAGGGAGGATATCCATAGCAAGTGAGGTCTCCTTACTCAAGAACCCAGTTAGCCATCGCATCTACCACCCTATTTTGATGTCTAAAGATGTATATGAACTCCCTTATCTCAAAGCATTGTTGGGTCATCTATATTTCCTCAATTATTCTTTGTATTCTCTAGTCTGTATTATTTTGCTTGCTTAGTTAATCATACTTTGGGAGATTTATTCCACCTAAATATTCCTCCACCCCATATTTAGAGCCTCATGTAATCCCCTTAAGATGGCCTATCCCTTTGTCAAGTTATTGGATAAGATAAGATGCCTAGGTTTCTTGTGAAGATAAAATTAGGGGCACCATTCGAAAGGTAACTTATTCCCTCCATAGTTCCTCTTCCTGAATTTTTCCCTGAGGCTCCATCCATATTAATATTACCTAGTCCATTTTGGAGGAGGTTTCCAATTCCCAATTTGGATTACTTGTGCATGATTTGAGTTTACTCTTTTTTATGTGGCCACCCTTGGAGGAACTTGTAATCTAGATATAATTTGAATCCTCTTCTAACTAGGATTTTGGGACCCTTTCAATAGGTATTGGATCTCCCTCATATTGGTTGTGATTCTTTGCCAAAAAAAGTGGTTGTCTCTTACAACACCAAATGTAGCCGACTTGGCTATAATTCCAAATTAACTATTCACTAATTCATATTTATAGGAGTAGGTTGTTATCTCTTAATCATCAATCATCATTTCATAATTTTCTTATGCACGGATCTGCCCTCCTTAGTGGCTAGGATTGCACCCTCCTGAAGTGGCAATCATAATTTGATTTAATCCATTAATTATTCGTGTTCACTATTTTTTGAAGAGTTCCCTTGCAAGTGGTATCAGAGTAAGTTCGATTCATCGACATTTTTTTTTTAAATCATTACTAGAGAGAAACAAGAACAAATTTCTCGCATCTTGCATTCGTCTTAGTCGTCATAGCTGAAGTAGCAGTTCATTTGCGTAGAAGCTGGGTCATAAATCATGCATTAATTTTTTATAGTAGAAGCAGCAACTTTCGTTCGTGTGATATTGGACTATAACTACGTTTAGAATTTTTGAAGATCCTTCAATAGTAGATGAAGCAATAAGAGAAAAATTGGGATCTACCCATCCCTTCTAGGTGTCTGCATCACGTTTAAAAACAACATTAGAACAAAGAACGATTGCAGGAGAGTTACATTTCCCTAATCACTCTAACAACGATTATGAAAGGATGGTAGCAAAACTAGTTTAATACCCCAAACCTATCCAGTATTCAACTAGGAGCAACTACGTGTATATCACCCCTAATAAGGAGGAGCAAGCCTACGTGTTGTTTCACTAGATTATTTTAACATTGTTCAAACCTAAACAATGTTCAGTAAGAGCAGTTTCAGTTTAAGAAGTGGTTTTGTAGAATACAAGGAAGCAAGCCTGATCTTGTGATGTTTCACTTTTGCACCATTGCAGAAGTCATAGAAGCATTAGATTAAATCACAGACAACAAGAAAATAAGCATGCAAAAATTCTTGTACGTAATATAAGAATGTCACAAATCAAATGATTAAATTAATAATGGGAAGTTTAGTCAATTGATATTAGCATTTGGTTATACGCAGTACTGATCACAAAAGAATCCATCAAATTGTGGAACCAAACTCGTTAACCAATCATAAGCCTAGGTATCATTTATTAAATTCATTTTATAAGTTTTAAAAACATATTTGCCATTCAAGCCTTTAAGTTTATCCCACATTCAGCAACAAGATAACATTTTGGTCCTTATATTAGTTGAGCATCATATGTAGTTTCATGGCTTTGACCACACAAGCATTCCCTCTCATGTGAATTCCTCCCATATAAAGTTTTTCCACGTGTCCTTTTCTCTTAGTTTTCCTATCACCTAGTGTCTAGTCTGCTGAGTCACCTCCCAATTATATTAATTCACGTGTCTTATCAGGTATCATATTACATTTTGTCTTGTTGTGTCCTACCGATTGTGTTATTTTGTGTTAGTTGGTTTGAATTGTCATGTCCTTCGTTTGTGTCATGTCCTATGTCATTTCATGTCAGTTGGTCTTAATTGTCGTGTCCTCTAGTTGTGTCGTGTTCTATCCAATCGTGTCATTTTGTGCTTCATGCTTTGTGTGTCAAGTAGTCATTGCATCCTAGTCACTTCAATTAGCTATTGCATCATGTCTGGAGTGCCAGCCAAGACTAGTCATTGCATCATTCAAAAATTAGTTGTGCATCATTCAAAAACTAATCGTTGGGTTACAATATAACCATTGAAATTCAAATTCAAATCCGCATCGCAGTTGGAGCGACAATTAAGTAGAAAATAAACCATTTTTTTTCAAAATAACCAATATTTTGCAGGAATCAATAAAAATAAAAAAATTGTGGGTAACTTTTAGCAATTTTTTGAATTGTATAAAGCAAGTGCATGAGCGACAGGTGGAATAAAGGACCAAATGAAAGATTATCTAGCATAGATAATACAAATGAAGGACTTTCAAAGTCACCAAGAAGACCTCCATAAAATAAAGGTACACAATACAACTCTCCTTTACGCATTAACAACTTTAACCTCGACCATCCGATTATTAACCTCATGGCTCCTTCCAACTCATCCCATGAAAATCTTACACATGAGGAAATGGAAAACCCCAATGCAAGTAACCAAGATGTACAAGCATGTATAACTCAACTAATGTCTAGTATGAACAACATGAATTTAATGCTGGGACAATTATTGAAGAAACAAAACCAAGAAGCTCCTCATTCCTCAAATAACTACCATAGACAAAATGATAATGGGGATCAGGATATAGAGGAAGTTTATCAACAAGCAAGATGGCCTACATGTGTTAATATTCCACGTGCTGATATACCTACATTTGAGGGTGGAGATCCACGAGGTTGGATAGCTAAAATGGAAGGTATCTTACAACTATATCGTGTGCCTGAATCTGAAAAAGTTCCTTATGCCTCCTCCAAATTAGGTACTGAAGCTTACCAATGGTTCGCTTGGCAAAAATGTCAACATATTCATCCCCTCTTATGGCTTGAATTCAAGAATCTTTTCCTCAAGATATTTGATGAAGGGAGTTCATCCTCATACATAGTTCATCTATTGGCACTTAAACAAATTGGGTCGGTAAGAGATTATGTTTTCAAGTTCACAAGTCTTCTTGCTTATACAGGAGATTTACAAATCGATGTGGTGGTTTCGGCCTTTAGACATGGGTTGAAAGAGAATATTCAAATCGAAGTAGACTTGCAGGATCCATACTCTCTGGATGACACTATAAGGATTGCTAAGCTTGCTGAGAAAAAGATGCAAAATTTGACATCTTTTAAACGTGACTCCTATAATCATCCTCAATATCGCAACAATTCCTTTCATAGAAATGACCAACCATCAAGATATTACTTCTATAAATGTCGTAATCATCATCCAAAATATCAAGCATGTGTACCAAGACAAAAATTCCAAATAGAATATGATAATAGGGAAGATGAAGAGGAAGTAGAGGATATCAATCCACAAGAGTCACCTATGCCCGAAGAGCAAATAGATCATAATGAAGCAACATTTGATGAAGACACTATGGCTATTTTAGTACATGCTCTTATGGGATTAACAACTCACCATACAATCAAGGTACTAGGATTCATTCAGCAGAAGAGGATAAATATGTTGATCGATTCAGGTAGTACTCATAATTTTATTGACCTTAAAACTACTAAGGCATTGAACTTACACATTCACTCCTCCAATCAAGATAAGTTTCAAGTTTTAGTTGCAAATGGAGGAAATGCTCAATGTATTGGTAGAACATCTTCAGTTTCAATACAAATGGGAAGTTATACTTGGCATGGAACTCTCTTTGTTATGATTTTAGGGAATTCAGATGTTATTTTGGGAGTTGAATGGTTAGAAAAATTGGACACTATCAGTTTTAATTTTAGAAAATTATTTGTGGAATGGAAAGAAAATGGAAAGACCATCCACCTCCAAGGAATTCCAACTCCTCCATCAAAGGTAGTGAGTTCTCACAACATGGAAAAAATATTAAGGAAAGGGGTTATGGATTCATAGCTCAAATCAATTGTTTGGAAAAGCAAGCATAGGATATTCCTAAAATTCACTCAAAGGATCTTCAAGATATTGTGGCTAACTATGATGAATTTTTCCAAGAACCAAAAGGACTACCTCCCAAATGGTCTCATGACCATGCCATACATCTTTTTCCAGGAAGCCTTCCTCCTAATGTCCATCCTTATCGATACCCTCAACCTCAAAAAATAGAAATTGAAAATATTGTCCAAGAACTCCTCGAACATGGAGTCATTCATCATAGCACTAGTCCTTATTCCTCACCAGTGGTTTTGGCCTGTCGTAAGGATAAATCTTGGCGTATGTGTCCTAATTTTTGTCCCCTCAATAAAATCACCATCAAGGATAAATTCCCTATCCCTGTCATAGATGATTTATTAGATGAATTGCATGTTGCAAAATTTTTCACAAAATTGGATCTACATTCTGGTTTTCATCAAATCAGAGTAAGAGATGAGGACATTTCCAAAATTGCCTTTTGTACTCATGAAGGTCATTATGAATTCTTAGTCATGCCATTTGGTCTCACTAATGCTCCCTCCACCTTCCAAAGTCTCATGAACCATGTCTTTCATCCATTCCTTTGCAAATTTATCTTAGTCTTCTTCGATGACATTCTAGTATATAGTAAAACATGGAAGGATCATTTGATGCATGTGGAAAAGGTTCTTCATATATTACATAAGGAAAAAATTTTTCAAATGCTCTAAATGTTCTTTTGGTGTTCAAGAAGTTGAATATTTGGTTCATATCATTTCTCATGAAGGTGTTAAAGTGGATCCTAATAAGATTACGGCCATTCAGGACTGGCCTCTACCTAAAACCATCAAGAAACTTCATGGTTTTTTGGTTCTTACTGGTTACTATCACAAGTTTGTGCGTAACTATGATAAAATTGCAGCCTTTCTCACAAATCTCACAAAGAAGGATGATTTTCATTAGTTTGAAGCAACCACTCAAGCATTCATGGCACTCAAGGAAGCAATGTATACTACTCCAGTGTTGGCAACCCTATATTTTCACAAACCATTTGTGATTGAATGTGATGCTTCGAGAACAGGTATTGGGGTAGTACTAATGCAAGAAGGGCATCCTTTGGCATTTGAGAGTAAGCATATTTCAAGTAAGAATTTGGGAAGGTCCATATATGAGAAAGAAATATTGGCTATTCTACATGTGATTGAGAAATGGAGACACTACTTAATTAATAGTCATTTTATCATAAAAAAAGATCATAGTAGTCTCAAGCATTTTCTAGAACAATAATTTTCTTATCCAGAGAAAAACAAATGGTTAAAAAAATTATTGGGATATGATTTTGTTATTGAGTATAATAAAGGGAAATAAAATGTGGTAGCAGATGCATTATCTCATAAATATGAAGATGAAGTGGTTATCAACGCCATTTTTTATCCTTTTTCCCAATGGGTTTCTCAGATCCAAGAAGAATGGTTGTCCAACATATAAACTTCTCAAATAATTCAAGATTTGATGCTAGGATCATCTAAGCATCCTAATTTTTCATATGATTACAAGGTATTAAGAAGAAAGAATCACATTTACATTCCACACAATTCTACCATCAAATATAGGATTCTTGAAGAATCGCATGCTTCTCCATCAGTAGGACATTCTAGTTTTTTGAAGACATATATAAGGGTAAAACAATCCTTTTATTGGAAAGGATTAAAATCTGAGTTCAAAACATGGGTGGCCGAATGTGAAGTATGTCAACGCAATAAGGGTGAAACAATCAAATCTCTAGGACTGCTTCAACCACTACCAATCCCGAATCATCAATGGGAACATATTTCAATGGATTTTATTGAAGGTCTTCCTAAATAGAATGGTAAAACAATATTTTTTGTGGTAGTGGATCGCCTCTCCAAATATTCTCACTTCAATGTTCTACAACATCCATTTTCAACAATAAAAGTGGCTAAGGTATTTATGGACTCAATTTTCAAGTTGCATGGAATACCCAAAAATATTGTAAGTGATCGTGATCCCATTTTTATTAGAAATTTTTGGAAGGAATTATTTCATCTTAGTGGTATGAAGTTAAATATATCTTCTGCATACCATCGTCAAACAGATGGCCAAGCTGAAATAGTTTACAAATGTCTAGGTACCTATCCAAGATATTTTAATCAAGATAAACAATATCAATGGAGTCATTGGCTTTCATTAGAAGAATGGTGGTACAAAACTTCGTACCATTATTCCATAAAGATGTCCCCATTTGAAGCATTGTATGGAGTAAAACCACCAGCCATAGTAGATTATGTTCCAAGTTCTTCCATAGTGACCCAAGTAGTTGATTGGTTCCAACACCGATAGACAATGCTCAACATTCTCAAAGACAATTTGGTCCAAGCACAAAATTGCATGAAGCAACAACAAGACTCACACCGTTCTAAAATATAATTTAATTGTGATTTTTTCTGAACCTCATGTTTTCTTGGTCTGTTTGTTGCATCCTAATTTCCTTCCCTATCTCTTCAATATTAATTATCGACTTTATATTCCAAATTCACTATTCACTAATTCATATTTATAGGAGTATGTTTTTATCTCTTAATTATCAATCATCATTTCATAAATTACTTATGCATGGATCTAACCTCCTTAGTGTCTAGGACTGCATCCTACTGAAGTGGTAATCATAATTTGATTTACTCCATTAATTATTCATGTTCACTATTTTTTGAAGAGTTGCATTGCATTGTCTTTGTAATCTTGGCTGAAGATATGATATTTTCTCATCTTCAACAAATTCCATAGGAGAGTCATGCCCACCAAAATAATTTGTTGATTGGGTTGGTCCATTTCTTCTTGTTTAGGCCACTCCATACAAAGTTATTCTATAGAAAATATCTTAGACCAATTGATGCATAGCAAAGTTGTCATCTATTTTTATAGTTTAATTTTGAAGAGGAATTCTATAAAGAGGTGAGGTATTGTTCCTCATTCTCCCAACACATCTCACATATAAAAGGCCCATGAACCCCTATTTTTTATCAATTTTTCCCTTGTCAGCACCCTTTTATGAAGTAGAAACAAAATGAAGAATCTCACTTTTGGCCAAAGTTTTTATATCCACAACTTCATGAATCAATATCTTAATGGAATCAGGGTATTCTGGAAAAGGGCTAAGTATCTAAAGGCAAATTCATTTTCACTTTGAATTTTCTTGCCTCATCCAAAAGTATCCTCCTCTAGATACCATGAGAGTGATCTCGTAAGTATGGTCCTATAAATTTCATTTTTATGTTCCTATAGTATTTGTATTGACCACTCCTCTATTGGGATCCATTGTTGGGATAGTTCTTCCTCTAAAATATCATGAGTATCCTAGGAAACAATATGAACCATACATATTTGTTGTAGAAATATTTAAAAGAATACAAAAGGGGATACAAATGAGCATAGACAAGTACCAATGTAGCACTTTAGTGCACCAAATCTAGTGTTATTACACTTCCTTATCCTACCCACTAATGCATGTGGGATATATCTTATTTACGACTATCTAGTCTTATTAAGGAAAAAAGTATAGCATAACCCCTTCCCTAAGATGCTAAGTCCTTGAAGTGAATAAGGTGGGGATTATGGCACACAAAATATACATATTCTCAATTTGCTTCCTCCAGTTCACTATTGACCCATTGCACAAGGTCCTCAAAGATGGTTCGACTATGTAGGCGATGATTTCAACTAGCTAGGATACAATCAGGTGGTACAAAGAGTCTTTTTTCATCGTCGAGGATAGAAAGTATAATTTAGGGGGTGGTAATGATCCCAATATGTTTTTTGAGGCAAGAGACATGGAAGGTTGAGGGTGTAGGGCACTTCTTCAATACATTGAAGGACTTTATAAGGACCATAGTAGTAGGGACTAAGCTTGTGTTGCCTAAGATGCTTGAGGGAGTGTTTTTTGTACAGTTTTAGGTAGAGGAAGACTAGATCACCTATAGCAAAGGAGTGATTAGAAGGATGTTGGTTGGCAAGTTGTTTCATGTGATTACAAGTGATAGAGAGGTTTTGTTTGAGGGTGTTGAGAATATGATCCATGTCTTGTAGTTTTTGTTGGACATTGGTTGTATAAAGGTTGGTGGCAAGGGTGTGGTGTGAAGGGGGGATAGCCATATAAGGCCATGAAGGGGGACATTCCAATAGCAAAGTGGTGAGAGGAATTGTACCAATATTTAGCTAGGGGTAACCAAGAGGTCCATTTGGATTGGTGGTTAGATGCAAAGCAACGTAAATACATTTCCAATATTTTATTAAGGAATTTGTATTGCTCATCAGTTTTTGGATGGTAAATTATGCTTATGTTAAATAAGGTACCAGAGGCATGAAAAATTTCTTACCAAAAGTTACTGGTGAATTTGGGATCATGATCACAGACTATGGTGAAGATGGATTGGATGTATAGGTCAACCAAGTGTGGGTCTATATAGGAAGTATGGATGGGGATGAAGTGGTCATATTTGGTGAATCTATCAATAACAACTAGGATGGAGTTGAAGTTGGCAGAGGTGGGAAGTGAAGAACATAGGCTTATACTGAGAGGGGGGGTGAATAGTATAAGATCAACTTTTACTTTTCTTTCCCAAAATATTATCCAATATTATCAATGGTAATATCAATAGTAGTAATCAAAGAAATGCATAAATCATCACACACAAGAGAGACACAAATTTAATGTGGTTCACCCAATGTGGGCTAATCCATGGAGAAAATATTTCTACTAATTTTTCTCAACAAATCTCTTGGGAATCAATTCTCTATTACAATGTTTATGGAGCTCTATCCAAAGGAGACACCAATCCCCTATGCTCTAATTTGTGGATCTCTCTCCATAGGAGAACTCTTTCTCATTTTCTCTAGTTTTTGTAACTTGATCCAGGAGAAATCTATATCCTCAACTAGTTTATGGATCTCTCTCCATAGAAGAACTCTATCTCCCCATTTGGTTCATGGATCACACTCCATAAGAGAACTTTTTCCCCTTGCTCTGGTTTATGGATCTCTCTTCATAGGAGAACTCTTTCCCCTTGCTCGGGTTCGTGGATCTCTTTCCATAGGAGAACTCCATCCCCTTTTCTCTGGTTCATGGATATCTCTCCATAGGAGAACTCTTTCCCCTTACTCTGGTTCATGGATCTCTTTACATAGGAAAACTCTATCCTTCTTCTTTGGTTGTGATCTTCTAGAATACTTTTGCCCCCATTGCTCTGGCTTGTGGATATATCTCCACAGGATAACTCTTTCCCCTTACTCTGGATGATGGATCTCTATTAACTGGAGACTGCTTTCCTCTTTGCTCTATCACCGCCAAAGCTTGCTCTCAACTTTATCTCAAATTTACACCAAATTTTGTCTCAATTCTAGCACAAATCTACTCTAACTCTGCTCACAAATATGCACCAAAATCTACTCACAAATCTATACCAAACACTACTCATAAATATGTCCCCAAGTCTTAACACAAAGCTTGATCAAATCTGCTCTAAAATATATCCTCAAGCCTTCTCAAGGTCTTGTTCAATATGCCTTCAAGCCTTCTCAATTTTTTTTTTTAATTTTCCCTCAAGCCTTATCAAAGACTTGCTCAAATCTGCCCTTAAGTTTTCTCAAAGACTTGCTCAAATCTACCTTCAAGCCTTCTCAAAGACTTGCTCAAATATGCCCTTAAGCCTTCTTAAAGACTTGCTCAAATCTGTCCTCAATCCTTCTCAAAAGAATTGCTCAAATCTGCCCTCAAGCCTTCTCAAAGACTTGCTCATATCTATCCTCAATATTGATCACAAAACTGTACCAAATATTTCCAAACCTTGCACACATGCAAAGCTTATATCTTTTTTTAAGAAATGCTTTCTATACTCATTTGTCTTATATCATAATTGAATAAACCATATTCCCAGTCTTATATGAACATGGAAAAGAGTTGTAAAATATCAACTCATTGGTCTTAAATAAGATGTTGATGGAAGTTAAGAAATTAATCTCATTGGTCTTTTGTAAGGTAAAGAAGGGAGATATCCACTAGATTCTTGGATCCAATATGATTTTTTAGTTTTGGATAAGGCATTCAAGGGTAAGTTGTTGGTATTTCTAATATGAATATAAGAGATGAATAAATACACTCACAAGCATAGAATAATAGATTTCCTACTAGTCATAACCAAGCTAAATTGCCTAACATATTCAAACTATAAATGTTGCCCTAAGTATAACCTAATTATAGACTTTGCCCTTGGATGCCTTGGACCTCTAAAGCATTAGATCTTAGATCCTTAAAACATAGATTATAGAGACCTTCATCCAGTAGGCCATTTATTTATGGAGCATAGTTCTCAAGACATCTTAAGCATTGTTGTAATTTTACATAAAATATTTGAAAGATGTAAACCTTGTGATCCTAGAACCTAGATATTAAAGTCCACAAAATTTAGAGTATGAATATCAATGAATTGGTTTTCTTGTCTTGGAGGAAAGTAAATCAATAGAGAAAATAGAGTTGGAGAGGGGAGCATATGGCATCACAACTAAGCTCTAATATGGGCATGACCTCGCTCTCCATGTGTAATTTATTAAGGTGATCGAGGGTGTCATTCCACTTGTTCACAACTTAAGAAATGATCACAGGTGTACAAATATTTGAAGCTTGAAGCATATCTTCATGTTTTATACCAAATTGTTGAGCGAGGACCAAAATTATGGAGGAACTAGTGAAACCAAGAGATTTATCTACAAACAATACAAGAGGGAAAAATAAGAAAAAGTTGTATAGTATGATCTCTCCAATGGCCAATTTCATCTTTCTTGCAACCAAATAAAAGCAATTCAAATGTTGTTCCCAATTTTCCCTAAAGCTTATGGAAAAAAAATATTTTGTCATTAAGATTTACTTTTCAATATTTTTCTAGCCAAAATAATTTAGATGTCATTTTCGCTTTTCAATCCTTATAGAAAATATTTAGTTTGATTTTTTTTTGCAAATAAAAAGTTAATTTCTAACCATTTACAAGTAGTGGGAGCATTGCAAAGTAATTATAGATAGTGGTTATACTAATAATTTGGTGTTAATTGAAATGATAGAGAAATTTGGGCTGAAAATGATAGTGTATCCTAGTCCTTAGAAGATGTCATGGCTTCATAATAGTCATTAGTTGATCATGAATTAATGTCTAGTTAATTTTTAGATTAGGTATGAAATTTTGTATGATGTAGTTACCATGGATGTTTGACATGTCTTGTTGGGAAGACCATGACAATATTATGCAAAGGCTATTTATGATAGAATATCAAGTATTATAATGATTGAGAAGAGTGGTAGAAAATACACCTTGGTTCCTTTGAAGGAAAAATAAGATAGATTGGTCCAAAATAGCAAAGTTCTTTTAATGACAAGCAAAGAGTTATGAAGGATAATAAAGAAAGAAGTATAATGTTATGTCATAATTTCCAAATGAATGAAGGTTAATACAACACATAAGGCAAGTGACAATTCCAAAGCAAATGAGTGAGTTGCTTGAATATTACAAGGATAATATTTACGAGGTTTGCTAGATTATCATAGGTCCCAATATCAAGATCTTGAGTAGTCTCAAATATTAGAGCAATTTAATATAAATGGCCAATATCAATGAACATAACATTCATGTAAATAACAATAACATGAATTAAAATGATCAATATCATTCATACAAATAACATGAAGAAAATTTACAATAGAATTGCTCAATCTATATACAAACTTCAATATCCACTACTCCTTTCATTAGATAACCTTAGAAAGATGACTCTTGGAATCTATGACTATTTCTCTTCTCACATATATGAGAGATGAAACCTTTCCTATTTCATGCATAATATAAACCTCTCATACCTCTTGGCTTCTCATATTACCACTTGTATACATGACTCTTGACTCTCTATTTACTCTTGCACCCTTTATTCTATGACACTTGCACACTTGCACTTTACTACATGACACATGCACTTTCTCACTCTTCACACTTACACACATAAATACATGACACTTGTACACATATCATAGATAGACATATACATAAGTAAAATATAAATCATGCTCCTAAACTACAAACTCAAACCCTATTCTAATATTTACATTTGTACCATAGGTATCATGGGGGTACATTAGCATGTACCAAATAATGTAATATTCTCCAACACCCCCTCTATTACATTATTTGGTTATTGAAGAAATTTAGTCTTCAATCATTATCTTCATATCAGACTTTTTTCCCACTAGTTTCAGCATTGCATGTGATTCTAGTACTAATCCAATTTTATCTCCTATATCATTGTTGGTACTATAGTTTCTATAATTCTAATGATTTCAAGCTTTTCTTTAATAATGAATTGTTTGAGTACCTCATCCAATGCCATCAGTAAAATTTTCTTCATAATATTTCATTCATGGACATCATTCCCTTTATACCAACATGTTTTTTAGTATGATTATGACTCCCACAATTTAGGCAATGAACCTGTCTCGAACAATATTTAGTCTTATGTCCAAACTTATTATTTTGTTTAAAGTTTATTTATTTATTTTAAAGCGAAAAACCCTTGTGGGGCCGCCTTGGTCTGAGAGACCATGACCAGGGGGTTCTACACCATCAAAGTCACCCGGGAGTCATGCCCGACCCTCCCGCACCAACATTATCAATTGGATTTTGGGTACCCAATTCAACTTTTTGGTAGGGTGGAGATTCGAACCTGGGACCTCCTTGGAGGATTGCCCTCTCCTCTCCAACTCACCTACAACACCTGGGTGTTTAAAGTTTATTTTTGGATAAACTTTGATGGGAACAAAAAAATGATTTCTTGGTTTTGTAGTTCTTTTTGATATCATAGTAGATTCATAACTTGTTTTATCTTCATTACGAACATCTTCAATACATTGCTTAGGAATCATAAAAATGATATTTTTAGCTTTATTTTTTAATAAATTGAATATGCTCTGTTAATTCTTGACTCTTAGAAATTTTCCTTTTTTATGAGCTTTCATTCTTCTTTGAAACCTATTTGTTTCTTCAAAAAAATAAATTCCTTTGGAGTAGAAGTCCTTATTACTCCAAATTTCAATTTTTTTATTTTTCAAATCAAATTCTCCAATGTAAAATATTTAAAGAAATCTTCAAGTTTCACAAAATCATTTTCTTTGGAGTTGAAAACCTTATGGCTCCCAAATTTCAAATAAAGAATTCTAATTTGCAAAATTTTAACCAATCGAAACATTTAAATTTTCTTTTGGAGTAGACTTCCTTATCTCTCTAAACTTTAATCAATATCAAAATTTTCAAAAATCAAGTTTTTGAAATAAACAAATTCTATCAAATGTAGAATTCCTTTTAACTCCCTAATTTTAACTTTTCAAAATTTTCACTTTTTCAAAAATCAAAATTTTGAAATCACTTCAATTAAAATAATATTTTTTGAAAACTTTATAAAACCTTATTGCTCTCCCTTTATTAAAAAACTCAATGCAATTTAAATTTCACTTAAGTGCTCACCCAAAATAGAAGTATTTTAAATCATACCTTATGAAACCTACACCAAATTCTTTAGACATCGTCAAATGGTGACTCAATTTCCAGGGTGCTCTTCGATTACCATCACCCAATTATCTTAAGCATTCTTCCAACTTTGAATAAAACTTGAGATGATTTAATTACTCCAAAAATATTATAAATATCTTAGGTGCAAATATCTCAATTTTGCTTAGGGTGCTTGCAAGTTTTACAATGACACTCAAATAACTTTGGCACTTAATATTTTTTTAGAGCTCAAATCTCTCTGGTGCTTCAATATATTGATTACCTCTGCAACACAATGATGTTATGATGATCAGTCTATTCCAATGCTTAGTTTTCTCTAGCACTCCAACTTACAGATGGTTCTGCTACTACTCAATGATGCTAAGGTGCTTAATATGTTCCTATGCTTAGTCTTCTCTAGTGCTTCAATCTATCAATTGCTTCTAAAACATAATGGTACTTAGACACTCAATCTATTTCAACATTCAATCTTTTGGTGCTTCAATGTTTAGCTACTACTATAATGCAATATCAATTAGACACTCTTAGTCTTTCTAGCATTCAATCTTCTCTAGTGCTTCAACCTTCAACTACTTCTACTACTATGTAATGGCACTTAGATGAATTCAATGGCACTTAGTCTCTCAATATTTATCTTAGGATGGATCTCATCCTTCTTCAACTCTATGTTCTATATGATAAATGCTCTCAACTCTATCTCAATCATAGGGCTTTTGCCTTCTTTATATCTTCTTCAATAGTTTAGACATGGGATGCTTCAGTGGATCCCTTCTATGTACCCATGCTTCTCTACTAGATATCTCACAACTTGGGTAGCTCTTAATGTCTCCCTCTCAATTATGGTTATCTCACAACTTGGGAAGCTCTTAGAAGCTCCCTCTCTAATTCTTCTTGACATCTTCTAATTTGAGCAACTTTCTACTACTCCCTTTCATTTTTGTTTTTCACAATAATCTCTACTCATGGTACTATGAGCTTGATTTGCAAGCTTCCTTTCCTTTCACCTTAAAGAGTTTCTCAAAGATACCTTATGCTAGAACCTTTTCTTCCTTAAGTTTTACCTCCTATAACTAGTGCAACTCAATCAACCCATGCTCTTCCAATGGCTTCAATGGGGGCTATTTTTTTGCTTACACAATATCATTCTTCAAGCAATTTCATAAAGTTAAGGTAATCAATAACCTAACATTATTTTGGCCTACGTTTCCTTCACATGGCCCTTCCTCCAAATTCACACCAAAGTTTTCCTTTGATGCTAGCTCTTCAATATTCATACCAAAATCAAGTATGGTGTTAGCTTTAAAAACTATTCACACTAGCTCTAAATCGTATTACTCTAGAATCAAATATTCACACCAAAAACTATTTTTGATGCTAGCAATAGAGACTACTCAAAGTAGATTTGATAGAGTCTAACCAATGTAGCTCTGATACAATTGTTGGCTTTTTAGATAGATTATCAAAGGTCCCAATATCTAGGATCTTGAGTAGTCTCAAATATTACAACAATTTAATATAAATGGCCAATATCAATGAACATAATATTCATGTAAATAGAAATAATATGAAGTAAAATGGCCAATATCATTCATGCAAATAACACGAAGAAAACTTACATTAGAATTGCTCAAACTGTATATGAGCTTTAATATTCAATGATCCTTTGATAATACATTCTTGATACATTTCCTAGAGATTTATCTCCATAATATAACCTTAGAAGGGTACTCCAATTTTTCATAATAAAGAGGAATATTCTCTACAATGGTGACAAACTTGAGGTACGCAAGTGCATGCCCACATTAGCATAGGACATTAAAGGAGGGAATTTAACAAATTTATTTTTTAAATTTTAACTACAACCCTTTTCCTCCCAAGTGTTGTACTTGGAGGGTTGGCTAGCAAAAGCCCTCTAAGCCATTATACCATGGGAGGTCTCAAGTTCGATTTCCTCCCATATCAATTATTTTTAAAATACATTGATGGTATGAACATGCATGATGAGGAAACTTATGATGACATGGCAACTTGCAATGATGTAGCATCTTATGATAACATGGAACTTTGTGGTGATGTTGTATTAGATGACATCACCCCTTTGGATAGTTATGGTGGTGTGGTAGAGTTGTACAAATAACATATAGTAGTCTATATAATTGATATGGTAGTTTGTATAACTGACATGGTAGTTCATACAATTAACATGGTCATCAATGCATGAATCCTAATATGATACATGGTAGTCCATGTAGATGATATGATAAACTATATAGGTGACCATGAAATTTTTTGGTGATGTTGTATTAGATGACATCACCCCTTTGGATAGTTATGGTGGTGTGGCAGAGTTGTACAAATAACATATGGTAGTCTATATAATTGATATGGTAGTTTATTTGTATAACTAACATGGTAGTTCATACAACTAACATGGTCACCAATGCATGAATCCTAAGATGGTACATGGTAGTCCATGTAGATGATATGATAAACTATATAGGTGACCATGGAACTTTATGGTGATGTTGTATTAGATGACATCACCCCTTAAAATAGTTATGGTGGTGTGGTAGAGTTGTACAAATAACATATGGTAGTCTATATAATTGATATGGTAGTTTTTATAACTGACATGGTAGTTCATACAACTAACATGATCACCAATGCATAAATCCTAAGATGATATATGGTAGTCCATGTAGATGATATGATAAACTATATAGGTGACTTGGCAATAGGTACACAAGTCCTAAGGTAATATGTGGTTGCTAATGTGGCAGTCCATATAGCTGACTTGATGGCTAATGCATGAATCTTAAGAAAATAAATGATAATCCATAAAAGTGGTGTGGCATAACACATGCCAACTAGTAGAGGCATTGACTCAGTTGATGATGTGACATAAATCCTGATGCAACACATGGCATATGATATAGAGGCTAATGCAAGTGCTAATATAACCTACTCTAATTGCTCTAACATGGTAGGTCATACAACCAATATGATAGGCCACAACCACTAGACATGTATAATAATATGTTAGGCTAATCATATTTTTCCAACTCATAAAACATTACAAGTAGCTTACATAGTCAACAATAGACTTAATAATACATAAAACTTAGAATGAATTAGAATGTGACAACTAGTACAATATGGTTTTTAGATTAGCTATCAAATTAGATCATGATAAATGATATCTTGTGGCTTGTTGATATGCTACATAGTTAGCACATGCTTGGCACCCCTTAGCCACTCACACAACAACACTTTATGACCTCTCAATTGCTATAGGTACTAATTTAAAAAAAATATTCAAAGGTTTTGGAGGTATTTTCCATGATTTTAGGGAAAACATTTTGGGGGCCATAACATTTGCATATAGAAGAAATTCTAGTTTTTTTAAATAATATATTTTTTAGAACACTACATTGGTGGTGTTCTTTTTGGTCAAGGTTACAAGTAGATTTTTGTATAATGGAAAAATAGTTATGTATCACCATGTGTCCTTGTTGAGTGGTCCTAACTATTCTTCATAGAAGATCAATATTGAAGCTCTGCTCTAAAGTAAGGGGTTAATAAAATATATGAATGAGGAGCCTTGTGATATTAATTCTATAGAAGTGGAGCACCTATATAGGGATAAGAAGGATGGGGCTCATTGTGTCATTGCTCTTTATGTTGATAATATATATGACACTTATGTTAGTAGCACTACAAATCCTAAAGTGTTGTTTGAGAAATTTTAGGGTCTATATGATTGAATTGATTCCATATAAATTAATAGAATGGATTTTGATCTAGTAACCTTATCTTTAGAATCAATTGATACTATTGATGAGTATATCAGTCGATTCAAGAAACTACAAGAGGACATTTAAATTGCAAGAGGACTTCCCAAGGAGAGAAGAGAAGGACATGAAGTATTGAAGATAGAAAGGAACATCAAACTGCTTAATAATATTTTTAAAACATATGATATAGTTACTATTATATTTGAGATGCTTTGTATGTATTTCATAGATTCTCCTACATCACCTAATGATGAAGTTTTAAGTACTTTTTTAAACCACCAAACTATAAGAAATAACCATAAGGGAGATTCTGTGTTTAATCAATCTCATCCAAAGGAATCTATTACCAAAGTTTAGAATGACAAAACCAAAATATAATGAGAAGTAGCCCAAGAATTTTATCAAAAAGTCTACTTGTGAGTTTTACAAAAAAAGGGGCACAAGATAAAATTTTGTAGTATTCAAATCAAGAAACTTGAGAAAGCAACAAGAAATAAGGAGTTGATATTGCACTCTTCTATGCACAAGGTGAGGATAAGTTGATGAAGAAACCTCATAAGCTTATTTAGAAATTAATTCTACATATTGGACATCCACTTATTCAAATTATTGGATTATAAATTTAGGGGTAACTAGGAACATGATGAAGCACAAACATCTCCTATAAGTCTATAAAAAATCACATACAGGGGAACACATTATGATTAAAGATTATTTTTTATAATAGCTTGCAAGGTGCAGAGATATAAACATTGGATCTTTATATTTTGATGAGCTACTTCATGTTTGTAGTGTTGGTCCTAACATTTTTTCTATTTATCAAATTACTCATATAAATAAGAAGGTAGATTCTTGTCCTAATAGATAGGTAATCGAGGATATAGACATTAGGTTTAAAACTATTACTTCTACATATTCTGATGAGACTGACCACATATAAAATTTGGGATAAAGACCTTCCTCTTTGGCTTCCTATAAGAATAAAATATTTATTTCTATGGTTGCACATGTAGATAATAAAAGTTAGAAGTGGCATCATAGGATTGAGCATCTTAGTTATGGATCCTTGAAATAAACAAATCAACACCAAATGCCCATTGGCATACCATGCATATTCCCTCCAAGTGGTGCATGTGAGGGGTTCATTCTAGGAAAGCTTCATAGGAAGACCTTTCCAAAAGGAGAGGCAATATTCTCATCTCATCTCTTAGAGATCATACATAGTGATTTTTATGGACCTATGGACATACCATATCTCCCAAGAAATAGGCACTTCCTTATTTTTTATTGATAATTTCTCTAGATATGTGTGGTTGTGCACCATTTACACTAAGAATGATGTTTTGGATAGGTTTAAGACCTTCAAGGCCCTTTTTGAAAATAAACTAGATATGAGAATCAAATGTTTGGATAAATAAGGGTGGCAAATATGTTTGCTATGTTTTTCATGATTTTTTGAGTTTTTATGGGATTACCTCCTTGTAATTTTTGGATGACATGTTCTTTACATGCAAAAATCATGCATAGTACTTTCCTTTAGTAAATTATGGGTAACAAGTGTATTTACATTTTTTTGATGCATGAAGCAAGCCTTCAGCCAACAACACTCCATTGAAAGTTAACATTTAGATGACCCATGTATTGATTAGATGACAACTTCATAATCGATGACCTTCTTGTATCTTTATATGATCTTATTGGTAGATGACCTGGTCAATGGATGAAAGGGTCAAAGTTAACTTCATATGGTAATATTTTATGATGACAACTCTAGAAGGCTCTTATAGATGATAAATCATGTGATGACACAAATGTATTTAAATAACTCATTTCTTTAGATGGTAATATCTTTAGATGACAAATTTTCTCTAGATGATAGTTATTCTCCAAATGATAATAATTTTCTAAAAAACTCTGGATGACAACTCATCTCCAAATGATATCTCTAGATGATAACTCTAGATGACAACTCTTTTTTAGATGGTAGCTCTTCTCCAGAAGACCCAATTTTATAATGGAATAATTAGATGATGATATTATCATTAGACATCAACTTTTTTCAAATAACCCTATTTTATGATGGCATGATCTTCATACAATAACTATCTTGTACAATTAATCTCACTCCACTCTTGTGCATCTACAACATAAACAATGGTAGAAAAATACAAATAGGATGATTGCTAAAAATATCTCTAGTGCAATGATCTAGATGACAACAACAAATTAGAACTCCAAGTTCTCTTGCATAACTAAAAAACATAAACATCATAAAAAATGCATGTCTTCTCTTGTGTTCATATGATGATAATGATTCTCTTTACTCCTTAGCAATGCATTCCAATTAAATGTGCATTTCTTTACAACTTCTATCAATCTTGTGAGCCTCTAGCTCCTCTCAACTAGAATGCTTGGTAATGCTTTTCCTTTATTCAAAACCTTCATCCATGATGGAATTTCTACACCTCGATCTAATCTTCCTCCAAATAGCACCTTGCAAAATTGATCTATTCTTTCTCATGCTTTAGGATAAATGATAGCTCGGATGCCACATGTTGGACCAACATGGTGTTGGATAGAGTTTTATTAATAAAAAATGTGAATATTTACGATGAACATGAGATAGTTTGGATAAAAAAATATCAACCACCTATTTGGGTGTAAATCTTGAATATCTAACCCTAACTATATTACATGATATAATAAATTCCTAAGATTGTTGAGGAACAAAAAATCATATGTATACCAAATATTGGCTACTTGTGAGCCACAATATTAGAAGTGCTACATTGTACCACAAATTCTAGCTATCTTGGTATGACTAAAATGATAGCAAACCTAGAAAAGTTATTTTTTGGTCTGGTTTAAAGAAAGACAATAATATTTTTTGCTAAATGCTTGATATGCCAATGAGTTAAAGTTGAGAGTGTGCATCCAATAAGTACGTTGTATCCACACGATATACTATAGTGGAAATGGAAGATATTTCACATGGATTTTGTTCAAGGTTTGCTAATATCAAATTATAAGCATTAAGGCCCTTGTTGAAAATAAGCTAAAAGGACATGTTTCCATGTGGTAGGCCAAAGTGTAGATTTAGTGAAATAACAAGGGTAATGAAAAATACAAGATGGTATATGATGCTTACCAAGTTGAAAGGAAAATTCCTTCTTATTGATTACCATCTCTAACTTATTGAACACACTTTGAAATATAGAGAGAGTTAAATGTGAAAGACTACATGGAGGAGGTTTATAAGATTGTTGTTAAAGTTCACAATAAAGTTTACCAAAAAGGTGGCAAGATGTGTCAATGGATTAGAACTAAACATCTAAGATGATATCAACATGATAAAATTATAGATATTAGAGAAACCCTATTTCTAGGCTTTGAAATAAGAAGATATGTTTTCTCCAAAATATTAGAACTCCTTACAAGGTACAAAAAAATTAGTAAAGAAAAAAACATCAAGGCAACAAAACAAAACAAATTTGACAAGAAGATGAATTAATTTTTTACAAATCTAAAATCATCCATCTAATGAAGGAAATTTTAATACAGAAAGAAGAATTTACAACCAAGGGGAAGGTTTAGTGATACTTGCCTTTGATGTGGTCAAGTAAGTCATGGGGCCATTGAATGCCCTCAAGCCATCAATATACTAATAGAAAAAAGAATGAGAAAAACATACATATATGAATATCATAAAGCAAAATTTATGAAAAATGCATCCAAAAGTCTCCTTGTTGGTCAAGGAGGAGCTCTAGAAGCTCCTAGACATTAGATTTATTAAAGCAATTGATTATTCTGACTAGGTATCTAATATTTTCCCTATTTCCAAGACAAATGGGAGTGTTAGGGTTTGCATTTATTTCATATACATCGATAAGGCATGCCCTAAGGATAATTTCCCTTTACATTTCATTAACGTGATTGCTGATTTTACCACTGTGTATGGAATACTATCCTTAATGAATGTGTTCATGGGATATAATCAAATCAAGATTAATCCCAAGGATCAAACTAAAATAGCTTTCATAACCCCATGGGGTACCTTTTACTATAAATTTATTTCATTTGGCTTGAAGAACATAGGATCCACTTACCAAATAGCTATGACATATATTTTTCATGATATGATGCATGATATCATGGAGGATTAAGTTTATGATCTTTTTGGTTATACTCTAAATCATGGATATCATGTTGAATACTTAAGATGCATCTTTGAACAATTAAGGGAATATAATATTTGCCTAAAGCCTTCCAAGTTCTAGGATTTATTGTATTTGATATGGCATTGATGTAGATCCTAATAAGATATTGGTTATTGTTGACATATCACCCTAAAAAAACCTAAGTCAACTTAGGAGTCTCCAATATAAGTTACAAGCATAAGGATATTCATATCCCAACTTGCTAACAAGTATCAATACTTTTTCAAGATTTTATGAAAAGATATTGAATTTTGATGGGATATTGAATGTTGAGTTTTCTTTGATGGACTAAAATCATATATCTTATATCTATCCACCTTAGTACCTCCCAATCCTTCTAAACCTTTGATATTGTATATTGCCATAATTTCTCATGCCTTAAGGGTTAAGATAACATAATATGATGACCAACATAGAGAAATGGATATTTATTACAATAGTAGGACTTTGGTCAACTATGAAACCCACTGTACACTTTTAGAAAATATTTGCCTTGTTGTGGTCTTCCTATTCCAAAAATTGCACCACTACATGGTCAGCCAAAAAAAAATTGTTATCATAAGGATCGATCCCTTTCATTACCTCATGTACAAAACCCACCTATTAGGGCAAACTACCAAGTGGGTTATTGCCCTTACTGAATTCTATATAGAATTCTTTATCCAAAAAAAATCAAAGGGAAAGTAATTTCCAGCTAGTGAGCCACAACACCTTTGGAAATGACCCATTCTATCATTGTATATTTTCCTGATGAATTAGTCTTCACTTTAGAGGTTGACCAAATTTATTACTGGACCCTATATTTCAATGGTGCTTGATGTGTCAAAGGAGTAGGACACTAATAATCTTGGTCATGCCTCAAAAACAACTAATTTATCTCTCCTTTAAACTTCAATTTTCTTGTACCAACAACATTATTGAATGAAGCCCTTATCCTATGACTTTTTGTAGCCTTAGCCTTGTAATTTAAGATCCTCTATAGCTTTGTATAGTATCAACTTATGGTTAATCAAGTGAATGGGTTTTACCAAACCAAGGATTATAAAGTCATAACTTATAAATAAATTGTTGCAAATCTAATGTCTTCCTTTGATAAGATCACCATTGACACCAATCCACTATCTAGCAATCACCATGTTGATGCCATGGTTGTAGTAGCATATCTTATTTCCCTATAATTAGAAAATAAACAAGTCATGATCATTCTACTGGTCCCATAACTATGGAATCTAGCCAATCACCTATATAGATCTTCTTGTTAGAAGTATCTCCTTCTCCTGATATTTGGTATTGAGTGTAGACACCTAAAACACATCATATTAAGGATACTACCTATATGAACTTCTTTAAGTCCATATGACCCACCTTGGATAGCCATAGGGCTCAATAGTGGTTTTCACCACTCAAACACGGATGAATTTCCCTTTGCATATAGGACCATCCCACCAAGAGTCGGTCTCTAGAGATCATCTCACCTCAATATGGTTAGTATTCATGGCCATCTCACCCCGAGACAATCATGCTTGAAATAAGATTCAAATCTTGCACCATGGTTAAAATGATTACATGTTCCAGCTGGGCATAACAACATACCTATCAATTGCGGCCAAGATTCAAGAATGGGCAATTACCTTTCTTGAATTCGTTTCAAGCCTTTATTTATCATAGTCAAAGTCTCATACCTTTAACTATGAAAATAAACTAACATTCATTTATTTTCCATTAATAAAATAACATCTTATTTAATTAACTTAAATAAATCATTTCTTTATTATTCAACATAGTCAAAGTCCCATACCTTTAGCTATGCAAATAAACTAATTTCCGTTTATTCTTTATTCATCAAATACATCTTATTCAATTAACCAATATAAATCATTCCTTTATTACTCCACATTGTCACGATCCCATACCCTTAACTATGCAAATAAACTAATTTCTATTTATTCTTCATTAATTAAATACATCTTATTCAATTAACGAAAATAAATCATTCCTTTATTTTTTTTTGTTATATAGATGAATTGGTTACAATCACAATTTTTAGTAACTGCCAGTGCAGTTGGTAGGGTTCAAACTATCAGTGAAGGCTTCCAACACACCCATCATCTCATTAATGGTAACCCGACATGATATGGGGACCGTTGGACGCACAGGGTTCACACCATCTTCGTCAGTCTGGTTCAACACGTGGCATGAAGGGGACCGTCGGACAAGCAAGAAATAGATCGTCGTCATCAATCAGGTGCAACACACAGAGGAGTCAGATCGGGCTACTGGCTATGCATGGGCACGCCCATAGGATTGGAACCTAGGTCTCCTCTTAGTAAGTGCCCCAACTTACCAATCCACCTAGACCCATGAACTAAAATCATCCCTTTATTATTCCACATAGTTAAAGTCCCATACCCTTAACTATGCAAATAAACTAATTTACATTTATTCTTCATTAATCAAATACATTTTATTCAATTAACCAAAATAAATCATCCCTTTATTATTCCACATATTCAAAGTTCCATAACCTTAACCTTAGTTATCAAATTCGTCGAATTTTTAAGATGAAATTTGAAATTCGTCGAATTTAAAATCTTCACGAATAAATTCAACGAACAAACCCTAAATTCAACGTGCGAAAAATTGAGTGGAAATGCATGCAGAAAGAAAAACAGTGAACAAACCTTGGGAAAAAATAGAGTGCAAATACATGTAAAAAGTAAAAACAACAAACAAACCCTAAATTTCAGATGGGAAAAAATTGAATGGAAATGCATGCAGAAGGAAAAAACGGCCCTGCAAAAATCTTTTTTGGTCCTCAAAAATACAGGCATGCAATCTGGTATGTTAATGTGTGGTTTTAATTTTTTACGAAGCGATAATCACATGCGGACCTGTGGCTTTCGTGTTGCTGATCACGCAATGGAGTTTCGGGAGACAAGGGAATACGAAATATATAAATAAAATAATAGAGGTTTGTGGCTTTCTTGTTGCATATCACGCAATGGAGTTTCGGGAAACAAGGGAATACGAAATATATATAAAAATAATAATAATATTTTTATAAAATTTTATGCAATTTAAAAGGTGTGAAACAACACCAAATTTCGTGGAAAAAGACATCCACATAGTACTATTTATTATTGTTATTTTTATTTCTAATTAGTGTATTAGGAAATATTGGTTTTATATTCAATTCAAAAAAAATATTATGTGTATATACCCAAATTTATATATGCACATATATCGAATTTTAAGTCAAATTTTACTTTGAATTTTTAAACATGATGAATTCTTTTCGAATTTCAAGAGTGTCAAATTCGAATACGAACTCGAACTTGATAACTAAGCCCTTAACTATGCAAATAAACTAATTTCCATTTATTCTTCATTAATCAAATACATCTTATTTAATTAACTAAAATAAATCATCCATTTATTATTCAACATAGTCAAAGTCCCATACCCTTAACTATGCAAATAAACTAATTGCCATTTATTCTTCATTAATCAAATACATCTTATTTAATTAACTAAAATAAATCATCCCTTTATTATTCAACATAGTCAAAGTCCCATACCCTTAACTATGCAAATAAACTAATTTCCATTTATTCTTCATTAATCAAATACAACTTATTTAATTAACTAAAATAAATCATCCCTTTATTATTCAACATAGTCAAAGTCCCATACCCTTAACTATGCAAATAAACTAATTTCCATTTATTCTTCATTAATCAAATACATCTTATTTAATTAACTAAAATAAATCATCCCTTTATTATTCCACATAGTCAAATTCCCATACCCTTAACTATGCAAATAAACTAAGGTTTCCAATATTTAACATAATTAAATAATACTTTATTCAATTAATCAAATAAATCCCATTTTATATAATTAAAGCTTCCTCATCTTTAATTAATAAAAGCTTCCAAACCAATGGAATTACCCAAGTTCATTCCTAGCTTAACTTGCAACGATAACGGGCGTTATTCAAACTCTAAAGGGGGGTACTTCATTCTCATAATTGTAGACCAAACAATTAACCAAAACATAGCTAAACCATCATGCAAATACCAAGTGAAAGGATATCTCCAATCAAGAGGGTGGACACAAGAAAAGGACTTGGAAACCCTACATAAGTTGTGGATGACTTAATAGGAAAGGTTGAAGCAAAGGTTACAATTGACGAGTCTTCTCTTAGACTCAAAAATCTATAGGTATCACCTACGACTCTCCTAGCAACTAGGCTCGATCAAAGGGTAACAATGTCAACAAGGGGAGGACATGGGTCGATGAACTAGCTAATAGAACAACTGAAAGACGAGTTACAAGTTGACCCATAGGTAGGTAAGAAGCCATTTGTGAATGGATCATGATCTAGGCCACCTACAGGGCTAATGTAGAGGCTCGGTCACAATGACCATGACACATTGCTTGACCTGTTGAAGAACCCCAAAAATGCAGCAACAGTCGTGACATCTTAAAATCCAATCCAAGGTTTCATGATGTAGCTCTACAACAGATCTAAGAGTTATTTTCATTTAAAAGAGATGACATATACACACCAAAAAAACTAGCATAACTGGTTTGAAGAGAGCCAACAAAACAACAAATACAACCAAGTGGAGACTAAAGAAGACTACATAACCCAACCTGGTTTGTTCATGCAAGTAGTTTCCTTCTGCGATATTTCCAAACGTCCCTTCTCCGATGCGGCAGAGTTTCTCCTTCTCAACGTCATATAACTTTTTCCTTCTAAACATCATGGAGTTTCTCCTTCTCAAACGTCAAAAAGTTTCTCCTTCTCAAACATTGTAGAGACTTTTCTCCTTCTCAAACATCACAGAGTTTTCTCCACCATCCCCATTGTCGTCTTCCTTCAACCTTTTCTCTTACTTCTACGCATGTTGTTTGAGTCCTAACTCTCCCACCATCTCTTGTCCATTCTCATAACTCTTCACCAGCTTGTCATCAATGTTTTTCCAACTATACGATGGTAAGGGATAAAGAACATTATCCTTCAATTGACAAAAATATTGCCACCCCATCGAATTCCATACCCAAGTCGGTAGAAGCTTTCTCAGGTCTATGGTTTATCAAGACCTTTTATGAAATTTCCAATATTTATTAATTGAAGAATTTCCTCTATAAAAATAAATATTCTTTTATTATTAAAATATGGTCTTACTACTATTTAAATAAAAGTTCTATCTTTTAATTAAATAAGATATCTACCATGAGTTTTAATTCAAATCTTTCAATTTATATAAATAATATTTCTCCAAAGTCTTGTATTTATTTAAATAAAAGTTTCATCTTTATCTAGATAAAGTTTCTATTGATTAAATGAAAACCCATTATCATTTAAGTTAAGATTTTACTTTCTATTTAAATGAAACTCTATTATCATTTAAATTAATATAATTTTAATTGATGACTTGACTTGAATAATCACTATTGTCATGACATTGACTCTCTTTGTAAAATCTTCATATTAATTTTTCCCTAAGAGCTAAGTTTGTATTTGTAAGAACTCTTAAACCGAGACCTCCCCTAGTTTTATCATCACATACCTTGCTCCATTTCACCAAAGGAAATTTCCTTTTATCATGTAGTCTTGACCATAAAAAGGATCACATAATATAGATTAAACTTTTTTCTATTGATTTTGGCATAGTATACAATGACATATAATATGTTGGAATGGCTTGTAAGACTAATTTAATTAGTTGCACTCTTCCTGCTAATGATAACCATATACCTTTCCATGTGAGTAGTTTATTCTAAACTTTACTTATGATTGGATTCCATAATTTTATCCTCATTCTCCCCTCAAATAAGGACATCCCTAAATAAGCTGGAAAATTTGTCTCCTCCATTTGAAGTAACCTATAAATCCCTGTTTTGATTTTATTTGGAGTGTTTAGGAAGTAAATTTTAGATTTTGTACTATTAACCTTTTTCCTTGATGCTCTTTTGTATTCCTTTAATAAGTTATTCAAAGCTCTAGTATTGTTTATCCTTGCCCTATCAAAAAGGGTTGTATCATATACAAACTGTTGATGGGTGATGTTATCGATGTTATTACTAGCCTTAAGTCCTTTTATAATCCCATATTTTTTAGCCCTCTTCAAGTTCCTACCAAAAACCTTTACATAATAATGAACATATGTGGTGATAGAGGATCTCTTTGTCTAAGACCTCTCTTAGATTTAAATTATTATGTTACTAACCCATTGACCAACACTGAATATGAAACTATAGAGACACAAGCTTTAATTCATCTAACCCCCATTAATTTCTAAATCTAGATTTTGTAATACTACAAAAAGAAAATCTCATTTAACCCTATCATAGGCTTTGCTCATATCAAGTTTTAAGATCATTGCTTTCTCTTTTCTTGAAGTTGTTCAATGTATAACTTTATGAGCTATTGTGATCCCATCTAGAATTTGTCTTCCTTTCACAAATCCTCCTTGCTCTTCTGAAATAATTTTGTCTAACAATGGCCTTAACCGATTCACCATCACTTTAGAGATTATATTATATGCCATATTACATAGGCTTATGGGTCTAAATGAATCAAGCAATTCAGCATCCTTCTTTTTTAGAATTAGGGTAAGATATGTTGCATCATTTTACAAGGTATGTATTATTTTACCCTAGTTGTTCCACTACCACCAATAAATAATCCTTCACTATATCCCAATTATGTTGGTAAAATTTTACAAAAATTCTATCTAGACCTATGGATTTATCCTTATTAAAAGAGAAAAGAGCTAAATGAACATATTCGAGAGTAACAGGCTCCATCAATTTTCTATTATCTTCATTTTTTATAACTAAAGGTACTTCTTGTAGAAGTTTATCGTTAAGAACTTCAAAATCCATTGATCCTAGAATATTCTGATAAAAAGACCTTACCTCTTTTTTAATTTCACTGTAGTCTTCAATCCAAATGCCTTCTATTGACTTAATTCTACTAATTATGGATGTTGATCTCTATACTATAATCGTACTATGAAAAAAAAATTATTTATATCTCCTTTAACCAAGTTTGTATTGATTTTAATTTCTAAAATTTATATTCCTTACTCAAAATATTATGATATTCACTAAGCAACTCCCTTTCCTCTAAGTTTGGATTATTATGATCAACTTTTTGAAATTTTATCTTTTAGTTCTTCTTTCTTCTAAAAAATGTTTCCAAAAGTGTTCTTGTTTCATTTTTTTAATTTAGATGTCATTGATTTAATTTTTTTTGGAAGTGCATACAATCATTGTTTCCTAAATAATTCCATGTTTGTGCTATCATATCAACAAATTGAGGATGTTCTTATCACATATTCTCATATTTAAAATAAGATATATTTTTTGAATTTACTTACCACCATATTAACTCTTATTGATCGGTGATATGAGACAAACCTTGTTTAGGTATTAATTTTAAAATAAATCCCTTCATCTAGTTAATGATTTGAGAGTATGCATATCTCTAATTATTATGCTATTAGGTTTTGTCCTCTCCTATTTTTGGTCCATGTATAGTTGTCTTCTTCAAACTCAACCTCCCATGGATTATTGTTTTGAATAAAAGCTGAGAAATCTCTCATACTTTGGATTAATTTCCTAATTCCCCCAAATTTTTCATCCATATTGTTATGGCATTAAAATTTCCTATGAGCATGAATCAGGTTTCTTGGTCTGTACTTCTCATAAAGGATTCAATCCCACTCCAAACTTCTAATCTACCTGATCGATTTGTAGGTCCATAGACATTGATAAGGATGAAATGAATATCTGCAAAGTAGCATGTGATTAAAGAGGCTATCCAATGCCTAATTTTATGAATGGTTACACAAGAGGTTCTAGTAGTATTCCAACAAGTTAGAATTCCTCATGTTGCTCCTTCAAAATTCATAGCATTCCATTCACATCTTGCCCATATTATTTTCAAAGTTTTTGAAACTTCTTTTGTCATTTTAGTTTCCTCGATGCAAAGAATATTAGGCTTAGTACTTAAATAAAGGTCCCTGATACACCTCTACTCTGAGGGAGCATTAGCAACCCTTATATTCCATGAGATGATAAGCATGTCTCATTAGGGGCTATTGCCCTTGCCTACGAATTACCAATATTATTTTATCATTTGGTAAAGAGAAGTTCAACCAACTTAGTTTGTGTTCCTTTCTCTATGTTTGCTCTTGCTTTCCTGATCTTGCTTGATATTTTGAGGGTTTTTATTTTTTTTCCTTGTCTACATCAAGATTAGGTCTAATTATTCTATTCCTAAATATTATTTCACAACTTTTTTTTTCATCAGATTTATCCTCTCCTTGCTCTACTACAAAAGCTTTTGACTTGTCCTACTCATTTTCTGGTATTTTCTTATTAATGGTAGAGGTATTAACATCTAACACTACATTTTATTTACAATTTTTTTATCCTAAATGGTGCATGGTACTTCAAGAGAGTATTCAAAATCTGATGAGATAAATTCCTTAGGTTCATCGACAATGTTCATCCCTAAATCAGGATCATATTGACTAGATGATTCCTTGTTAATATGTTGAACCTGTTGTATTGTATCCTATAATATTCAATATGCTCTTTCTTCATAGGCTAAAGCCTCATAAGAGTTGTTGTTTCTTCCAATATGCTTCCTTAATGGTCTCCATTGTCTATTTTCTTTCATTTTGTAGATCTATTTTTTGGAAGTTTAAAATCATATTCATCCATATCCATTTGTAAGTTTCTCTTACAATTTTCTACATATCATTATGTTGGGATCTTCTTAGGGTATGATCTCTCAATATGCGCCACCTCATGACATCTTCTACATCTAAAAATTATGTTTTCATATTCTATGGTTTGCATCCACATCTTATCCTCATACTTAAAAATGTTGATTCTTGTAAAGCTTTACTTATATCAATCATGACCAAAATCTGAGCATAAACAACCAAGAATCCATCTTTTGTAGTATTTGAAATCTCAAGGAATTCTCTTAGAGTGTTTCTTCTTGCCTTGAAGGTATCTATTTTACAAAATTCAATGGACAACCCATATATCCTAACTCATACTGATACTAGAGATAGAATTACATTTTTAAGTGAAAAACCTTCATACCGATGGGTAAGGAAGAGTCTTGCTCTTCCCATAAACCAAGGACCCCCTTTTAGGATTATATTTCTTTGTTCCCTAGAACAAAAAATGGCTAGGAATAAACATTTTGAAATAAAGGAGAGAATCACTTTTGGATACTTCCAACTATAAATCCATTTTATCAAAGCTAAAGCCCTTGGCCAATACCCATTAAATTTACCAAAAACTACCCTTTATTGGAGCAACAAGGATTGATCCTCTATGGTGTGCTCACTAACCTCTACGACTAGAGATTATTCTAAGGATTTAGCTATAAATCGATCAATGGAAAGGAAACTAAAACTCAAAATGTACTAAAATTTACTAGAATATCTTATAGCGAATATTAGATTTTATTAAAAACATTTAATAATTTGCATACAAAATTTCTAAGATGAAGAAGGAAAAAAATTCTTAGCTAAAAAATTATATGCAAAGATAAATGTCTTGCCTCACTAAAGTCCTAACCCTTCATTGTTCCTCCCATCATTTGAACCCTAACTAACAGATATTTTCTATTTTGTTTTTCGTGATTTAAAAAATTATCACTACCCTTTTTTGGTTGGCCGACTTCATAGGGTTGTATCTCCCTCAATATTGCTTGGATTCATTTGTATGGCCATTCATTTTAAATATATTCAAATTTTGCACAAGTTGGTCCAAGAATCAACTGAATCGGATAACCCTTTGCGAAGATACGACTCCTAAAATATGAGACGTTTTTCATAAAAAAATGATAGTATTAATCAATTAAGCTCATACCATTTGATTAATTTTTTCTTCAAATTGGTTATATGGGATTAAAATGTGTCCAACCTATATTACATCATGACCACATAGTGGTGTTACAATATTTTTGCAATTATCCATCTATCATTTGACAAGATTTAAACCTTGATCTCCTCCTTTAAAGTTGAGGAACATAGTTGGTTGAGCTAATGCCATTTAATTCTTAGAATTATATTAAAAAAAAATATTATTGGAGACATGATGCACACAAGAACTGGAGATCATGAGGGATAATAACGAGTGCCAATAAGACTCAAACACTTCCTTTTCATAATGACCACCCCCACTCAACATTCCTCTAATACCTCATGGTCCTTTTTTAAAATTTTATTTTTATAATATTCAATCATTGTCTATATCAAGACACCACATTGGTATGTCATTGGACTCTCATCTCAAATACCCATGTTTGAATCACGGGATGGTGGCCCACATCCATTGTACCCCTAAGGAACGTGACTCCCAATTGTACTTTATCTTCTTCAACAAATAAATAATATTTTTTTTTTAGAAAACAAGGGGTTGTACTGGGTCCTCCACCCTTGAAAAATCACAACTCCCTCCATTAGAGCTTGAGAGTTTACAAATATATTTAATTCTCATCTCAATTGAGTTGCTATAGCTAGATACGTACATCATTTTCATAAAATGTTTGAATTCTTGATTTTCATTTTCTAGATCTTCTTTAATTTTTAATGTGAAGATAAATATTTCATAATTCAGCATCCTCCTTGATACTTTCCTACAATAGCCTTCACAATACCAAAACTCCACCTTTACTATATATGCATTGCATCTTAGTAGAGTAATATTTCCAAAACATCACACTATCATAGTCTACTTTACTAGATTTGGATTGCTAGTTTCCTTCCTTAAGCATAAGTGCAACCACAAAAACTATAATAAATAGTTTATATGAAAACATATTAATTTTATAAAATAAAGCAAAAATTACCAGTGAAAAACATTAAAGTAAATCTTAATCATTATTTTTTCCTAAGGGCTAGGTGGCACTTACCAAGAGGAGACCTAGGTTCAAACCTTGGGGGCATGCACAATTTAGGGTAAAGGTAGTAGTCTAAATTGAGTCCATTGAGTGCATGCCATTTTGACGACAACGGTACCAACCCTGAGCCACCGGGTATCTCCCTCACTTCGGGCTGAGTTAACCGAGGAGAGGTAGGGGTTATAGAGGCAACTTCAATGATTAGACTTGTGTTCAGAGGTAGAAACATCGAGGAGAATATATGACCCTCATGTCTAGTTGTTAAATATGGAAGGATGTTATCGATTCCTTTGATATTTAAAAAAAATTATATTCATTATTTGATTCAAGTAGTCAACATTTTCTTGTTAGCTTCAACTAAACTTACTACTTCCTCTAACCAAGGAAAAGATAATTTAACTTCATGATCCTCAATTAAAACCCCTCTATTGTCTAGCCTATCTACACATTTGTTTTCTTCCCTTAATGTATATGAAAACTTAATTTCTTCAAACTTTATAACAAGGTTTTTGTATTTCCACGATTATTTCCACGATTATCTCTTGTATGTTCCATGGAGCCTTTGATTTCCTCAAAATTGAATTTATTACTTTGATTTCCTCAAAATTGAATTTATTACTGAGTGAATCACCTTCTATCCATACTATGTTCCATTTAATTTTTTTGTATATTTTTAACCCTTCCAAATTCACCCAAACTTCAACTTTATTATTTGTTTTAAATCTTCAATTGAAAGCATAATGAGACAAAATATCTCATCTATTATTTCTAATTATTCCTCTTTTTGCTGATGGTCCTAGATTCCATTTAGATACTCCATAAAAATTTAATTTGACTAACTCCACATGTGGTGGTTTCCACTTTATATTCTTTGACTTCCTTTTGTTTCTCTTGTACCCAACATCATAATTCCAATTGATGACTTAGCTCAATCTATCAAGGCTCTCTACTTCCATATTAGGGATTGGGTGAGTTGATAGGATTATTTTAGCCTCTATGGCTAAAAAAATATTCCTTTTCATTACCCCTATATTAATTTTATTTTATTTGAATATTCTTATATTCCTTTCTAGCCATACAGTCCAAAGTATTGTATCTTTTGATATATCCTAGATTGTTTATAAAGCCTCACTTCTAAAAGTGTGTTGTCATTCCTTTAATCATTCTTCAATTATGTGAGTAAAAACTCAACATCATGGGTGAGAGGGCATGAACACAGAAGAAAATATTATTAGCAAGAGAAGACTAAGGGCAAGAGGATATTTGTAGAAGATAAGATTTGTGGAAGAGGAGATTACCAAAAGAGAAGATTACTAATAAGATTACTATCAAAGAGAAGCAAATTAAATATTACTGGAAAAGAGAAGCGTTTTGAATTTCAACTATAATATCTTATTTACCAATAAAATAATTTTCCAGCATTTTTGCTATTGTCGTCTTGAAAAACCACACCGCCATCAAAGTCATTCATGCTTCTTCGCAATAGCAGCAACAACCTGTGTAATAGTGTTGAACCCTTTGTAGGAGAAGCTTGGTAATGGATTAACTCAAAGTCGTAATGGATGGATGCATTCCTTTTTAATGTCAATTTTTTAATATTAAAATTATTTTTCCAATGATAGCAAGGATTAGAGGAGTTTAAAAAATAAATTGAAAAACCCTAAGTTTTTTTCCCCAAAACCCTAGCTACTTTTGGAATTTTTTTAGGTTGAGATCATGGAGTTGCCAATTTTCACTAAAAAGGATCGCATTGATGCTCAAGAAGGATGACATTGAGTTAGCTATTTTATATTCTAGTGAAATTTTTGGAGTTGCAAACTTTTCTATCTTTTAAAAGAGGAAGCTCATGATTGGTGGGAAAATATTGCTAAGGAAAGGAATTATAGATACATCTGGGATGAAATGAAGTATTTTTTCTTGAGTCAGTGGGATCCATATAAAAATATAGCTAATTTGAAGATCACCATCAAAGGATATGAAGAAGAAATAAAAAGGTTTTAGAGAAAACTAAAATAAATGAATAAAGAAAATATAATAGAAGGAAAAAATACAGATGACAATGTGCAAGTTCATGGTTGCATTCAAAAAATATATATTAAGAAGCAAGGATCCAAGGAGAAGCAAGAAGCAGTTATGGTAAGGGAACAAGTTGAAGAACCATTAGAAAACTCAAAAGTTGAATTTATAGTAGCAACAAAAATAGAGAGCATGGAAGAGAGAAGATTATGAAGAAGAATTTAAAATTAAAAAACAAGTTATTGAAGAATCAAAGGAAACAAAATGTTAGCTAGGTTAATGTTGAAGCATATCAGCACCCACACCATCCCAAGCAAAAATAATCTTGGAGGCATTGCTTAAGGGATCAATATTTTAGATCTACATGGAGTCAGAAAGGCATCAAGTATGACAATGTTTGGCATAAAAAGCATAATATTTTTGGATTTTAAAGGGGTGCAGTAGCATCAGGGAACAACAAGACCAACCGTTCAAAATATCAAAGCAGAGCAGCAGAAGCATGGAGCCAACAGAGCAATTATGAAAAGTGGCACAATGGAAACTTATCATCATCAAAGACCATAACTAATCAAGATTTCACTTGGATGGATAAATGAACAAGATTGGAAATTGTCAAGAAAATGGTGTTGAAAATTTGTACTTAAAAAAAAAAGATTCAAAAAATGAATATAAAAAGTTAGACTTTTTGTGAAAAATATGTAGGTATCTAGTTATAGCATCTCAATTGAGATGAGAATTGAATATGTTTGTAAACTTTCAATATTTATAGAAGAGAGTTGTGATTTTTCAAGGGTAGGGGACCAAAGTACAAATTTTTTTTCTAAAAAAAAAACAAAAAAAAAACATTCTTCAATTATGCCATTCATCACCATGCATTTACCAAACATAATAAGAATTCATTCCCATAGTTTCTAGACTATTGAGTAGTCTCCCAAGATATGGTCTATACTCTCCTTCTTTTTACAAAGAATACATTGTGAGGGGCCATGATAACCCCTTTTCATAAGGTTATCCCAAGATAAAATTCTTCTATGACCTACTAGTCAAACAAACACTTTGACTTTAGGAATGCTCTAGCTAACCTAAATATCTCTCCATATTCTTGCGATATTTTTATTTTTTTGTGCTTTACATTATATCCACTTATTGTGAATTCTCATCTGCTATTCAACTCTCAAATCAGTTTATCCTTGATTTCCCTCGAAATAATCACTATTGTTATCTTTCTGCTCAACTACCTCCTAGCATCCATGTCTTGTATACTTATGAAAAAACCTTCTTTCTATTTGTATCTTCCTTCCTGATCCTTGTACATAATATTCGAAACCCTATCACCATATATGTCTTGAAGTAATCTCATCAATGGTTTCAAAATTAGATCTAGATTGAGTGGTTTTTTATCACACCAAGTATCCATCCAAATATTTTTCTTCAACTCCCATCACCCATATTCAACCTTTAATCACTAGATCAATTGATTTTTTTAAATCGTTCCATAGTGCAAAACCATTTGGTAGTGAGAATACAGTAAATATTAAGTTTGGGTTATTAGAATCAACATACTTAGAAGAATTATTGCCCATTTGTTTTACTCTCTTTGTAAAATCTCCACATTATTTTTTTCATAAGAGCTAAGTTTGCATCCATAAGAACTCTTAAATCGATACCTCCCCTAGTTTTATTATCACATACCTAGGTCCATTTCACCAAAGGAAATTTCCGTTTATCATGTAATCCTGACCACATAATATAGATTAGTTTTTTATTCTATTGATTTTGGCATAGTATACAAGGACATATAATATGTTATAAAGGCCTATAAAACTGATTTAATTAGCTACACTCTTCCTACTAATGATAACCATCTACCTTTCCATGCCGGTAGTTTATTTTTAACTTTACTTATAATCAAATTCTATAATTCTATCCTCAATTTTTTTTCCAAGAAAAAATCATAATTTCTATTCCAAAAAGGAAAAAAATTACATATTGTAGATGCCTAAGGCATTCGACATCGATCTTGGGGAAAAACCCCAGCAAGAAGAAAAGGAAAATACCCCCTATTCAAAAACCAGGGAAAAAGCAGAAGGTAAAAACCAACCAACCAAAAATATAACTTTGAACCCACCGGGACCAAACAGTCAAGAGGAAAAAAACAACAAATAATGGAGAAAAAGAAAAAAATCATGCTATCCTCCCAAAAAATTAGGAAAGAGGCTCAAAACTTTAAGTGGTATTAAATTATGGGTCGTAGATAGAACTGATAGTAGTGCCCAACAATTTACCATCTTTCCTTTCCATCTTTAACCATCTGCCTTGCTCCATGTGAATACCATATTTTGATAGAGAGTCTGCTACCATATTCAATTCTCGGTAAATATGAGAAAAGGTGATATCTTTGAAAGCCCCTTCCACTCCTTTCAGTTGTTCATAAATTGGGTTTAAAAGTAGAACATTCATCCTTTGTAAACCCCTCATACAATTAATAACAAACAAAGAATCCCCAAAAACTTTGATCTGTTCAACCTGTTTTTCAATGGCTAATCTGATGAGCAATTTTAAAGCAAGTAATTCAGCATAATTATTTGAACCATGCCCCAAACCTGCTTTAAATTTTATGTGATGGTTATCAGATAAATATAGAATACCCCCAACCCCACATAAAGATGTGGTACCATTCTGAGCACCATCAAAATAACCCCATGCACCAGACTTGTCAATATGGATTTCAAAAATCTGTCTTTTCCTTTGGCACTTATAATTCCTCTTGAGGCCTTCAAAAATGGAACGGATCTGTTGAGAGCATTGAAAGGAAGGAATAGAGTAATTATTGAAAATGTCGGCATTCCTTGAGAGCCATATTCCCCAAACTATGACTAGAGGCAAAGCTCTAAAGACCTTCAGCTCTTTTCTTTCGAACCAACTTTTGAAACATTCATCTAGGGACTGCCCTTTCCATACATCTTTGCATCCGGTTAAGATTTCAATTTTTGACCAAACATTTTTGGTGTATTTGCACTCCATAAATAAATGCTCACTAGTTTCCTCAGCCTCTCTACACAATGTACATCTGTTGGGTCCGTGCCAATTTCTTTTCATGAGAATGTCCCATGTCAAAGCCTTTCTGCTTAAGACCAGCCACATAAAGGTGCGGGTTTTCATTGGAGACTTTATTTTCCATATTTGGTTCCACCACCATTTCGGCTCAGCATGATCCCCACTATCAAAAAAAACTTTGTATCCAAGCTTTGGAGTGTAGTTACCTGTAAGTGGATTTTTGGTCCATATCAATTCATCGGACCTTTCATTTATCCTGACATTACTATTGATAATATTTGCCACAAAGGCATTCCACTGATTTGCATGATCATTTTCCAAGCCTAGCTGATTTACCCTCTTCCATCCTTGTTGCCAAATGGTAGTGGCATCATTTTCGGCCACATGTGCAACTGTATAAAGACCAAGCCCATGGAGTAGGTCTATGAGTTCGTTAGAGAGTTTATATTGATCTCCACTGCCTACCCATGGATCAACACCTAACCTGACTTTTGTTCCATTGCCTATCTTCCATGCTAACCAGTTGCCTATTAAAGGAAAAGCAAGACACAAAGCTTTCCATATAATTGATACCTTGTTTGTGGACTTATTTGGGCTTCTGATCCACTCCACCAGGGTAAGTGGTTCAATATATTTCTGTATTATAACTTGTTTCCAAATATTTTTGTGAGTAATAATTCTCCACAAACTTTTGGCAGCCAAAGCTTTCCCAAAATTAAAAATATTTTTCAGTCCCCAACCACCTTCCCTTTTTGGTTTTGCAATGTGCTTCCATTGAACTAAATGAATACCTTCTTTGACCCTATTCCCTGACCATAAGAAACTAAAATATTTCCTTCTGATGTTGTCAAGGACCCCATTAGGAATGTATGCCAGTCCATGCCAAAAAACTGGGATAGCTTCCAAGACTATTTTGACAAGGGTTAATCTTCCACCAAGGGACAACCATCTATTACACCACAAACTTATTCTTTTATCTATTTTGTCAATAAGCCAACTCTAGTATTTTTTCCCATAACCATTTGGTTTCAAATAAAAACCAAGATATTTAAAACCCGACTGAAAATCACATTTTGGATAATGAAAAAGGTGTTGGAAATGATTTTCTTCCTCTTCTTTCAGACCATTGAAGGACATCATAGACTTTGTCATGTTTATCATCATTCCAGTAGCATTACAAAAGTTTTCAAGGATACCTTTAAGACTTGTGGCTTCCCTCAAATGTCCCTCATAGAATAACAAAATGTCATCCACAAATAAAATATGAGTAAGGAAAATAGATCTGCCCACCCTTATGCCTTTTATAACTCTTGTACGCTTCGCTTCTCTGAGAGCCCTACTTAAGCCTTCAACAATCAAAAGAAAAAGGATTGGGGATAGAGGGCAACCTTGTCTTAATCCACGCGAAGAGGTGAAGAATTTTGAAGCCGAACCATTGATCAAAACAACAAAAGAAACATTGGTCATACATGCCATTATCCAATTTACAGCTTGAAGATTAAACCCAATGTGTAAAAGCATAATCCTAAGATACATCCAATCTGCTCTATCATAGGCCTTTGAAAGGTCCAATTTTATGACCACTGCCTTCATCTTCTTTGTCTTAATTGAGTGTAAACCTTCCTGTGCCACACCTATAGCATCATGAATCTGCCTACCATTCAAAAACCCAAACTGTTCCAGTGAGATAGTAGCCGAAAAAATATTCTTTAACCTGGAGGTAATTAATTTTGCTATAATTTTATAGAGGCAATTGCATAGTGAAATAGGCCTAAAGTCATCAAAGGATGTGGGAGAATCCTTCTTGGGGATAAGAGCTATAAAGGTAGAGTTTATATCCATCGGAATAAAGCCTGTGTTTTTTGTCTCCTCCACTACCCTTAATAAATCCTCTTCAATCATCTCATAGAAACCAATGAAAAATTTTGTTGTCCAACCATCAGGTCCAGGACTTTTATCCTTTTGCATAGAGTTTAAAATACTTTTTAGTTCATCCTTTGACACATCAACAAGTAACATCTCATTGTTCTCTGCTTCAACAAACCTTGGAAAGAAAGAAGTTAGCTTTAAAATATCAGCTAAATTGGCCTTTTTGGGATCTTTGAACATCTTTTGAAAGTGTGAGACCCCAAGATTGGCTATCTCTTTGAAATTCCTTGCTACACTACCATATCCTCTTGACATTTTCCAAATGGTGTTTATGTTCTTCCTGTGATTTGCATAGTTGTGAAAAAAATTGGTATTTTCATCCCCCTTTTCCAGCCAAATGGCTCTGCTTTTTAGTCTCCAAGTTGCCTCTTTATAGTAAATTCCTTCTTTTTATCTCTAGATTCCTGATTTGTTGTTTGGAAGCCTCAGAAAAATCCCCTTCCATATCTGTGTCATAGAAATCAGAAATTTGTTTTTCCACTGAAATAAGATCCTGTTCTTGAGATTTATATTTTTGATAAGCCCATTTCGAAATTGTAATTTTAACCTTCTTCAAACTAGATGTGAATTGTGAGCAAGCGAAATATGTAAGAGAGCCATCAAATTTCCTCCATTCATACCTAACTAAATCTTGAAGCTCTTGTTCCTCTAGCCAGGAAGAGTTGAATTTGAAGGGACTAGGGGGCTTTTCATCCTTGAGTCCAATTTGTAACATAATGGGAGAATGATCAGAATCACCTCCGATTTCCACCCAAGTTCTGATAATTTCACCTTTTATCAGTAGAGACTCAGAGATAAGAAACCTATCCAACCTTTTAGCAACCAAAGCTCTTCCAGACCTATTATTTCTCCAAGTTGGAACAAGTTTTATAGGCTCTATATCAACTAAACCTGCTTCCTCTATTTTATGAAGGAAAAAACCAGCATTTGAATCTGCCCTCGTTGAAAAACCCCAAACCTCAACTCTTTTGGTAGTAAAGTTTAGGTCACCGCCTAATATCAAATTGTCATGTTTCAAAAAGATATTGGAGAATAGGGCTTCCCAATAAGGCAATCTATTATCATAAGGGCCATAAATGTTGAACACCACAATTTTTTTACCCAACTCCAAAGAAAATAGCTCAACACCCAGGCCTGAGACTAGATCCACAGTATTTAAGAGTTGGAAGGACCTTTTTTTCCATCCCAAAATGAGCCCTCCAGATCTCCCTTCAGCATCCTCTGAGAGGAAGTCCCAATCTTTCAAGAAAACAAGCAAATCACCTATGGTTTTCTTGCCCTCCCCCATGGTTTCTTGTAGCATCAAAATATCAGGATTTTGTACCTTCACTAACCTGTTTAAGGTAGTTTTTTTATGAGTACTACCCAGACCTCGAACATTTAGAGATAGTATAATCATTATAGACCTTTCCCTGGGGTCATGCTTGCTCTAAGAACCCCCATTATAGTTTGTTGCTTTCCTTGGTTGATTTCTCTGCAGGCTTTTTCTTTGGCAATGCTTAGAAAGGATTTCCTTCCTGAAGCACCTGTTAACCTACCTCCCACCCCATCAGTACTCAGACCACCTCTAATTACTATTTCATCTGCTGCATCCTTTTTCTGAGATATGAGGAAATAACGATTCTTACCAATTAAATGTGGATCATCTTCAGAACTAGAAAGAGAGTGAGAGTAAGAAAGTGGGTGAGTATTCTTTTTTAAGTCTGAGGTTGCATCTCTGGGAGGGGAAGATTCTTTACCAAAAAGAAAACTATCTTCCATATAGTCTTTATCCCTCCTTATGTCTTCCTTACCATTCCAATATTTGTTCTTATAGACATTAGAAGTTTGTTCAAGATCCCCAAAAGCAGTTTCAGGTACTTGTGAGAGATCAGGTGGACAAAAAGAAACCTTGTTGTTCTAGAATTGTGATAAAAGATCTTCCTTATTTGATTGATCTATTCCAGCAGTTATGGGTTCCATAACAGGAGTAGAAAAGTTTTCCGACATGTCTAATCTGCTCATCATCCCTTTTGTGCCTCCTACTTGTTCTGGAATTGGTAGACTGGCATTTGTCCCTTCAGATAAATTGGATAACATAGCACCTTCCTTGTTATGTGAAGGTCCACCTGCACTTCCAAGAAAATCACCTCTTTGACCCTCTCCTATCTCCCCTTGTATTCTTTGACCAGCTGAAGATCTTTGATTCCTATCAAAGGATGTGTTCCCTGTACTTGGAGACATAGGTAACTTAGCCCTCCATAATTTCTTAGAAAAATTTTGTGAACATTTGGCCACATGTCCATAAACATGGCACCGTGTACAACGAAACGACACTTTGATATAATCCAAGGTCTGAGAGTATTTCCATTTACCAAATGCAATATCAATAGCTTCAGGAAGGCCATCCTTCAGGTCCAAAACAACCAAAATTTGAGCCACAGTCCTAGAAACATTTGAAATGAGCCTATCAACCATTTTAATGAAGGTACCTATACTGTCACCAATTTTTTTCAAAATATTGTGAGTCCAAAACTCCAAAGGCAGACCTGGAAGTTTGACCCATATTGGTTTGGATGTCAATAACTCTTTCCATGGGTCAAAACATGGAGACCATCTTCTCAGGGATAACAATGAAGAGTCCCAAAACCATTTTGAGTTTAATATAGCTTTTGCATCTTCCTCCTTATTGAAAGAGAAGGCAAGCCATCCTCTAGCCAGAAGATATATTTTTGGAGTATAGCCCAAAGCCTGGCCCCAAACTTCTCCAACCCATTGTTGAACTGATTTTTCAGAATATAATCTGTTGGAAAATTTTCCAGTAAGGGTTTTCTTCTCCATTTCTAGAATTTGATCTAGACCAATATCTTCACCTAAAACAAGGTTTACTTTTTCCTTCTTCATTTTCACACACTTATTTTTCTTTTTTATTCCATGTTCCTTTGAAGCCCCACAAAATTTTGATTCTTCCATATTGCCCACCATTTCCTTTGTGCTTAAGAGGTTCCCAAGAAAACCTGTTGAAGAGTCACCACTAAAAACCTTTGTTGGGATGTGTATTAACTCTAGATTATTTGTTAACTCCCTTGTTCTGATTTCCAAGAAAACCCTTTCTCCATCCTCCGAATTCAATCCAGTAAAACAACTCTGAGGTTCTTTTGCATTTGAGTAGATTTGCGGAGAGATCCCTTGAGAGTGACCACTAGCCTTTGAAGAGATGAAAATGTGTTGCCCCTCAAAGGGATCTTCCGAGTAGTCCACAAGATCCTCTTCAAAATCCATCAAAACTCTTGTTCTTCCACCTTACTCAAAGCAAATCTTAAGACATAAATACCCTATTTTCCTCGACTCACAAAAAAAAAATTGCAACTCTGCATGAATTACAATTTTTTTTGTGAGTTATATGTTCTACTCAATAGGTGTACAATTGCTTGTTGACTTCAATCCAACTGTTTGAACAAAACAATGGAGAGCCTCCTTGTCAAGGCCAAGCATGTCAATTCCTGCCATCTATGTAGTCTATTCCACTCCTTTACGTCCATTCCACTTCTTCTATAATTTAATAACATTACCCTGAAGGTCTAATCATCCACCCCAATTTGTGTAAGCCCTGTAAAACTTGGTAGTTCAAACACCCCCATTCCTCTCAGATAATTTTAGACAATTTCTCAAACCTTCCCACCATCACCTTGCACTACCATTTCTCGCATATCCCAACCTGTACGTATCCATCCTCCATAGCATTTCACATCACCACATTTCATTGAGGTGTTCAATCAAACACTTATCGAGGATCCTCGACACTCCCACATATCACCTTTATTCTGGTCTTTAAACTTCCCCATAAATGTAAATTCTTTAGTATAAACGCCTGTTCAGTATAAAATTCCCCATAGAGTATGTTCTCATATTTCATAGATTATATCGAAAGGTCCTTTTTCAATAGTCACAGTCTAGGGTTAAATGCAAAATATTCTATGTTACTGAACAATGTCCATCATAAGACTTCCTTCATGCAACAATGTACAAGTCAACACAGTTATGAATGCAAGTATAACCAATTTGTGTCTTTGAATTTGATATAACATTATAAAAATTCCATCATGGAACAGAGTCCCTATCAACATATTTCTCAATACAAGTGCATTTACATGTTGTCAAGAGTACAATTAATTCTTATTGCATTTGATACAATACATATATGTTTACAATGTGTCAAATCAGCATTTGAATGAGTTCCTTCCTACATAATTATTTCACACACAACATTCATTATTTTTCAACATGATAAAGTTCTGTAATAAAATCCAGCCTAGTTTTTAATTGGAATAAGGGAGGAAATTTATCATTAGGGTGTTTTTCCACTCAAACAAGTTGTATATCCATTGAAATACCCCCATATCTCAACTTCATGCTCAAGTTTCGACCCTTCACAAGTGTGTACAAAAATAGGAACAAACATATAAAGGGATTCATGTACATACAAAAATTTTACTCATGCCTTGCACCTAGATGAATACAACCGTTGTGTATTACCGTAATATCAACAACATTTGTACAACTAAAATGTAATCATTTCATCCATAATTAGTGTCTATTTCAATATTTTTTGTAAATAAACATATTATCCCCAAGTCCATACTAGACCTCCTCTCTTGTTTCTAGATCCTTAAAAATGAAAACATATTTTCTATCATCCTTCTTTCTATGTAAACTAATGATGTGTCATAGACTTACCATGCCATTATTAGCTATCGATGCCAACTAGGATACATTCAATTTCTTGTGGTGTGCCTACCATTTTGCTAATACCTTCAATCTTCATCCACCCAAAATAATAAAGGAACAAAAACCTCCAAAATCCAAAAACTTCAAGCCCTATTACAAAGAGATCCGTGGTGCGATCCTCCTCACCCAAGATAAAGAAAACTTCTAAACCCCAATAAAACACCCACTAAAACCTTCTCAATGACCATCCACTCCAACTACCTCGCTACACACTAACATGAACCCTAGGCATCAAAACCTAGACTCAAAATCCTAACCTATCAATCTGTGTCCAAAATAAAATAACTTTAACAAAAAGAGCTTCGGCTCGACCACCGTCGCACCAGCCAGCACCACATAGTTGGTCACAAAACTCTTTGTAAAAAAATTGAAGATAACATTGAACAACTCTACACGAGGCTAAACCTCATATTTTATAATGATATTCTTTCCAATAGTTGTTTTTAATGACTACTCCATTTTTGTTTCAATGTCTTTCATTTCCCCCCTCTAAACCATGTCTCAATACTAGACCTCCTCTCCTGTTTCTAGATCCTTAAAAATAGAAGCATAGTTTTTATCATCCTTCTTTCTATGTAAACTAATGATGCGTCATAGACTTACCATGCCATTATTCGCTATCGATTCCAACTAGGATACGTTTAGTTTCTTGTGGTGCACCTACCATTTTTTCCAATACCTTCAATCTTCATCCATAAAAAATAACAAAGGAATAGAAAACCATCCAACCTTGATTACCATAATTGCAACTCATACTGCATTAGTGAAATATTTTCTTAACAATGACTAAATATGTGTTGTTGCACTTGTTTCGATGTCTTTTGATGGCTGCAATTGTGATCAGTTCCAAGGGAAACCAAATCCAAGAACCTAAAACTCAGATTTACCATATTTCTCCTTTACTCGTCCCTCCACCTCTACATTTCACCACTTCTCCTTCTCCTCTTCCTCCTAGTTATGGTCGTCAATATAAATCTCCACCTCCGCTCATGTTTACACCTTTCCCTCTTCCTCCATTAAAAGCCCTATCCTCATTATCCCCTCAAATGAGACCATCCCTAGTTAAGTTGTTGGTAAAATTACCTACATTTGAAGTAACCTACATATCTCTATTTTTATTCTAATTGGGGTGTTTAGGAAGTAAAATTTGAATTTATATTATTAACTTTTTGTCTTGACTCTCTTCCATATTCCTTCAATATTCAAAGCTTTAGCCTTGTTTATCCTTTCCCTCTCAAAAAGGGTTGTATCATCTACAAATTGTTGATAGGTGATGTTGTCTATGTTATTACTAGTCTTAAGTCCACTTATAAACCCATATTTTTTAGTCTTATTCAAGTTCCTACCCAAAACCTCTACCATAATAATGAATAGATATGATGATAGAGGATCTCCTTGTCTAAGACTTCACTTGGCTTTAAATGATTTCATTACTAACCCATTGACCAACACAAAATATGAAATTGTAGAGACATAAGCTTTAATCCATCTAAACCATTTATCCCCAAATCCAAACTTTCCTAATATTGCAAAAAGAAAATCCAATTTAACCCTATCATAAGCTTTACTCATATCAAGTTTTAAGATCATTGCTCTCTCTTTCTTAAAGTTGTTGAATGCATAACTTCACGAGCTACGATGATCATGTCTAGAATTTATCTCCCTTTCACAAATCCTCGTTCTTATAATAATTTTGTCTAACAATGGTCTTAACTGATTCACCATCACTTTGGAGATAATCTTATATTCCATATTACATAGGCTTATAAGCCTAAATGAATCAAATAATTTTGCATCTTTATTTTTTGGAAATAGGGTAAGACATGTTGCATTTATCTTATAAGAAATGTATTATTTTACCCTAGACTGTTACATTGCCACCAATAAGGAATCCTTCACTATATCCCAATTATATTGATAGAATACTACAAATAACCCATCCAAACCTAGGTATTTATCCTTATCAAAAGAGAAAAGAGCTAAATAAACTTCTTCTAGAGTAATAGGCTCCATCAGATTCCTAATTTAATTCTATTAATTTTGGATGGTAATATTTGTACTATTAACATCCTATAAAATAACTTTGTCTTTTTGTCTCCTTTTAACCAAGTTTGTCTCAATTTTAATCTCCAAAATCTCTCTTCCTTACTCTAAATATTATTATATTCACTAAGAAATTCCTTTTCCTCTGATCTTAAATTATTATGATCACCTTCTTGGAAATTTTTATCTTTTAGTTATTTCTTCTCAAAAATATTTCCAATTTTTTTTGTTCCATTCTTTTAATCTAGATGTCATTGATTTAATTTTTTTTGGAAGTGTATACAACCCACCATTTATTGGATAATTCCGTGTTTGTGCTATCATATCAACAAATTGAGGTTGGTCTTCCCACATCTACTCATATTTAAAATATGATCATTTTTAATTCACGTAACACCATTTTAACTCTTATTGGTCAATGATCTAAAGCAATCTTTGTCAAGGTATTAATTTTAGCACAATTCCCTTCATCTAGCCAATGAGGTGAGAGTATTCATCTATCTAATTTTTTTGATATTTGGTTCTAGCCTCTCCTACTGTTGGTCCATGTATAGTTTTTTTATTCAAACTCAACCTTCCATAGATTATTTTTTTGAATAAAAGCTGAGAAATCTCTCATACTTAGAGTTAATTTCCTAATTCCCTAAAAAATTTCATCCAACTTGGTTATGGCATTAAAATATCCTATGATAATGAATCAAGTTTCTTGGTGTTTACTTCTCATAAAGGCTTCAATCCCACTCCAATATACCTGATTAAGTTATAGGTCCATAAACATTAACAAGGGTGAAACAAATATCTACAAAGTGGCATGTGATTAAAGAGGCTATCCAATACCTAGTTTTATGAATGGTTACATAGGAGGTTCTAATAGGTTTCGGTTAGGAACCTACTAATAAAAATAAACACTCACATAAATACTAAAAATAAACATATAAACTCACAACACACTTGGAAATAACATGCACATTACGGAAATAAATTACCGAAAAAGAACAATCTCACAATAACGTTGAATCGCAAGCCTCTTAGAGGGGGTAACCTTCTTCAATACTTCATTCAATTATGCAAAAATATACAACATTGTCTCTGAAAAATTTAATAAATCCCTCTAACAACTAACTCCCAAGGTTGGCTTACATGCAAGATGCCACCCAGGATAGAATCTCCTACCTACAATCAAGTACATTCTTGAAAAAATAGTTACATAGATGGGCACCATTTGGCATAGGCGCTTCTTAATCTAAAACTATAATAAAATATTACAAAATATTAACATGGGTACTATCCACATTCCACAAGGAATATTACATCAAGTGTTAGGATGGGGTCCTAACATAATCTTCCCCTTCAAAAAGCTTTGTCCTCAAAGCTGAAGGTGAGGAAAATGTAATGAAGGGTACACGATCTTCAATTGAGAATGCATTCAGGTTCAAGAATGATGAACCCTTCCTTGTCTAACTCTGGAAGTGTAGACTACACCTACACCTTATTTTCAATAACTTTCTCGAGAGAGGACATGTGGAATACTGGATGAAGTTTAGAACTAGCCAAAAATGGCTAGTTTGTACGTCGTCGCCCCAAGCCATTACAATACTTGATAAAAAACTTAGTATTTGATAATATGTTTATGACAATTACGCAACTAGAGAGATGATTTTTTGTATGGTTGTAATCAAAAGAATACCATGTCACTAATAATAAAGTTGTCTTTGGTACGATGTTGATATGCTTGCTATTTCATACAGTTTTGAGCCATATCCAAATTGAGCTTGAGTTGGTGAAGAATGGAGTCATGCTAACGAAGAGTGGAATCCACGGCCTAAACCTTGGAGTTGCCTGGAATGTAAGAAGTTGGAGTTAGTGGAAGCTAACCATAAACTACTTCAAATGGAGTCACCTTAATGGCAGAGTGATAGGTGGTGTTGTACCGTCATTAAACCAAAGGAATCCACTTAGCCCAATTAGTAGGATTTTCAGAAGTGAAGCAACAAAGGTAAATTTCCAAGCATTTATTGATAATTTTAGTTTGACCATCGGTTTGGGTATGGTAGGCTGAACTCATATTGAGTTGTGTCCCCTAAAACTTGAAAAATTCTTGCCAAAAACGATTAGTGAATGTAGGATCTCGATCAGAGATAATGGATTTAGGCATTCCATGGAGGCAAAATATGGATTCAAGGAATATTTGGACAATAATGGACGCAGTATAAGGGTAGGATAGGGAACATAAGTGAACATACTTTGAAAGACAATCCACTATCACCAGAATAACTGATTTACCTTTGTATTTTGGTAGCCCTTCGATGAAGTCCATAGATATATCTATCCAAACCTGCTCAAGAATGGGCAATGATTGAAGTGTGCTTGGAGAACACACAGTCTCACCTTTCATTCATTGGCAGTGATCATATTAAGCAACAAATATTTTGATGTCTTTTTTCATTCCCTTCCACAAAAAGGTACTCTTGGTTCAGGTATATATTTTGAGAAAACCCAAATGACCAATTGTGGGGGATGCATGCATTTTATGAAGGAGGAGGTCCTTTATTTGAGACTCGGATGGAATAACCAAACGATCATGAAACCATAAATATTGACCATCCCAACCATAACCTGGGTGGAACCAAGGATCCTCTTGGAGATGATGGAGGAGAGTGTGCAATGATGAATCCTTAGCTAGATCTTCTCGAAGTTGATCAATCCATTGCAAAAGAGGAGTAGAGATATCATGGAGCATGGCCTAATATTCATGGAGGAAAGAAAAGGTATCGACCACCACATTCTATTTACATTTCTTATAAGAGATGTCATAGTCATACCTCAACAATTTGGAAACTCATTTTTGTTGTTCTAGAGTAGCCACCCATTGCTCTAAAAAATATTTTAGACTCTAATGATCAATCTTGATGAAAAAATATTGACCAATGAGATATGGTCACCAATGGGTGACCACATGTAAAATGGTAAGCATTTCCTTCTCATACATGGACTTGCCCAAATTTTGAGGAGCAAGTGCCTTGTTAGTAAAAGCCAATGGTCGACCCTCCTGCATTAAAATTACCCCAATACCTATGCCTGATGCATCACTTTCAATGATAAAAGCTTTAGAAAAATCTGGCATTACCAAAATAGGGGTGGTTGTCATAGCATAATTTAAATCAACAAAAGCTTTCTCAACCGAGTCCACACAAAAGAATTTTCCCGCAGCATGGCTATGAGGGAATTTGCGATCTTGCCATAGTTTTTTACAAAATTTCTATAATATCCTTTAAGACCCAAGAATCCGTGAAGTCCCTTCAAGGTATGAGGTTTAGGCCATTCTTGCACTACCTAAATTTTTTTAGGGTTTACTTAAACTCTTTCCTTAGTGACTATATTCCCCAAATATTCAAACTCCTACTGACCCAAAGAACATTTTAATTTCTTTGCATAAAGTTGATGGTCAGACAAAAGTTTAAGAGTTTCTTTTAAGTGGTGAAGATGGTCCTCCCATGTATGACTATAAATCAGTATGTCATCAAAGAAGACTATAATAAATTTGCAAATATGGGGGCAAAAAATAGATTTAATTAAAATCTGGAAGGTGGAAGGTGCATTGGTCAATCGAAAAGGCATGACTAAAAATTTCATAATTCCCTTCGTGAGTTCTAAATGTTGTTTTGAGAATATCTTCATTCTTGATGTGGATTTGGTGATAACCTGACCATAAATCCAACTTGGAAAAATATTGAGCCCCATGCAACTCATCTAAGAGTTCATCAATAATAGGAATAGGGAACTTATCCTTGATAGTAATTTTATTAAGATCCTAATAATCCACTCACAGCCACCAAGTGCCATCCTTATTTCTAACTAACACAGGTGAAGAATAGGAGCTAACACTAGAATGGATAATTCCAAAAGCTCGAAGTTGTATAATTTTCTCAATTTTAGTTTTATGAGCATAAGCATACCAGTATGGGCAAACATTATGAGGCAAAATGCCAGGAACAAGTTGTATGGTATGATCATGTGAGCGTTGTGGAGGAAGTCCCTTGGGTTCCTCTAAGACATGAGCATACATGTTTAATATACCCTGTAATTGTTGCGGTTGACTAGACTCCCATTGATTGGGAGTGGTGATAGCAAAAATTTGAGCTACCACACCATGGAAAGATTTCTTTAACAATTTTTCCATATTATGAGAAGAAATAAACTGAATTGGTCCTACCTTTGTGCCATGGAAGGTATATTCGTACCCATCTTGACTAAATTTAATCCATAATTTTATAAAATCCCATAGGATTGATCCCAACATTCATAACCATTATGCTCCCAAAACTATATCACACCCTCCTAAGGGTAAAACAAACATGTCAAACTTGATATTATAGTCCCTAGTTTTTAGCTTAACATTACAACATTTTCCTTTATATGGTAGGGTGACACCATTAGCAATCATAACTTCAAAGGAATTGCATGTGGTAATGTAACAATTTCCTTGTTTAGCGACACATGGATAAATAAAATTATGCGTGTTGCTAGAGTCAATCAAAATGATGACTCTTTGCCCCTTGAAATGGCCAATCACCTTCATGGTATGGGATGTGGATACTCTTGCTAGAGCATGTACAAAATTTATGGTTGGGATTCCTCCTGATTTATCTATTGTTTTGTGGTTTTTTTTTCTTGAGGATCCTCCTCATCCTCAAAAAAATCTGAAGTGGGAACTTCATCCATATCTAGCAAGTACGATTTTTGTAGCACACACCTATGCCCTCTGGTATATTTTTTATCACAATTGTAACATAATCCTTGTGCCTTTCTATGATCCATCTCCTCATAACTCATTTTTTTATAGGTAGAGATTTATTAGTCAAACTTAACTTTGGTTTGGTCAAAAAATATGACTTATATGGAGAAAATTTAGAAGTTCAGCCAAGAGCCTTGAATTTTTCCTCTACCAATTTGGCTAATTGTATGGCTTGTGGTAGTGTTTGAGGTCACAACAACTTAACCTCAGCCCTAATGTCATCCTTCAAGCTACTCAAAAAATAACTCTGGAAAGAATTAGCATTTAGTCTTGTTGTTTGAATGGTGTGTCTTTCAAATTGAGTTTGGTATTTTCAAACAGTTGAAGTTTGTTTGAGTTTAAAAAGAGCTCTTGTAAAATCTTCAGACTCGCTAAGACCAAAGCGAGTGAGTAGGCATTGATAAAAATCATACCATGAAATATTAGGTTCAACCTTTCTAAGCCACAAAAACCAATGGAGTGTATCTGATTCAAAATTAAAAGAAGCAATGGTCAACCATAGGAATCGATCAACATTATGAAGAGTAAAATATTGTTCTGCCTTACAAATCCACCCCTCAAGATCTTTTCCATCAAACTTGGGAAAGTCTAATTTTGGTAACCTCATCCCATTGTGGTTAGGTATAGCTCGTTGGTGGTGGCTTGTACCACTTTTCTCTTTGTCATGTTGAACTATGAAACCAGCAGAGACTCTACTATACAATTCAAACTTCATTACTTTTTGTGCAAGGGTGAGATCAGTTATAGATGCTTGCATTTCCTGTAAGTTTTTTTTAATTATAGCCAATATTTTATTTCCCATATTTTCCACTTTGTTTTGAATTTCCCTCTCTAGTGCTTTTTGGCGAGTTTCCTCAACCATAATTGAAGGTTTGGACGCTTTTTGTGGGACTTACTAAAAATAGATAGGTAGCTTTTAGGAGCTACTATTAAGGATTCAAAAAATAGTTTTGGAATTAGGTTACAACATTGATTTCAGGATAGATTTCACTTCAATGGTCGCTTGATTTGAGCGCTCAATGAGGAGATATATTGATTTCTTTGAATTTTTTTGATCTCTTGGTTAGGTGCAAGTTGATGTCAAAGTAATTTCTTCAACTTGGACTTAAAATTTCATAGGTAGATCCTTGAGGGTATTTGGTGTAGAATAACAGTTGCTTCTACTCCACAAAATTTTGGATCAATTTGATTGATCGTTGAGCAGTTATGGCCTTAACAAGAAAAATAAAAAATTACCAATTTTGAAAAATCGGTGCAAAATTTGACCAAGAGCTGCCAAGGACAATTTTCTCTGGATTAGAATGTAGAATTGTCTACTAAATTTAAATTCAATCTAAGCTCTGAGCTATGATATATCCCTATTTTTTTATACTTATGAGGTTAGTTTTGCCTTCGGATATTGTGTCCAAGAACTGTGTCAACTGTATCTACCCTGTATATTCTGATTATTGACCATTGACTGACTCCTGACACTTTTTTATTCCCTTTTTGGACTATTTGACCACTGACTGATTCCTGACACTGTTATGTTCCTTGTTCAATTCTGACTCTGTCATAGATATTCCCTAACTTTTCTAACTATTACAGTTAATTGTTATGACTATATCCTGACCACCATGTATTAACGATTTCTGATGAAAGTTTTTTGACTGTAATTGAATTAGACTCCCTTTTTCTCCTGTTTTAGACTTTGAAGCTTATTTTTTGCTTGTTATTTTTAGTAATTTTGTATTATCTTTTTTGCATGTAGGAATTCTGGAATAAGGATGTCTTCCTCATATACTCAACTTCTATGAAGGATATGGTTATAGGTTCAGATTTTTTATTACAAGTTAATTAGAACAAAAATACTTGGAGAACAGACTTTATTTACAGGTTTAAACAGAACTAGGGTACACTAGGCAAAGGTGTATGTAATACCCATAGGCCCTGTAAAATATCATAGTGATGAACAATAGTGCTCGGACCAATATTTTAGGCCACTACCCCAGGAGGATTCCACACACCCTTGAGCACACTATCTACCTCTCTGACAGTACATTCGGGATGTTGTGTCCTATGGACTATGGATAATACAAGACCAAAAAGCTTCCTAGTCGATAAAAAAATTTTAAGCCTAAATGGTCTCCTTATACACCCAAAGATGCATGGGATCTCGATTCTACACACGAGTGTTATCTGAGGTTTGGGTATTGGAGCCTGATTGCCCCTCACTTCACTAGACATTGTATAGGATATCTAGCTTAGCCAATAATGACAACTCTTTCACGATATTTTAAAACCCTTGGCACAGGGTTTCTAACTTGCTCAACTACTATAAAAAAAAATTATCCTTTTATTGAATAATATATATTTTTATTTTTTTAATAAGGAAAAACTAGCAAACAAAAAATTGAACTCAAAAATTGTATACCTAAAAGTAGAATTGGCAAAATTCATCACTGTCGCAATAGAATACGGCCTTGGAAAGCACTATGATACCACTTGTTAGGAATATACTAATAAAAATAAAAACTCTCACACAAATACTAAAAATAAACATATAAACTCACAACACACTTGGAAATAACATGCACATTACGAAAGTAAATTATAGAAAAAGAACAATCTCATAATAGCATTGAATCGCAAGCCTCTTCAAGGGGGCAACATCCTTCAATACTTTATTCAATTATGCAAAAAGATACATACAAAACTATCTCTCTTAGATTTAAGTGATTCCTCTAACAACTAACTCCCAAGGTTGGTTTACATGCAAAATGCCACTTGGGCTAGAATCTCCTACCTACAATCAGTTACATTCTTGAAAAAATGGTTACATAGAAGGGCATCATTTGGCATAGGCGCTTCTTAATCCAAAACTATAATAAAATATTACAAAATATTAACATAGATACTACCCACATTCCACAAGGAATATTACATCAAGTGTTAGGATGGTGTCCTAACAATTCCAACACATTAGAATCCTCTTGTTGCTTCTTCAAAATCCATAACATCCCATTCACATATCACCCATATTGCTTTCATAGTTTTGTAAACTTCTTTCTTTATCATTTTAGTTTTCTAGATACAAAGAATATTAGGTTTATTACAAAAAAAAGGTCCATGATACACCTTTACTTTGAAGGGATATAAGCATCCCTTATATTCAATGAGATGGTAATCATGTCTCATTAAGGTCTATTGGCCCCACCTATGAATTGCAAATATCATTTTGTTGTTTGGTAAAGAGAAGTTCAACTAGTTTAGTTTGTGTTCCTTTCTCTATGTTTGCTCTTGCTTCCCTAGATATCGCTTGATAATTTGAGGGTTTTTATCTTTTTGCCTTTGCCTATATCAGAAGTAGATCATATTATTCTATTCATCAATATTCTTCCACAATTTTCTTTTTCATCATATTTATCCTATCTTACCTCTACTATGGAAGCTTTAGACTTGTCCTACTCCTATTTTCTAGTATTTTCTTATTAATGGTAGAGGTATCAACATCTAACACTACATTTTCTCTACCAATTTTTTTCTCCTGAATAGTGCATGGTACTTCAAGAGAGTCTTTAAAATATGATGATACACATTCCCTAGGTTCATCGAGAATGTTTGTCCCTAAATCAGGATTATACTGAATAAACGGTTCCTTGTTAATATTTTGAACTACTTGTATTGTGTCCTCTAAGCTCATATCTACTTTTTCTTCATAGGATAAAGCTTCAAAAGAATTGGAATTCTTCTAGTATCCTTCCTTACTAGTCTCCACTATTTATTTACTTTCATTTGTCTAGATCTATTTTTTGGAAGTTAAAAACCATCCTCATCCATATCCATTTGTAAGTTTCTCTTGTGATTTTCTACATATATTTTTGTTACTCTTATTAGGGCATGGTCTCTCAATATGCTCCACCTCATAACATATTCTACATCTAAAAGATATATTTTCATAATCTATGGTTTGGGGCCACAACTTACCCCCATGCTTAAGAATGATTTATTCTGGTAAAGGTTCATTCAATCATGACCAATATTTGAGCATAAATAGCCAAAAATCCATCTTTTGCAGTTTCTAAAATCTCAAGGAATCCCCCCAAAGTTTTACCTATTGCCTTGAAGGTATCCATTTCCTAAAATTCAATGGATAATCCATCATCCTAGCCCATATAGCTACTAGGAATAGATTTACATTTTGAGGAGCAAAGCCTTTATACCAACGGGTAAGGAAGAGTCCTGATCTTACCATAAACCAACGACCCCCTTCTAGGATTCTATCTCTTTCCTCACTAGAACAAAAATTTGCTAGGAAGAAAAATTTATGGAGAAACGATAGACTCGCTCCTAGAGACCTCTAACTTCTATTAACTCATTTTATCAAGGTCAAAGCCCCTGGCCAAGACCCATTAAATTTACCAAAAATTACCCTATCTTTGAGCAACAAGGATCACTTCTCTATGAGGCTCTCACTAACCTCTACTACTAGAGATGATTCTAAGGATTTAGCTATAAATCAGTCCATGGAAAGAAAACTAAAATTTAAAATCTACTAAAATTTACCAAAATATCCTATAGAAATTATATTATTTGATAAAAAACCTATAATAATTTGCATTCAAAATTTCTAAGATAAAGAAGGGAGAAAAAATCTTAATTGAAAAATTATATGCCCATATAGATAGTCTTGTCGCACTAAATACCTGGCCCTCCATTGGTCCTCCCATCATCTAAACCTTGGCTGACAAATATTTGTAATTTTATTTTTTACGACTTGAAAATTTATCATTGTCTTTGTTTCGGATGGTTGAATTCATAGGGTTGTATCTCCCTCAATATTAAATATCTTCAAATTCCAATATCTTCAAATTCCAAATAAATTGTCTAAGAATTGGTTGAATCAAACAACCCTTCGCAAAGATATGGCTCCTAAAATATGAGATATTTTTTTCAAAAAAACTTACCCTAGCGCTACCCTAGTTTTAAATGGTCGTATTCGCATGGTCATATCTCCCTCAATATTGCTTGGATTATTTCGAATAACCACTCATTTCAAATATCTTTAAAATTTTCACAAAATGGTATAATAATCATTTGAACGAGCCAACTCAATGCAAAGATATGGCTCCTGAAAGATTATTTTTTAAAATTTTTTCTTTAGTTCTCTTGATTCATAATTTTTGATATAAAATAATAAAAAATAATTATAATTTTTATTTTATTTTTGATAAAATAAAATATATTATATTACTAGAGTGAAAAACAAATTACAAAAATATATTCTCTAGCTTATGCAAACTAAATATACAAATCATAGAACAAAATCAAGTGAGATATAAAATTTTACCAAATATCACATTCTAAAAAGTCATATAAATAAAACAAGGATGTAAAACCAAAAATTCCTTTAAAGATAATTTAGAGAAACTCATCGCTTGAATAGATTTTAAAAACTTCCTAAAAAAATTTATAACAATAAAAATAAAAAAACATAACCTCAAAAAAGAAAAGAAAAATAACCTGGTTTCAAAATGATCCATTTGTTTTGAAATTAAAAGTAACATCTTTTTAGTTTATATAAATTATACATTTTATAAAATTGAAAAAGCTCTTGCCTTGAAATTTAAATCTAACTTTTATCATACTTCTTTAAGTTTTTTTATTTAGATTAAAAATTTTATTTTCTAAGTTCTAATTAAAAAGATCTTTTTCCTTTTTTTTCATTTTAAATTTAATTTCTTAATCTATGTGGGATACCTTAAGAGTATGTCAGTTGTTGGCATTTCATTTTAGTGACCTCGATTCGAATCACGGGGAGAGAGGCCCTTATTTCTATACCCATGAGAAGTGTGACCCTAGTTGTGCCACCTATTATACTTCACGTTATTTCAACAAAAAAGGACTCATTTCGTTCAAAGTTAATATTTGATTTCCTTTCCTGGTTTAGCTCCACTTCATTACATTAAAACCTTTTAAAATGAATTATATGTTTTTAAAAAAAATTAAACTACTAATGTTTAAACTACCATAAAAATTATTTATTACAATAAGCCATTAAAATCTTGGAATCCAGTTTAACTTTAATAAGCCACTAAAATCTTGGAATCCAGTTTAACTTTAATACTTAATTCTCGTTACCTTTACAAAATTATTAGTTACTTTTTAAAAAATAATAACCATTATAGTCCTATCAAACCCTTCTACTTGTATTACTTTAATTTCTTGGAGAAATGTTATCAACATTTATTTTAATATAATTTAGAAGACACTTCTTCGATTAAATCTTATTATTCCTTTAAGCAAAGTAATGGCAGGAGTATGGGTTGATTGAAATGGACTGGAGGAATGTTGTGATGGCATTGGGCCCATCACAGAGTGTGCATGCTAGTGATATTTTTCATCTAAAAATTATTGGAAGGAACAAAATTTTCCAATGCATGTCGAAAATCATTTGTTAAAGAACAATGGATGTTTAGAACGATGTGAAGCTTGACCGGTTCTAGTGGTTCAACCAAACTCGGTGGTGAAATATGTGGAGTATTTAACCAAGCATGCGCTTATTGGTAAATTTATGGGCATCCAAATTTCTCTTCCCTTTGTGGAGGCTTGAGTTAGGAAGACTTGAAACCTTGACTGTGACATGGAGGTGATGCTGAGTGCGAATAACTATTTTATGGTGGTTTTATCTTGTCTTGCGGATCATAACAAAGCATTTGAAGGGGGTCCCTATTTTTGTAACCAAGCTAGACTCTTTCTTAAACCTTGGCATGTGGGTTTCAACCTGTCAAAGGAGCGAACGTTGCGGGTTCCAGTGTGGGTTCGTCTCCCGTGGCTCCCATTAGAATTATGGAGAAATGACATCTTGCATATGATTGCCCTTCTTCTTGGGAAGTCGATTGGACCATCACAAGAGATGATGGATAAAAAGGTAATTTTTGTAGCTCATATCTATGTCAAAATTGATTTAAACAATCTTATTCCAGATTATGTTGAAATATAGTTTGGATCGTCTACATGGGTTCAACAAGTTGACTATGAAGCTCTTCTGTTTCGTTTTTGGATCTGTCATGAATACGACCACCTGCAAATAAAATGTCCTAAGTTTGTCTTACCTGTGGCTTCAAATCTCAGGATCTTTCAATATGCAAAAAACCTGGATAAAGAAAAGCCCCGATAAAGGAAGAGGATCGGGATAAGGAAGGATTTGTTCTTGTAAAACCCTGAAACATAGGAAGAAGGGTAAAAAGATCCCTTAAGGATAGCTAGACAGATGCTCTGCTAGACCGTTTTGAGATATTAGATGATCTTGATCATTGCATGGAGTTACCTGAAATATCGTTACCTGATGCATATATAACAAGGCTGAATCAGATGTCTCTTCTTGAGATGGAACCTAAAGAATCAGATCTAGTGGGTTTAAATGAAGAACATATGGCTTTGGCTCTGAGTATAGGTGATATGGTTGGCTCTAGCTCTAGAAGGAAAACTGTTTTGTAAAGTGGCACATATATAGTTGTGCTCTCTCCTACTCAGGAACTGATGTAGTCATCCTTAAACTGCAAAACTCCTACGGTTATGGGATTGCAGCAGAAAACAATTAAAAAAGGTGCTTCGGATAAGAATATGAAGGTGGGTCGAAAGAAAGACTAGGATAAAATTAAGTTAATAGGGGAGACTTTTGTGGATTCAGGATTGGTGAGAACATTGGACTCCCATTTTTATAACCCCTATAAATGATTATCCTCTCATGGAATGTAAGGGGGTTGAACAACATTCCCAGATAAAAATTTATTCATGATTTTATTTGTGTACATTCTTCGGATGTGGTGTTTACTCAAGATACTAAATTGGATATTGATAGTATGTTCAATATTACTCCCAAATTGTGGAGAAGGGGTCAATGCCAGTGTATTGGCACATGTAGATATGCTTGTGGAATTGCTTGTTTATGGGATCTAATTAAGATCTCTCCTCTTACTTGGGTTTCCAACAGATGTTCTATTTTTATGATCGGGCATGATAATGAATTTGGTGAAACCATCCTACTTAAAAATATGTATGCTCCTGTTGATTACAATGGTAAAGTAAATTTGTGGGAGCACATTGGCTTTGTGAGAAGTTTGGCTCCCCTATACGCATGTATTTTGGCTAGATATTTCAATTCTATCACTTGTCTGGAGGAGAAATGTGATGGAGTTGATCGTCTCAAGCCTTTTTCTTCTATCTTCATTGCTCATATTCGGGCCCTAAACTTGGTTGATATCAAGTCGTATAATGGAATCTTTACCTAGCACAATAGAAGATGTGGGGAAGAGTCCATCTTAGAGAAGTTGGATAGGTTTTTGATCTCTAGTTTTTGGATTGGTAATAACTCTATTTCTATGATTCTATAGGGCAGGGGATCTGATCATTGGCCTATCAAACTATTTGCTCTTGAGTTTGGGCTAAAGAAGAATCCTTCCTTTAAGTTTCAACTTATGTGGCGTTGGGATCCTAAGATTCATGATTTCATGCGAGGCTGGTGGACCAATGGCAAACCTTCTCATGGCACTACTATGTATTCCTTTATGAAGCTTCTATAATTTGTTAAGCATAAATTGAAGAGATGGAATAGTCTAAATTTTGGGAACCTTTCCTTGGCTAAGTTGGTGGCTCTTAAGAAGGTTGAAGAAGCTTTAAGGAAGATTAGAGATCATGGACTCATGGAGGAGCTTCTCTTTGAGGACTTTGAGGCTACGAAAGAACTTGTTGAATGGGACTTAAGGGAAGAATTTTTTTGGAAATAAAAAGCTCGAGTAGATTGGCTTCAGGAAGGGGATAGGAACACAACCTTCTTTTTTAACTCGATTAAGGCTCATCGTAATGGTAACCCGATTTCCTCTCTTGTGAATTCTTAGGGTGTCATTGTCTCTTCTTTCAGGGAGATTTTAGAAGAGACTATGAGGTATTTTTCCTCTCTCTTCAAGGAGGACTCCCTCTCAGATGATGAGGATGAAAATCTTATTCTAAACTATATTCCCTTGATTATTTCTAAAGAGATGAATGAGCATTTGATGGGCCCAATTTCATTTGAGGAGTTGGAAAATGTTGTATTCAAGATGAAAAAGGGAAAGCCCCGGGCCCAAATGGATTCTCAATTGAGTTTTATTAGGAGTTTTGGGAGTTAATCAAATTTGATCTTTTGGAGGTGGTCCATGAGTCCCAAAAGAAAAAACAGATGCTAAGGGCCCTAAATGCTACCTTTGTGATGCTTATTTCCAAAAAAGAGGGAGCGAATTCTCTATATATGTTTAGGCCTATTGCTCTCTGCAATTTTGTGTATAAGATCATTACAAAAATTATTGCGAAGAGGCTAAAGATATGGTTGAGAAAAATCATCTCTGAGGAGCAAGGTGGGTTTGTTGCTATCCAGCAAATCCTGGATGGGATTGTTATGTTACGAAAGTTATTAACTCGATGGAAACTTCTAAGGAGAAATATATTTTCATTAAGTTGGACATGGCCAAAGCTTATGATTGGGTCAAATGGTCCTTTCTTCATAAATTTCTTGTTGCTTTTGGCTTTGAGGAGGAATGGATTAGATGGGTGATGAGTTGTGTTTCTTCTTTCTCATTCTCTTTTCTTGTTAATAATAAGTCATTGGAGTTGTTTGAGGCCTTAAGGGGATTGAGGCAAGGAGATCCTCTATCTTCTTATTTGTTTATCATTATGGAGGAAGGGTTGGGAATACTGATCAAGTATCAGGATAGGCATGGTCTCATTCAGGGTTGGTAGTGGGATAGCAGTTCACCACTTCTTTCCCACCTTCAATTTATTGATGATACAACTTTACTAGGAGTTACCACTATTAGGGAAGCTGGCAACATTAGACGGTCTCTTGACATATATCTTGGTGCTTCTGGGCAATTTATTAATGAGGAAAAATCTTCTATTTTCTTCTTCAATACCCCTCCTCTTATTCAATCCATTATTGCTAGAATTATAAGATGCCAGGTCGGGAATCCCCCCTTAATTTATCTTGGTATTCTGATTTCGTCTCATCCTCTGCCTAGATGTTCTTGGTAGTTTATGCTTGATAATTTTAGAGGGAAGGTGAATCACTAGACTGTCATATGGCTCTCCTTTACGGGTAGAGTTTTGCTTTTAAAATATTTTGTTCAAGCTTTACCCATTTATAGGTGTTTTGTGCAAACATCTCCCTCTCGTTTTATCAAGGACATGGATGCTTTATCAAGATAGTTTTTGTGGTCTAGAAAACTTTCTCAATCTAAATGGAGTTTGGTTAGGTGGGATTCTATTTGTAGGTCGGTTCAAGAGGGAGGTCTTGGGTTGCAACAGGTGGCTCTTTTTGGGTAGGCTTTGGCTACGAAAATCTACTAGAGATGGTGTACTTCTCAAGATTAGATTTGAGCTAAAATCTTATCTTATAAGTACTTGAGAGGTATTTTTGGGATTGATGATGAGGCCAGAAATTGCCTCATTCATAGACCATTTTTGGATATTTCATAAACTATTTGATAGACCTTATGTTATGTTTTTGTGCTAATTTTGATGATGGAATGCATTATGTATTACTATTTACATGTTTAAATGTTCAAGAGCATAGTACTCTGTTTTGACCATTTTTTGCATTTTTTGTACTATTTTTAGCTGATTTACCTAGCAAATAAACATTTATTTGAATATGTAATAATGTATGTTGATATGTATTCCATTCTGGGATCATGTTGTTTGTTTTCCTTGCCTTCTAACCTGTTCAAATTGCAAAAAGGTGCCAAAACCTGTTCAAACTGGTATGACTGTGCAGAAAATAGAATTTGACCATACAAATTCCAGCCAACTATGCATAAACAACATGGCTTGGAATTTGTCAATGCCAGCACGTAAAACTTATGGAATTAGTCTTCTGAGGACTTAAGAAGACTACCTAGCTAGTCAAACCCATCGTCCTGAGCAATTGATGCATGGATAAGCATCAAAACTATTACACTACCTGATATTTCGGAGCAGCTCTAGAATGAGCGGAGCAGGACCAGTTTTGGTCAAAACTATCAACAGAATGGTCAGAAAGGTGGAAAATGGTGAGATAAATGATGGATACAGTTGTATGAGGGGTTTTCTCACCCCTTCCAATGCATTTATCCCAATGGATTGCACCCAGCAAGTAAAATGGATATGTTGCAGAAGAACAGTTTCTTGCATTTCAGGAAGACAACTCTAGAATAGTTGTTGAATCCTTGAAAAGCAGCAACAAAACGAATCAGCATATGTAATAGAGTAGTATAAATAACCAAGCTCCCATATTGGTTGAGCATATAGATATGCATAGATAGATATTGAGATAGGGAGAGGTTTTTCATAGTTTTCAGTTGTAACAGAGCAGTAGTTCAGCAGGATTTCTCCTGCATTACTGTAATGTCATTCCATAATCAATAAAGGTGTAGTTTTGTCATCCATATAAGTATTATGAGTGAATGTGTGAGTGCTAGGTAGTTAAGAGCAGTCTTCTTGCCTTCTTCTGGATCAGGGAGCAAGGGCCACTTCCAGGCCCAGGAGAAGGATCAACTTTTGTAGGTTTTTCTGTTCATTTCTTACTGTAGTAGAATAGCAGAAACCTGGAAATTTCCATTTCATGTTATTAGCTATGTGTTTGTAGATGCATGCATGTAATATCTGTGGTGTGTAGTAAATGTATGTAGCATAGGTTTTGGAATTTGACAGCACTTGTGATTTTACCTTATTTTTAGTAGTTATTTCTAGATTTCCAACAATTCCATCATGTTGATCAATTAGCAACTTGTGTACTTCAGATCTGCAATTCTTTTCATTTCTGTTATTTCCATTCTGATAATATAATTAGGATTTACTTTCTGCAAAGTTGTTATTTCTATCATTTTCATTCTGCAAGCATAAATAGGTTTCATTCTTGTTGTTTCAGATTCTGCAAAGAGTAATTAGTTTCATTTTGCTACAATCTTTCCATTTCTGCAATTTTGTTTCAGCAATTGTAATTAGGAGTTCAATTTAGCTCATAGGATTAGAGGTGACACCAAAAACCCCCAAAAGCTAACTTGTTCTTATCAATAAAGCCATTTCCTGAGTAGACTGACCTTCAAGCTGCTTACCTCTGCTATCGTATACAACCATTGGACACCGCCTTGGACTGACAATTATAATGATTAAATGGTGTGATTGACGACACTCATCATTTTTGGCACCATTTCCAAGGAACCTAGGTGTTGTTAGGAGAAGTAAAGCAGCCCAAGAATTATTATTTTGATACAAGTAACAGTTCTTGGAAACTTGTACTTCAATTCATTTAGCAAATGAGCATGAATGCATAGGCCAAGAGATGAAAGAGGGAGGTTTATCAAAACCAGATCTTTCCTAGAAAGACGTTCTTCATGATCAGGAGAAGACTTGCCTGTGTATGAAATCCTTGAAAGACTTAAATGAGAATCATCTTCTTCATCAGCCAAAATTTTGGGACCTTTGGAAGAAGAACTCTTAGAAGCACTTGCTTCCAGACATCCCTCTGGACCTGGTCCATCTGAACAAATTGCAGAAGTCAAAAGTGAGGGGGACACTATGGTAGAAGAACATGATAGGGATGTTATAGTTCAAGGTGAAAACCCTACTAGGACTTTTGAATATCCTATTCAATTGAATCCTACTCAGAATGCTCCTATGAAAATAATATCACCTTCTGTATTGCCAACCTTTAGGGGAATTGTCTCTGAGGATCTTGACCAATTCTTGTTTGAATTTAAGGTTCTGTGTCAGACTTATGACTATGTAAATGACAATAAAAAACTGAAATTGTTTCCATCTACACTTAAAGATGCAACTTTACGTTGGTTTATGAGTCTTGAATCTGATTCAATCCGCACTTGGGAACAAATGGAAACTGTATTCTTGGATAAATATCAGGAGTATTGTAGAGTGCATAATAGAAAGGATGAATTGTTTCGGATTAAACAAGAGGAGGATGAGAATTTGGAGGACTATCTTGATAGATTTACCTTTATCCAAAAGAGATGTGGTCTTGTAGAATCCGACCTGTTGAAGACTATATTTTTGAGAGGTTTGCAGGATGATTCCAGAGAAGTATTAGATTTAATGGGAAAAGGAGATGTGAACCAACTTGACATTAATGATATTGTAGAGTTATGCAAAAATTATTCTCGCACTAGGCAAAGAAGGAAGAAGCGGAGTCCTGGTACTAATGATATGAAGGAATTAATGGAGGAAATGGCTAACATGAAAACTGATATTCTTGTCCAATTAAATTCTGCATTAGGGGAAAGAAATGCAAGATCTAACTCTACACCTCCTTTGGCTATCTATTGCCCAAGATGTAGAAACAAGCATGCCTTACAGGACTGTCCCCTGAACAGAACTTCCATCTCAGCTATTTGTGGCATTTTCTCAAAAGAGCACATGATTGATAAGTGTCATCTCTTGCCTCAACTCAAAAATGTTTTGGAAACTCAGATTGAAGAACTTAATGTTATTGGGCAAAGGCAAGGAGGTAACTTTTCACAATATCAAAATACCCCTCGCTTTCCTATAGGTTGGGGACAAACTCCTTGGAATATGCCATGGGGATATGCAGAACCACCTTCACAACCCTGGAATCAATCTTGGACATCTCCCCAAGATTGGCCACATCCACCCTGGAATCCTATTAATCCACCTTGGACACAAAATCAACAATATGGGCAAATATGGGGGCCATAATACCCATCATATCAAGGGTAGCAAAAATATCAAGGGTTAGGACAAACCCAACACCTGTTGCCTACTCCTAATCAGAATTTTCAGGGAAGAGTGCAACCACAACAAGCACAATAGGTAAAACAACCTCCACTTCTAGCTCAACCTGTGGCTAACCCAAATAATACCAGACAAGCAGCCCCTATTTATGGAGCTGAGTCTGAAGAAACTACTGTAGTTCATGTACTCGACTGTAGTAATATCCAATTGCGTTCAGGGAAGGTCTTACCTGACCCTGCTCCACCCACCATTGAAGAAATTGATGGAAAACAAGAATCTTCCAGCCCTGAACAGTTACCAACAACTTTGGAAAAGGAGAAAGAAAAATCAGAAAATGTGCAGGTGAAAGATGTACCCCCTACAGGAATGATACCATATCCTGAAAGGTTTGATAATACTGTAACTATCCCTGAATCAGAGTTAGTCACAGAACTTAAGAAAATGACTATATCCCTTCCTTTGTTGCAAGCAATAAAGGATGTGCCATTAATTAAGAAAACCATTCAGGAGTTGTGTATTCAGAAACCTGGCAGAAAGAAGAAGGCCTTTCCTAAAACTATGCAAGTAGAAGGGAAATTGGCTGACCTGCTATCTGGAAAACTTGTTCCTCCAAAATATAGTGATCCAGGAAGTCCAGTTGTCACAATCACTATTGGGCTAGTACAAATTCCAAATGTATTGATTGATCTTGGAGCTGCAATTAATGTAATGACTAAAGACACAATGCAAAAATTACAGCTCAATAATCTCAGTCCTACAACTACAGTTTTAGAAATGGCTGATAGGTCAGTTGCAAAACTAGAAGGAATACTGGAAGATATTTCCATAGAAGTCTCTTCTTGGGAATATCCTATAGATTTCCTGGTATTGCAGCCTAGAAACTCAGCTAATGGCTATCCCATCATTCTAGGACGACCTTGGCTTGCCACTACAACTGCTTTTATAGATTGCAGATCTGGGGAAATGACTATTTCAAATGGCATTGATCTCAAAAATATTTCCCTTTATCCACCTGCCCAACCTTCAACCAAATTTTCTAGACAGATATGGTTTCCTGAGTCTGATGAAGAACAGGAAGAAACTGTTTCCACTCTGGCCACAATAATAGTAAAGGAACATATTGAGGAAATCAACTCACAAGAAAGAGAAATCTTTGAGGATGAAACTATCCTAGTTGAGACATTACAGGAAGAAGGACTTAAAGATGATCAAATCCTTGTTCATCGCTTGTTGTGGAAGGATGAAGAACATACCTCAGAACATCTGTCATCCATTCCAATACAAGAAAGCTCTTTCACACTACCACATGGATGGCATCAACATCTTCTTACTTATTTCACATTTCCTATGCAAGGAATGATTCCATCAGGTATTACTTTTGAAATAGAATCTAGAGTATTTCATACTTTGCAACCACATCACTGTCCATTAAATTCTTTGATCAGCAAGTATGGAGCAGTCAACTCCATTCATCCAGGGATTAAACAAATAGAAGTACAACCAGGTAAAATTTTGAATATTAATAGTTGGTTGACTGATGAACAAGAAGCAAAGTTATTTGTTGTCCTACAAAAACATGTTCAGGCTTTTGCTTGGAGTTACAAGGATATGACTGGAATCCACCCTGATGTGTGTACACATAGGATATACATTGAAGATGTTAAACCTGTGAGACAACCTCAAAGATGTTTGAATCCTGCTCTAAAAGATATTGTCAAGGAAGAAATTGAAAAACTATTAGATGTAGGGTTCATTTATCCAATTTCAGACAGTCGATGGGTTTCTCCATTGGTTATTGTTCCAAAGAAAAATGGGAAAATGAGAGTGTGTGTAGACTATAGAGAGTTGAACAAGGTCACACATAAGGACCATTTCCCATTACCTTTCATAGACCAAGTGTTAGATACCCTTGCTAGGCAAGAAATTCTTCTATTTTCTTGATGGATTTAGTGGATATAATAAGATACAAGTTGCACTTGAAGACCAAGAGAAAACTACTTTCACATGCCCTTGGGGAAAATTTGCTTATAGGGTCTTGCCTTTTGGTTTATGTAATGCTCCAACAACCTTTCAAAGAGTTGTTTTGGCCATATTCTCTGATTTAACAAATGAAAGTGTGGAAATCTATATGGATGATTTCACAGTATGTGGAGAAACTTTTGATTATACCTTAAAACAACTTGAAAAAGTTTTAACATGTTGTGAAACATACCATTTGTCTTTAAATCCTGAAAAATGTTTTCTAATGATGGAGGAAGGGATTGTCCTTGGTCATCATATTTCCTCTCATGGGATTAAGGTTGATCCCAAGAAAGTGGAAGTCATCAAAAACCTTCCTCCTCCAAAAACTCAAACTGATGTAAGGAGTTTCTTGGGACATATTGGTTTCTACCATAGATTTATTGCAAATTTTAGTACCATAGCCAATCCAATGTTTGCATTATTGACTAAGGATTCTGAATTCACCTGGTCTAGTGAGTGTCAAAAGTCTTTTGAAGCATTGAAGGAGAAGTTAACCACTCCCCCTATGTTGAGAGGACCTAATTGGGAACTGCCATTCCATATTCAGATTGATGCTTCCAATACTGCTATTGGAGCAGCACTAGGTCAAATTGAAAATGGAGAACATTATGCCATTTACTACATTAGTAAAAACTTGATAGGAGCTAAAAATAACTACACTACTACTGAGAAGGAATTCTTGGCTGTGGTATATTCTATCAATAAGTTACAACACTACATCACAGGATATCAGGTGTTCATCCATACAGATCATGTTGCTATTAAATACTTGATGAATAAACCTCTGGTTAGTGCAAGAATTATTCGTTGGTTAATATTATTGTAGGAATTTGATATCACCATAGTTAATAAACCAAGAAAAGCTAATGTAGTGGCAGATTTTCTGTCTAGGTTGCCAAACACAGACATAGGGGAATTGGTTGAAGATGCTTTTCCTGATGAAAAATTATTTGCTATTTTTGTACAATCTCCATGGTTTGCAGATATAGCTAATTACTTAGCAACAGGAAAAATTCCTCTTCACTTTACTCCTAAACAAAAGAAATAGTTAATCAAGCAAAGTGCTTCCTTTAAATGGATAGGAGGTCTACTCTTTAAATGCAGTCCTGACCATGTTCTACGTAGGTGCATCCGCAAGGATGAAGTGTATGACATTCTTCGTGCATGTCATGATGAACCATCTGGAGGGCACTATTCAAGTACAGAGTACAATTCAAAAAATCTTGGGTGTTGGCTACTACTGGCCATCCCTGCATAAGGATGTAAAGAAATATGTCAGACATTGTGATGCATGCCAAAGAATGGGAAAGCCTACTTATACCAGTGAAATGCCATTGCAACCTCAAGTAGGTACAGAACCATTTGAGAGGTGGGGGTTAGACTTTGTAGGACCTATTGATCCACCTTCTCAAGGTAAGGTGCATATTTTGGTATGTACTGATTATGTAACTAAATGGGTAGAAGCACGTGCTTTTAAGCATGCATGAGAGGAAAAGGTTGTTGATTTCTTGTATTCACAAATTTTCTTACATTTTGGAGCCCCCCACACTATTACCACAGATCAGGGACCTCAATTTACATCAAAGGTTGTTGAAGCCTTCACCAAACTATATGAAATCAAGCATAGGAAATCCTCACCTTATCACCCTCATGCGAATGGTCAAGTTGAAGTGACAAATCAAGAACTAGAATGAATCTTAACCAAAATAGTAGCTTCCCATAGGAGAAATTGGCTAGATAAGCTACCTGAAGCAGTTTGGGCTTATAACACTACATGGAAATCCACTATAGGATTTACACCTTATGAATTGGTTTATGGTAAACAACCTCTTTTGCCTATTGAATTTGAATTACTAACACTACGAACTGCTTTGGAAGTTGGTATTGATTTGTCATAGGCACAAACAGATAATATTTTGCAGCTCAATGCATTGGATGAACTACGAATGGATGCATTGCACTAGACTGAGATGATTCAAGCACAACGAAAGTTGTGGCATGATAGTCACATTCAAAAATAAGAATTTTAGCAAGGTGATTGGGCTTTGTTATTTGATTCACGCTATGAAGATTTTCCTGGGAAGTTACAAACTAGATGGCTTGGACCTTATCTGATTGAAGAAGTGTTCGAAAATGGAGTTGTTCATCTTTCACCCATTGATGATTCATGAAGAAAGTTAGTGGTTAATGGGCATCGTCTCCGGATATACCATACACCACTAACTAAGGATGAGTTTCTAAAGCAAGTGGAGCAATTGGATGTACTCATGTTGGAAGAAACCAATTCTTCCACACCAACTATAGCAGAATAAAAGAATATATAAAAAAATGAATAATTCAGAAAGTGAAAACCTCCTAGGAGGCACTTCTGAATTGGCTTACATGAAAACCGGTTGTCCGGCATGTTTGCCTTGTCAGATTCACAATCATTGTCCCATATTTTCTCACAATCATTGTTTCACCTATTTTTAGACTACACCTATCTTATTCAGTAGAGGAGTCATCTGGTAGTCAGCGAGAACAACCATCTGTACAAATGTAGATAAGTGGTTAAATCAGGTATGTGCCCTTTACATTTTAGACATTGTAGATAGTTAGTATGTAGTGTGTAAAGTCACTAATTAGTACATAAAGCATTCATAAGGTTTGATCCAAAAGATATCCATCTGGTCAATGGGAGATAAGACATTTTAGGCTGTTTTAAGATGAAGGGAACAGATAAAGTTGGAAAAAGAGCTTTGGAATAATTTGATTCTTCGAAATGAGAATATTGCTTAGCTTCGGAATGATGGAAGCTCCAGAACGAGACTGTTGCTTCTAAACAAAAACAGTTTCAGAATGAAGAGGTTTTGTGATCCGGAATGAGGGAGGATTTTTGACCTTCAGAATAAAATAATGTCACGCTTCAGAATGAAAAATAAACTCCGGAATGAGCAGGGGCAAAGGATGAAATGTCACGTGGCATAAGAGTGTTTTTAATTTCATCGTTTGGAGTTGGAAATAACAAATGAGGGCACACATTCCAAGCTATGGGTGAGAAAGAGATCATGGGGAACCGTTGCGTGCTTCACGATATGCAAAATCATTGGCACATGCAACAAGGCACTTTGGTAGAAGGAAACTCTGCACGTTGTACATGATGAAGCCAATGATTAACTGCCACCTCAGCAAGTCGTAACCATTTAATCACAAGTAGCAAAAAAAGATAAATCACGTTCCTATAGGGAATAGGAGTCTACCACGTGATGAGTAAAAGGGGATTTAATTTTTCAAACACTCCGACACATTCCAAAGTTGGTTCCTACGTTGAGAAAAATTAAATTCCGTAGCCAAAAATATTATAGCCCCCGCATATGCAAATTGTTCGATCCAAACCTAAGAATGACCTACTCTAGAAGGCTGAGAGAAAATAGAGCACAAAAAATTGAAAATGGGAGGAAAGAAGAATAAAATTGAGCCAAAAAATGTAGATTGTCTACATGGAGATCCTGGGTCACTACGTATCTTTACAGAAGGAGGATTGATGCCATTTCTATGTAAATTCGATGGACACTCTGAAGGATTGGTGGCAGAATTTGCGTGCACTCTCAGGGACAACCAGGCTCACATTAGTGGCATGACAATCCAGGTAACACCGAAAATCCTAAGCCACATTACTGAATTACCTCTACAAGGGTTACAAATTTTAAAAGTTGGTAAAAATACCCTAACTGAAATAGTTAATCAGTTTAAGGAAGAAGGGGATAAACCAATTGAGTTTTTAATGAACAATAATGTCTGCAAAGGGGTAAAAAGAACTAGTTTACAACATCCTTGGGAGAATGTAGCAGTCTGGGTAATCAAATTTTTGACTTGTGATGGGCAATTTGTCATTTTATCTGGACACCATATTAGAATTTTAAACCATTTGAGGCATGGTGGTTCAAACCCAGAATTCAGAATAAATCTCCCTCTGTATTTATACCAGGAGTTACAAAATATGGCCAAACGATACCAAGCAAGGAAAGGGACTCCTAAACATCATGGGCTCATTAAGCTAATTTGTAAACATCATTTTAGAGGAAACCCTAGAAGTTTTGATAGATTTTTCTCTGCATGGAATGAGTTGGGGGTTGAAAGCCCTAAATATGAAGAAGAAACAGAAGATAAAAGCCCTAGAAACCCTAAAATTGAAATTGAATCCTCTGAAAATGAAGTTCCCTCTTCACCACAGGGACCTCCATCTTCTAGGACTAGGAAGCAAAGAGAGAAATAATCTAAGGCTGGTCTTGTAAGAAAAATAAGGAAGGTTACATTTTTTGAAAATGTAACTATTTTTCCAACACATCCCACTGAGCAGCTTGGGAGTTCAAGCAGGGAAGAGTAGATGGAGAAGGAGACACCTGGAGCAGACTCTGCTCCAAAATTATCAAAATTTGTTCCAAAATCCCCTAAAAATGTCAAACACAAACAATCTACTGTGGGGTTGCGAAGGTCCTCTAGACTTCAGAAACAGAAAGCAATGGAGGAGGTAGAGGATGTAGAGGTAGTATCACTGTCCCAGCAAATAAGTGCAGAGCAGGAAAAAGACATTGATACATCTGCTGAAGTTATGTTGTAGGAAGAAGTGCTTGTAGATGAGATTGTAAATATAAGTACATAAGAAGCATATATAGGCACATAGGATGCAAAGGTAGGCACAACAATTATAGACATAGATACAACAATACCTACAATGCATATCCCACTGGTTGATTATTCTGATTCTGAAGAAGAGCCCATAGTAGAGGAAGAGAAGGAAGATATACAAGAACAGTTGCATGTTGCTAGAAGTGTCATTAGGACATAGATGGGTTGGATTGAACAACATGAAGCCTCTATCAAAGAAAAGGATAAACTTATTGCTGACTTGCAGTAGGAGGTAGATGAATTAAAGGCTAAGTTGTCAACTCTAGAGCAACAACCTACAAAATCTGATTCTGAAGATGAGTTGGCTAGAATTCTATTGGAATTAGTAGAAGAGCATAGGGAGGGAGCTATACCTGAAGAAGAATCACCTATCAGAGGAGTAGAAATAGAAGAGACAACAACACAAATCTTCCAACAGGATGTAAGTATGACAGATTCAGGGGCTTCTATAGAACATTCTGATAATTTGCAACAACAGGAAACACAAACATCACAAGCAGCAGTGGATGCCAGTGAACAAGAGGAAGTACAGGAACAGGTAAATGTGCATTCCCCTCAAGTTTCTGTTGAATTGACTACATCTGGTTCACCTCAAATTAAAACAACAGATATTGGGGTGCAAGTAGATTTATCCCTTGTAGACACAACATAAATTGGAATACAAGTAGATCTACCTCCAAAAATGAAAATAGATAGCTAGGCCCCCATAAACAGTTACACTAACAAAGTATAATGAGGATATAGCACATTGGATGCTTAAGTGTCAAGGAATGGAAGCACAAATTGCATCTTTGAAATCTATGGAACAAAAACTTGATGCTCAAAGTGCACAAACAAATAAGTTGCAGGGACAGGTTCAGTATCTTTGTCAGGTTGCAGAGTATCTAATTCAGTTTTGGAGGCCAGCTAGATTTTATAGTTTAATCTTGAAATAAAGGTACCTCCGTTGGCAAGTAATGAGAATTTGTTCTGATCTCCCCTATGAAATAAACACTGCAGAAGAATTTCTGGAAGCCTATTTGCACAGTCCAGAAGAACAGAAGAATTTGATGTGTGAACTGTTCCTGCACCAGTTTCTCATACCTGAGAATGTGACATTCTTGCCACATATCTTCACAGGAGATATCCAGTTGAGAGCTTTCATATCTACATTACAAAATCAGATGCATTGGGAGGAGGAGAAAAAGGCAAGCAAAGAAATGGAGTTGAAAGTTGAACTGCTAATAAGACCTTCCCATGCCAATTATAGGACCTCCATAAACCAACATTTCACTATGATGAGGGAGCAGAGAATCAGAGAAGTTTATATAAGCAATCTTACTGATTGTGTAATGAGTTTTCAGGTCTTTTGTAACCAGTATTTTAGTAATGCTCTATCAGCTTGTAAGAGTAGGTGGGGAGAGTTGTCAATATCACTTCAAAAAAGGGAACCTATCTCACCCAACAACTTGTTGTGGTCCAGGAGAAGAGCAGAGGGCATAGTGCAGGTCATCCACAAACTAAAAGATCATTGGATAGGTTTGAGATATAGGTTACCAACTGTTATAACCCTTGTTCCATATTTCTTTGATAATGATCCCCAGCCAGATGAGCAGTTCCAAGAGTGGCTCAAGCAAATACAGATAATCAGAGGATACTATCAGGTTCCAGGGTGAAAACTGAGTTATCAAGAATAGAATCTAGACATAGATCTTTGTGTTGTTGTGGCTGCACAGAATGCATGAGGACATGCATTACAATAGGTTGGGGGAAAATGATGAGGCCAGAAATTGCCTCATTCATAGACCATTTTTGGATATTTCATAAACTATTTGATAGACCTTATGCTATGTTTTTGTGCTAATTTTGATGATGGAATGCATTATGTATTAATATTTACATGTTTAAATGTTCAGGAGCATAGTACTCTATTTTGACCATTTTTTGCATTTTTTGCATTGTTTTAGCTGATTTACCTAGCAAATAAACATTTATTTGAATATGTAATAATGTATGTTGATATGTATTCCATTATGGGATCATGTTGTTTGTTTTCCTTGCCTTCTAACTTGTTCAAATTGCAAAAAGGTGCCAAAACCTATTCAAACTGGTATGACTGTGCAAAAAATAGAATTTGACCATACAAATTCCAGCCAATTGTGCATAAACAGCATGGCTTGGAATTTGTCAATGCCAGCACGTAAAACTTATGGAATTAGTCTTCTGAGGACTTAATAAGACTACCTAGCCGGTCAAACCCATCGTCCTGAGCAATTGATGCATGAATAAGCATCAAAACTATTACACTACCTGATATTCTGGAGCAGCTCCGGAATGAGTGGAGCAGGACCAGTTTTGGTCAAAACTATCAATAGAACGGTCAAAAAGGTGGAAAATGGTGAGATAAATGTGGATACAACTGTATGAGGGGTTTTCTCACCCCTTCCAATGCATTTCTCCCAATGGATTGCACCCAACAAGTAAAATGGATATGTTGCAGAAGAACAGTTTTCTGCATTTCAGGAAGACAACTCCAGAACAGTTGTTGAATCCCTGAAAAGCAGTATCAGAACAAATCAGCATATGTAATTGTTGAGTGAATATTTTGTCTCACAACAAAATGACCACGCAACTAGAGTTTCTGACAGGAAAACTCTTTCTTGCAAAGAAATGTATTATTTTAATTTCCCCAAGTTTCTTGTGAACAAATCTTTATATGCATGTAACCAGTTAAGACTTAATGCACATAAAAAGATATATTCTGGAATAACTTATTTCTGCAAGTAATTGTTAACAAGGGGCCTTTAATGATTCAAAACAAACTTTGTAATTCTAATCTATTAACTGTGCACAGCAAAAGAAAGAATAAAATCCCTTTTTTTTTTTTCTTTTTTTTCTCTTTTTTTTTTTATAATCTGGATATCAATGAAACCCTCCCGAGAATAAATTAGCAACACTTTTTATCTTTGGCTTTAATAAATATTATAAATGAGAACATGTGTGGTATAGGCCACTTCATTTTAAATTTTGCGTTTTTAGCATGAGGTCCATTTTTACAGTTAATTGGTTCATTTTATCTTTATTTTAATTATTCTACTATTTCTAAGTTAGCTTTTGGAGTTAGAACATGTATTCTGAAATGCATCAGAATGCGTGTTTGCCAAACTTTAAGTGAAATAAATGTGAAACAAGAATTCAACACTAAAAAAATATTCTCTATGAAAATTAGCTAGAAAAAAGAAACAGGACGTTAATCTGGTTAGCAATCTCCTCCCTGCAAAACCCCAAGTTAAGAGATGAAGTTCTAAGACAACCTGACCGAGCAGACCTGTACTAACACACAATCCAATTAGATCAGATGCGAGACTCTAAGGAAATAACATAACTGCATCATTTTGTCATTCACCTATCGTAACCCATCTCATGGCGTAAACGAATAGATACAAGAAAAAATGATGCAAAGGAAAGATTGACCATAAAATAGTAGTCTTAGCTTCGATCTCCTTTTGATTTCACACACAAAAGTCGTTGTTACCAAATAACTCCTTTATTTCAACAAATAATGCTTTTTTGTTACAATCTCCAGCCCCGTATCCATAACTCGCTTCGGCTTTTAAACTCTGTCTCGGCTCTTGGTTCCCTGCGACGCTTCATTTCAATGCCCCGAACACTTCGTTTCCTTTCTCGCCTTTGGGTGTTCTAACCCTTCGCATGCATATGCAATGCTTGACCTTCTCTGCGGCCAGTAACTATCGATCTGAAGCGTTACTCTGATCCTCAATGCATGTTGCCACGTGTTCAGCACTCTCTGCAGGTTTAGTAACGGTCTCCCGCAAATCTCGACTAAAAATAGCCCGCGGCCTTACTTCTTTGCCTTCACAGCGATATCGCAACGCTTTCATTCTCTGTACGCTTCGACTGTAAACACGTCACGAAATCGTGACCATTTCACCCATCGAGCCATCTCACCGCAACCCGTCGCGATATCGCTACCATTTTTGCTTTTCGTACGCTTTGCCAAAACTTGTAGCGATTTCGCTACCGTTTCTCTGCTTCGGGCATGGTCTTCATTTCTATCACGATTTCGCTACATCTTCTCTGTGTCGTACACATTTCCAAAACACGTCGTGAAATCATGACCATTTTCTCCATCGGGCCACTTTGGCAAAACACGTCGCGAAATCGCGACCATTTTCCTCAACCGTACACTTTGCCGAAACACGTCGCGAAATCGCGACCATTTTCTCCGTCTGGCCACTTTGTCAAAACACGTCACGAAATCGCAACCATTTTTGCTTTTCATACAATTTGCTGAAACACGTCGCGAAATCGCGACAATTTTGTCCATCGGGCCGCTTTGCCGAAACACGTCGCGAAATCACGACCATTTTTGCTTTTCGTACAATTTGCCGAAACACGTCGCGATGTCGTGACAACTTTTCCATTTTTCCAGCGACACATCGCGATATCATGACAACTTTCTATTTTCTGTAGCGATGGCGTGACGAGTCGCGATTTCGTGACACTTTCTTTCCTTAGTGCATTTTGCCCCTTTTCTTCATTTTTAGCATGTGGGTCACTGAGATCTTCTCTGAAAACCTACAAAAAAAAAGGTGGGTCCCCAATTTTGGGGTGTGTTGTGGATCAACCACAACAAGTGGCGACTCTACTGTCAAAATGCTCTTGAGCATTTTAGTGAGAACCCAACCTGAAACATACACAAACTCAAAACAACATGTGTTAACAAGTAAGCAACAAACAAATGCCCAAAGATCAGAAGTACATGAATCATCAAGTATTAGCTCAGTGTGTGCAATGAATTTCTTTCTCTATCATTTGAGATTGATCAACATTCCATTGTTAGTTTTGCATGAATGCATATGCGAGATTGTGAATGATTTGTGTACCCTAATGAATATGCCAGGAGATTTTGCTTTTATAAAATGCATAGTCACTCTTCTGGTATTATGTACAAACATTCAAGACTGCCAAACCCTCTTAGGATCCACTAGTGAATGATTTATTATATCCCAAAGTCGGTTATGAGTCCCTACTATCTTAAACCCATGTGCGAGTGAATGTGAAATCAGAACTTTGGGGAATCAGACTCCCAACCAACCGAGATGTGAGTTTAACCCTATCCTTACTATTCTGATTTAGAATTCATTACCTCACTTTGAGCAAAATAATTAAACCAATTATGGAAGAAATGGTCATGCTAGTCTAACCCTCTGGGCAATCAATGGTCTTGTTTTTTAGACAAGACATGTTGCCATGCATGGGCATATCTAACCCCACAATCCAAAACTTATCTTCATTTCTTTGGACCTTGGGGATGATTACCCATCCTTTGCAGAGGACAAGTAGTACGATCCTTACAATCCAATATAAAGATGATATGGGAAAAATTTATTTATTTTTTACTTCTTGGACCTTGGGGATGACTACCCATCCTGGTTAGGGACATGTAGTACTATCCTTACAATCCAAACTTTAGATGTAAATGGAAAATATTAATTTTGTCGTTTAGACCTTGGGGATGACTACCCATCCTTTGCAGAGGACAAGTAGTACGATCCTTACAATCCAAAATTTACTATGAAATGAGACATAAGAGCTTTGGGGAATCAGATTCTCAACCTAAGCGAGATGAGAATTTATACCCTATCCTTACTACTCGATGTGGGTCAAATCAAAAGCTTTGGGGAATTGGATCCTCAACCTAAGTTTGATGAGGATTTAACCCTATCCTTACTACTTTGATTTTAGGCTTTAAGCTCTATGGAAGTGGTCAAAACCACTGTTTTAAGGATCATGTTGCATAATAGGATAGACAAAAACTTCTTTCGCCCAACCTTTTCCTCCAAGTTAGGTTTTGATCATTTTGCTCAAGATCATTTTTAATGCATGAGACGTGCTTGGTTCTAGATATTTCAAGACTCTGTTTCCAACCTTAGGATTTACTTACATTTATGTTATAACATAACCCTAAGAGGATTTGACATACTTAAATGATTTGCACCTAAGATGCATATGCCACTAAGATGAAATGTATGAAAAGTGAGATGGAACATGAATGCATTATTTCTTGAATTGCAAATGAAATGATTTGTCATGCAAAACTGACTCTTTCATGCATTACAAGTTTCAAATGATATAAATTAACTGTTTGTATTACATGTGGAGCTTTTACAACATAATTCCAATGCTTCATATTCTCCCAATCTTAGGCATGTGTTTAACATTTCAAGCTTTTATTCCTTTTTTTTTTTTTTTTTATATATATATGAGACAATGAAAAAAATGTCAAATAAACACACCACCTAAATGTCCAACCTGCACACACAAAACAAAACACAGCATTAATACAAAAAAATCTGAACATACAAAAATACCCACTTAAAAATCTGCACACGAAAGAAACAAATCACAGCATTAATACAAAGCTAGACATGTCAAAACAAATACACACTTAAGTGTCAAATCTGCACACAAAAGAAACAAATCACAGCATTAGTACAAAGCTAAAAAAATGTCAAAAATACACACTTAAGTATCAAATCTGCACAAAAAAGAAACAAATCACAGCATTAGTACAAAGCTAAAAAAATGTCAAAAATACACACTTAAGTATCAAATCTGCACACAAAAGAAACAAAACATGGCATAATTACATATAATACAAAACCCAGCTGCCTCAAGCCTGGAAGTAGTGTTTCAAGTGTAACCCATTGACAGGTAATGCCAAATCCTTTCCATCCAAGGTTCTTAGTCTAAAACTGTTTTCCCCTAGGATTTTTGAAATTTGGTAGGGACCCAACCAAAGGTAGTCAAACTTATCATGCTCCCCTTTCTTCTCATGTCTTTTATCCCATAACAGCACTAGATCTGATATTTTAAAAGCCTTGGCTCTAGACTTTTTGTCAAACCATCTTTTTACTACATCCTAGTGTTTACTAAAATGAAGCATAGCTTCATCCCTTTTTTCATCCAGATGCATTAATTGCGTTAGTCTAGACTCAAGTTTATCATTAGTTTCGAAATAATCTTTTATGAAATGCAGCGTTTGTAATCTGAGATTTGTAGGAAAAATGGGATCTTGTCCATAAACCAGATGGTAAGGAGATGTCCCTATTGCTTCTTTGACTCTGATTCTGTCAGCCCAAAGGGCCAACTTAAGCTTGTTGTGCCGATCCTGTGATTTTTTTCCAACAATTTTTTTATGACATTTAACAGATTCTTGTTAGATGATTCGGCCAATCCATTACCTTGCGGGTAATAATTGGAAGAGAATTTTAAACTCACATTGTTATCAAATGCCCAATTAGCAAACTCTAGAGAGGAAAAAGCTGAGCCATTATCACTCACAATGGAGTTAGGCATCCCGAACCGAGTGACAATGTTATCTTCTAAAAATTTAATAACAACCTCCGAAGTAGCATTCTTGGTGGGGATAGCCTCAGTCCATCTTGTGCAATAATCCGTAGCCATTAGAATGTATTTATGGGAATCAGATGAATTGGGACTGATAATCCCAACAAAATCCAAGCCCCATTGCGCGAAAGGTCTAGACTCACTTACGGATTGTAAAGGCATGGAAGCGTTCCTGTCTCTATTGGCTGCAGTTTGACATGTATGACACGACCTCACATGAGTATGGGCATCTTTGAACAGTCGAGGCCAATAATACCCGGCTCTGAGGATTTGATGGGCTGTGGCATTAGCGGACCCATGCCCTGTCCCATGTTTACCATGAAACTCTTCGAGTATTCGCACTGCCTCCTTTTGATCAACGCAACGAAGGTAAATACCTTCATGGTTTTTTCTGTATAATGTGTCGAATCTAATTAGGAAATTAGCAGACTTCAAACGCAAGGCTCTTCGTTGAGTAGCATTCAAATGCGATGGGCATTTACCATTTAGTAGATAGTACACAACATCTGCATACCACTCATCCTTGGTTATATCTGCGACTTCATAATGTTGACATGAAATTGCAAGATCCTGTTCTGCTATTGCCTTAACCAACCCTTGCCCCTGCACTATCTTCATCGACTGAATCTCAAGACCAAACTCCTGCAAAGTTGAAACCCACTTACCACGTTTCTCACCTAATTCATTCTGAACGAACATGGCTTTGACTGCAGGATCTGGGACGATAGCAAAGACCCTACTGTGGACTATGTAATGCCTAAATTTTTTCACAGTCTTAACCAGAGCATACATTTGCTTGTCTAATATAGAATATCTCAGCTTCGCATCTTTGAGAGGACTACTCAGGAAGGCAATGGGATTTTCAATGTTGCCTTCACTCTTCTGAGTTAAAACACTCGCAAAGGAGTGATCTGAAGCAAATGTGTAGATATAGAAAGGCTTCGTATAATCGGGACTCACTAAAACCGGGGCTTTAGAAATCGCTTCCTTGATATTTTTAAAAGAATCTATATTTTCACTTGTCCACTTGATCTGGACTTCTTTCTTTAACATGTCGTTCAAAGGCTTTGCTATTTCTGCAAAATCTGCAATAAACTTTCTGACAAAATTAATATTCCCGAAAAATGATCTCAACCCCTTCTTGCTAGTGGGACAAGGAATCTACTGTATGGCCTCTATTCTCTCAGGGTCAATGGAAATTCCATCCTTAGATATTATATGCCCCAACAGCTTTCCTTCCGTTACCCCAAAAATGCATTTCTTTGGGTTGAGAGAAATACCGTGTTCCCTGCATCTTTGAAAAACTTTCTTGAGATCCCTGATGTGGTTTTCCCTATTCTTAGAAAAGACAGGAATGTCATCGACATAGACAATGATGCATTTACCTATGAGCCCTTTAAAAGCAAAGTCCATAGCTCGCTGGAAAGTGGCACCTGCGTTCAATAGTCCAAAGGGCATTCTCCTGTATGCAAAGGTGCCCCACTTTGTGGTAAAAGCTGTTTTCATCCTATCACTAGGATGGATAAGGACCTGATTGTATCTCGAATAGCCATCCAGGAATGACATCATTTTTGACCCGTTTACCTTTTGGAGTATTTCACCAATGGTGGGTAACGGGTAGTTGTCCTTTTGTGAGGCTTTATTAAGATTTCTAAAATCGATACATAACCTTATTTCTCCACTCTTTTTTCTCACGGGGACTAGGTTAGCAACCCATGTGGAATGCCTAACAGGAAAGATGATCTTAGCTTCTAACAATCGCTTCACCTCTTTCTCTATCAAGGGTTCTAATAATGGATTGACTCGCCTCTGTCTTTGCCTGAAGGGTTTGGAATCTGGTTTCAACGGAATCGTGTGCATTATGACATTCTGATCATAGGTTTTCAACTCCTTATAACTCCAAGCTATGCAGTCTATGTATTCTTTTAATGCATTAGCAATGGAATCCTTCTCCTGTTTGGTACATGCTTTGGCTATGAATACTTCTCGAGGATTTTTTGCACTTCCAATGTTAACTAAATCACATGCCTCTCTAGGGGGTGGAACCTTTTCTCCCTCTCTTGGTTGGTATCCAATATCGAAAGTTTTTTCTAATGAAGCCATCTCATCTGGCAACTTATTTCTAGCAACCTTTTCTTCCAAGTCTGTCTCCTCTAGGTCCCTTTCGTCCTCATCTATAACCTGCTTTTCAAATATACCAGAATTAGTGACAAAATGGAATATGTGCCTGTCACTATCAAACACCTGGAAATTCGTGACATTATCTAGTATCGAGGGACAAGGGACCAGCTCTATGGAGAACTTCTTGCATTTCTTATGGTCCACTGGCTTCAACATACTCGCGGCTACGGCCAGGGAGTCTGCTAGACGATTGCCCTTTCTAGAAATCAGAGATATGTTAAAAGCATGAAACTCGTCTATCAAGACTCTAACCCTAGTTCGATAAAGTCTGATCCGCCTATCCTTACATACGTATTGTCCCTTGACTTGCTTTACCACCAGTTTCGAATCACCAAGAACCTTGATATATTTAATTTTCTTTCGAAGGGCCAATTGCAGTCCGAGAATCAAGGCCTCATATTCTGCCATATTTTTGGTGGCAGGGAACTGTAGTCTGTATGCGACAAACGTAGGCTCTCTGTCCGAACATGATAATTCAATACCGGCTCCTGCTCCTTGCCTGGACTTGGATCCATCAAATCTTAAAGTCCAAATGTCTTGATGTCCTTTAGTAATGTTGCACCCCATCCTTTCATCTTGGGTATTTTCAAGTGTTTCTACATCCAAACAATATGCTCCCAACTCTGCTTCAATGTACTGGATCTCATTCGGTTTGTTGTAATCTGTGATCATCTCTTTGAGCCTGGGTTCACTATCAATCCGAATTTGATTGGCCACTCCCCTCCAAGGTAGCCACATATGTGAAGAATCTGTCACAATGTAACCATTTAGGTTTTTACTCCAATCTCTTCCCAAAACCATGCCATATTTTATAGGAATGTCGAGCACCAATATGTCTATGTGCTGTTGAACCCTCGGTTCTGAATTGAGTTGAATGAGCACATCACCCAATTCTCCCACTGCCTCCATGGTTGATCTATCCAGCTACACCACCCTACTTCTAGAAGGCTTTGGTGCAAGTCCCAATTTTTTACATATTTCTAGGGGCATGATGGTAGCCGAGGCCCCTGAGTCTATTAAACAATTGTGCAAGTTTTTACCTACAACTCTAATGGTAATAAAAAGGGAGGTATATCTCATTTTTCCTTTTGTAAAACCACTCGAGACTCAGCACTTTTAGCTTCATGAACTTGTGCAGATGGATTTAATCCTTTTGGTGAACTTACTTCTTGGCCTAATAGTCGGGACATATCATACATCGATACATTGGCCTTAGTCTTCTTCATATCTTCCACCAAGTCGTAAGTGGGCTTTTCTGGATTTGACATGTTTTGCATCATCTTAGACTTTTCAACCCTGGATGGAGGAGGGGTATGGACATCTCCTTTAAAATCAGGAGGGAGTAATTGATTGTTTGGAGGAGTAGAGGAAGTTTTGGGCTCCTTAGAACTCCTAGTGTAATATTTGTGATTTCCTTTCCCAAAACGTTTGTTTGCATGAACCTCCAAGGTTTCTTCATTTTCTCTTCCAAAAAATTCTACATCCTCCTCTTCTTCACTTTCTTGGGAGTGTATGACTTCCGTCAGTATAGAATCATGTTTCCCGTGGCCACAGTGCGGGCAATCATTATCACAAGATCCTGATTCTCCACAATCTTTTGAGATATCTGCCTGATTGGCAATGGGATTGGGTACCCGCCCATTATTAGGTTGCGTGTTGTACATTACTTTTCCTCTATGGTTGTGAGGTCGGTTATGTCCCATGGCTTGATCAACCTTTTTATTGACATTCCCCACCGTAACCAACACCTTGGCCAACGTTTCTTTCATGTTTTCTAAGGCAGATTTGGACCCTTGTGATTGAGGCACTGTAATTGCAGGTCCAGTTGTGTTTGCTGCATTAGCCACCTCTGGACTAGGTACAATGGCTTGAGTTTGGGCAGGTGGATTCCATCCTAGATTCCCACTTTGAATGGCTTGGGTCTGGGTAGGTGTATTCCACCCTGGGTTCACACTTTGAATGGGAGTGATTGTTGGATAAGTCGATGGGCTTGGTGTGCTAATCGGAGCAAACCCCGGCATGGTCAATAGATTATTGCCCATGCCAAACCCAGGCAAACCCATCGGGCTATTTTGAATCAATCCCTGTGTTTGAACAGAGGCATTCGGATAACCTGGAAATGGTGTCACTTGGGTGGGTGTTTGGAAATTGTTCATCATAGGAACCTATGGTGTCATCAACCGGTTCATCATGGCAAATTGACTGTATGGGCCATATTGTCCCATCCCAGTCAATTGAGACAATCCTGCTCCTGGCAGGTTCATCTTTTGTTTGAGAGTCATTGTTTCTGCATAGGCCAAAGGAAGCATCATAACCTGGGGGTTCCTTCTAGTCAACAAAGACGTTAAAGGGTCCAAGGCTCCGAAATATAATTGCAATGCAACTGCAGGGTCTACCGCAAAATGACAAGTCACATTCGTGTATAGATTTTGAAACCTTTGATTGAATGTTCGTATAAGTTCATTGGGCAATCTTTTGCATGATACAAACAAATTGTAGGTTATGGAGGGATCCACTAACATTCTGAATTGGCTTATGAAGGCGGTTTCTAGTTGGGCCCATGAAGTGATGGACCCTGTTGGCAGATTTCGATACCATTCATTGGCAGTGGGGTCTAGACTAGCAGGGAAAACTCGGCAAGCAACATCCTCGTGAGTAACCCCTTGCCTAAACATGTAATCTTTGTAGATTTGGACATGATCTTCTGACGGTTGTGGGACCATCGTGAATGAATTTGGGTAATCCCCTTTCAATGTTTCTAGGCAAGTCATGGACTGCCCCGAGAATATCTAAAGGGGAACTTTGAGCACCATACCAAAGGGCAGGTGGCTGTTGTTGTTGTTGCTGTTGTTGTTGGGCCATGTTATTTAAAGGTGTTAACCCTGTGGGAACAATTGAACTATGGATACAGATGTCACAGGTGTTATTGTCGCACTTGAACTTAAAGGTTCAGGCCCTCTTGACGAACTTGAGTCTAAGGAAATCCCTAACTCAAGTATACTGGGTGGTATTTCGATCTCTAATGTTTTGTTTTTCGGCTTCCTAGTAGTGGGAGAAAGGCTTTGGAAGATAGTTTCCCCTATGGTTTTAGACCTAGTAGCAATGTACTTAGGTTGGGCCAGCTTGAAAACTCTAGAACTCTAAAGGATTTCTCAACTCACTTGCCAAGTAAAATGTCTAAATGCTGCACCTGCAAGCACAATAGGTGGAAACAAAACTGCCCACGTTAATTGTTAGAACAAATCAAAATTACAAAGCAATAAAGAAGGCCTTCCTTCTAGCGCCAAAATGTTGAGTGAATATTTTGTCTCACAACAAAATGACCACGCAACTAGAGTTTCTGACAGGAAAACTCTTTCTTGCAAAGAAATGTATTATTTTAATTTCCCCAAGTTTCTTGTGAACAAATCTTTATATGCATGTAACCAGTTAAGACTTAATGCACATAAAAAGATATATTCTGGAATAACTTATTTCTGCAAGTAATTGTTAACAAGGGGCCTTTAATGATTCAAAACAAACTTTGTAATTCTAATCTATTAACTGTGCACAACAAAAGAAAGAATAAAATCCCTTTTTTTTTTTTCTTTTTTTTTATAATCTGGATATTAATGAAACCCTCCCGAGAATAAATTAGCAACACTTTTTATCTTTGGCTTTAAGAAATATTATAAATGAGAACATGTGTGGTATAGGCCACTTCATTTTAAATTCTACATTTTTAGCATGAGGTCCATTTTTACAGTTAATTGGTTCATTTTATCTTTATTTTAATTATTCTACTATTTCTAAGTTAACTTTTGGAGTTAGAACATGTATTCTAAAATACATCAGAATGCGTGTTTGCCAAACTTTAAGTGAAATAAATGTGAAAATAGAATTCAACACTAACAAAAGATTCTCTATGAAAATTAGCTGTAAAAAAGAAACAAGACGTTAATCTGGTTAGCAATCTCCTCCCTGCAAAACCCCAAGTTAAGAGATGAAGTTCTAAGACAACCCGATCGAGCAGACTTGTACTAACACACAATCCAATCAGATCAGATGCAAGACTCTAAGGAAATAACATAACTGCATCATTCTGTCATTCACCTATCGTAACCCATCTCATGGCGTAAACGAATAGATACAAGAAAAAATGATGCAAAGGAAAGATTGACCATAAAATAGTAGTCTTAGCTTCGATCTCCTTTTGATTTCACACACAAAATTCGCTGTTACCAAATAACTCCTTTATTTCAACAAATAATGCTTTTTGTTACAATCTCCAGCCCTGTATCCATAACTCGCTTCGGCTTTTAAGCTCTGTCTCGGCTCTTGGTTCCCTACGATGCTTCGTTTCAATGCCTCGAACGCTTCGTTTCCTTTCTCGCCTTTGGGTGTTCTAACCCTTCGCATGCATATGCAACGCTTGACCTTCTCTACGGCCAGTAACTGCAGATCCGAAGCATTACTCTGATCCTCAATGCATGTTGCCATGTGTTCAGCGCTCTCTACAGGTTTAGTAACGGTCTCCTACAAATCTCGACTAAAAATAGCCCACGGCCTTGCTTCTTTGCCTTCACAGCGATACCACGACATGTCGCGAAATCGCGACATGTCACGATATCGCGACGCTTTCATTCTCCGTACGCTTCGGCTGTAAACACGTCGCCAAATCATGACCATTTCACCCATCGAGCCATCTCACAGCAACCTGTCATGATATCGCTACCATTTTTGCTTTTCGTACGCTTTGCCAAAACCTGTCGCGATTTCGCTATCGTTTCTCTGCTTCGGGCATGGTCTTCATTTCTGTCGTGATTTCGCTACATCTTCTTTGTGTCGTACACATTTCCAAAACATGTCGTGAAATCGCGACCATTTTCTCCGTTGGGCCACTTTGGCAAAACACATCGCGAAATCGTCACCATTTTCCTCAGCCGTACACTTTGCCGAAACACGTCGCAAAATCGCGACCATTTTCTTCGTCGGGCCACTTTGCCGAAACACGTCACGAAATCGCGACCATTTTTGCTTTTCGTACAATTTGTCGAAACACGTCGCAAAATCACGACAATTTTCTCCATCGGGCCGCTTTGCTGAAACACGTCGTGAAATCGCGACCATTTTTGCTTTTCGTACAATTTGCTAAAACACGTCACGAAATCGCGACAATTTTGTCCATCGGGCCACTTTGCCGAAACACGTCGTGAAATCGCGACCATTTTTGCTTTTCGTACAATTTGCCGAAACACGTCGCGATGTTGCGACAACTTTTCCATTTTGCCAGCGACACGTCGTGATATCGCGACAACTTTCTGTTTTCTACAGCGATGGCGTGACGAGTCGCGATTTTGCGACATGTCGCGATTTCGTGAAACTTTCTTTCCTTAGTGCATTTTGCCCCTTTTCTTCATTTTTAGCATGTGGGTCACTGAGATCTTCTCTGAAAACCTGCAAAAAAAAGGTGGGTCCCCAATTTTGGGGTGTGTTGTGGATCAACCACAACGGTAATAGAGTAGTATAAATAACCAAGCTCTCATATTGGTTGAGCATATAGATATGCATAGATAGATATTGAGATATGGAGAGGTTTTTCATAGTTTTCAGTTGTAACAAAGTAGTAGTTCAGTAGGGTTTCTTCTACATTATTGTAATGTCATTCCATAATCAATAAAGGTGCAATTTTGTCATCCATATAAGTATTATGAGTGAATGTGTGAGTGTTAGGTAGTTAATAGCAGTCTTCTTGCCTTATTCTAGATCAAGGAGCAAGGGCCACTTCCAAGCCCAGGAGAAGGATCAACTTTTACAGGTTTTTTTGTTTATTTCTTACTACAGTAGAATATCAAAAACCTGGAAATTTCCATTTCATGTTATTAGTTGTGTGTTTGTAGATGCATGCATGTAATATCTGTGGTGTGTAGTAAATTTATGTAGCATAGGTTTTGGAATTTGAAAGCACTTGTGATTTTACCCTGTTTTTAGTAGTTATTTCCATATTTCCAACAATTCCATCATGTTGATCAATTAGCAACTTGTGTACTTCAAATCTGCAATTCTTTTCATTTTTGTTATTTCCATTATGCTAATATAATCAGTATTTACTTTCTTCAAAGTTGTTATTTCTATCATTTACATTCTACAAGCATAAATAGGTTTCATACCTATTGTTTAAGATTTTGCAAAGAGTAATTAGTTTCATTTTGCTACAATCTTTCCATTTCTGCAATTTTGTTTAAGCAATTATAATTAGGAGTTCAATTTAGCTCATAGGATTAGAGGTGACACCCTAAACACACCCACAAAGCCAACCTGTTCCACCAATAAAACCATTTCCTAAGTGAACTTACCTTCAAGCTGCTTACCTCTACTATCGTATATAGCCATAGGACACTATCCTGGACTAACAATTATAATGATTAAATGGTGTGATTGACAACACTCATCAGCTGAGATCCCTAGAGTCAACTTGGTTGGGAAAGGTTTTGTTATCTAGGACACTTTGAAAAGAGGGGCTAATTTAATTAAGCAAAGTTTGTTCTAGATTTGCAATCAGGGATCAGATACTCTTTAATGGGAGGATTCTTGGGATGGCCATCCTCCTATCTTGAATTAATATCCTAGGTTACGTTCCCTAAGCATTTGTTTTTGGAAGCAGACTGGTCTCATGTGGAGGACTTTAAAAGAATATAGCCTTTTGGTAATCTGGAGATGTATAAGTGGAAATATCTGCAGGAATGGCCTTAGGGGGATTAGTTGAGGATAAAGATGTGCTTGCTCTTATTATTTCAGGGAGACCCTGCTCTTCGTTGAGGGGTAAAGACATTTTGTCTTAGAACCCTGATCCCAAGGGAACCTACTCTGTAGCATATGGTTATCAGGTTCTTGATATACAAAAGTTTGGGAGCTTTCATGTCACATGGTGGAAAAATGTGTGGAACATATTTGTTTGGCCTAAATGTAACTTCTTTCTCTTATTGGTCGCTCATAATAAATACCTTACCTAGGATAACATGAGGAAGGGGATTTCAAGGTTCCTCTTTTTGTGTCATTTGTGGTAATGCCGAGGATGACTCTTCTCATTTATTTTTCCAATGCTCCCTTACCAAAGACATTTGGCACCATTGGTGGAGTGCTTGGAACCATCGTTGTTTTCATGTGCTCTCCCTGGTGGAGTTTTGGAGCAGTCTGGGCAGACCTCCGGTCAATGCCCCCTTCCTCTAGGTCGCTTGGAATTTAGGCCCTTCTTGCATCATTTGGCAAATTTGGCTTGAACGAAACCATCGCATCTTTCAAGGTAGACATTTGGTTGTTCAACAGATCTAGCAAAGGATATTGTGTATGGTTTAGGAAACTATCCATAGTAAATGTGATGTGGATCCTCTTTTGTACTCTATGGAGGAGGAGGTACGATAGGCGCTTGGTCTCTTTGGAGTTGGTGCGGACTATTCTCACCGTAGCAGGGTTCTCCGACTTAGCAAGAAAGTTCAGAGAGATGGTAGGTGGAAGTCGTCCCTTAGAGAAGTTTTAAAAATTAATATTGATGGGTTGTTTAAGGGCAATCCTAGACATGTTGGAATCTGTGATGTTGGGAGAGACTCTACTGGCGTGGTCAAATTTTTCTTTTTCATTTATAAAGGTGTTCACTCCAACAATTTTATGGAAGCTCTTACAATTCTCGAGGCCTTGTAGAGGGGGTTTTCTCTTGGCTGGCGCAGGAGCATCTGTGAGTTTGAATCTCAATTTTTGGTTAATATTTTAAATAGCAAAAGGTTGGAGGATGTTAATTGGAAGTTGGCCTCTGTGGCCAATCAAATTCTAAAAATTAGTGAAGAGTTAAAATTTATTTCCTTTGTGCACATACCAAGGGAATGGAATGGGGTTGTTGATTATTTGGCCAAAATGACTTATGAGCTTTCAGGTCCTTGGATTATGGATAAATGGGAGAGTCTCCTAATTGGGGACTCTTAGCGCCTTTGGGAGTTGATCCATAAGGATGTCCAGACTTAATGTTGTTTGTTCTTGTTGTTTTCTTTAGGTTTCGACCTCGTCTAGTCATTTTAGCTTGTTTTGTTGTTTATTTGAGTCCTAGTTGGGGGTCTGCTGTAATATTGTCTTCTTATCAATAAATTTTTACCCCTTTATTTAAAAAAATCTTATTATTCCTTTAATTGTCAAACCAAATACTCGAAGGATCAATATAATTATGGGAGGGGAGATAACAAATATATTAGCAATAACAATTTAATACCATAAAATCATTACATCCACACATTTTAATGTTTTGGTGGAGTAGTGAGTTAAGGATGTTTGCACTCGAGTAAAGGTTCAACCATGTTTGTGTAACATTTCCAATAAAAATAAATTATTTTTAAATTTAAATTAAAATAATATTAAATTTATAACTTATTTTATAGTATAATTCATAACTTAATTGAATACTTATTGATTATTTTAGGAAATAAGAATGGTTGCTTCGCAAAGGATTAGGGCATTTTGATTTTGAAACACGTTTTATTTTTTAAGAGTTATATTTTCGTGATGGATTATCCAATTCAACTAATTTTTGGACCAACTTGTGCGAAATTTGAATAGCCTTAAAATGAGTGGTCATATGAAGGAATCTGAACAATATTGAGGAAAATACAACCCTGTGAAGTCAACCATCCGAAACAAGGTCAATGACAATTTTTCAAGTCGCAAAAAAACAAAATCGTAAATATTTGTCAGCTAGGATTCAAATATTATACCTAGACTTAGAATTTTTCAGCTAAGTTTTTTTTCCCTTCTTTATCTTAGAAATTTTGCATACAAATTATTATAATTTTTTTATCAAATATTATATTTGCTATAGGACATTCTGATAAATTTCAATAGATTTTGAGTTTTAGTTTCCTTTCCATGGATTGATTTATAGTTAAATCCTTAGAATCATCTCTAGTGGTAGAGGTTAGTGAGCACACCTTAGAGAGATTGTCGTTACTCCAAGATAATGATTTTTGGTAAATTTAATGGGTATTGGCCAGGGGCTTCGACCTTGAGAAAATGGATTGATATGAGTTGGAAGTATCTAGGAGTGATTCTATCCTTGCTTCCCAAAGGTTTCTTCCTAGCCATTTGTTTTCTAAGGAAGAAAGATAAAATTTCCTAAAATGGGGTCCTTTGTTTATGGGAAGAGCAAGACTCTTCCTTACCCGTTGGTATGAAGGCTTTTCACCTGAAAATGTAAATCTATCCCTAGTACTAGTCTAGGTTAGGATGTTTGGGTTGCCCATTGAATTTTATGAAATAGATACCTTCAAGGCAATAGGCAACACTCTAGGAGAATTCCTTGAGATTTTAGATACTATGAAAGATGGATTCTTGGTTATTTATGCTCAGATATTGGTCATGATTGATATAAGTAAAGCTTTACTAGAATCAATCATTCTTAAGTATGGGGATAATATGTGGATCCAAACCATAGATTATGAAAACATATCTTTTAGATATAGAAGATGTCATGAGGTGAGGCATATTGAGAGATCATGCCCTAAGAAGAGCCCAACATAATCATATGTAGAAAACTACAAGAGAAACCTACAAATGGTTATAGATGAACATGATTTTCAACTTCCAAAAAATAGATCTAGAAAAGTGAAAGAAAATAAATAATGGAGACCAGTAAGGAAGGATATTGGAATAAATACCAACTCTTTTGAGGCTTTAGACTATGAATAAAAAGTAGATCAAAACTTATAGGACATAGTACAATGGGTTCAACATATTAACAAAGAACCGTCTATTCAGTATGATCCTAATTTAATTAAGAACATTCTCGATGAACCTAAGGAATGTGTCTCATAAGATTTTAAAGACTCTCTTGAAGTACCATGTAGCATTTAGGAGAAAATAATTGGTAAAGAAAATATATTTTCAGAAGTTAATACCTTTGCCATTAATAAGGAAATCCCAAAAAATAAGCAAGACAATTCAAAAGCTTCTATAGTAGAGCTAGGAGATGATAAATATGATGAAAAACAAAATTGTGAAATAATATTGAGGAATAGATAAATAAGACCTACTTCTAATATAGGTAAGGCAAAAAGAGGAAAACCCTCAAATTCTCAAGAAAGATCTAGGGAAACAAGAGCAAACATAGAGAAAGAAACGCAAACTAAGTTGGTTGAATTTCTCTTTACCAAACAACAAAATGATGTTGGTAATATGCATGTGGGGCCAACATATCATGGAATATAAGGGGTGTTAATGCCCCCTCAAAGTAGAGGTGTATTAGGGACCTATGTTTAAGTAATAAGCCTGATATTCTTTGTATCCAAGAAACTAAAATGATAAAAGAAGAAGTTTCAAAAACTATGAAAGCAGTATGGGCAAGATGTGAATGGGATGCTATGGATTCTAAAGGAGCAACTGGGGAAATTCTAACTTGTTGAAATCCTTCTAGAACCTCTTATGTAACCATTCATAAAACTAGGCATTGGATAACCTCTTTTTTTTGTGGAAAATATCCCAGAAGGGGTGCCACTTTTGGATAAGACCCAAGGAGGCAGGGGTATCTCTTTTTCCAAAATCACCCAGGGCTCGCACCCGTCCTACCACCTTTGACATACTCGATGAGTAAACCTAAAGCAATAGAAATAATAATGCACAAACACAAACACACAATAAGATAATATAAAAGAATAAAAATAATAAATAAATAAATAAAAGAATAAAAAATGTGCTCCTTGAGTGTGCCAAAAAGATAAAGCACAAACAAACACACACACACACACAAAAACCATAGAAAAATCACAAGAAAAACGTAACAAAACACAAACATAACAAAAACAATAACACGCTACAAAGACCCAACCAAAAAAAACATAAAAAATAACAACCAAAACCTAAAAAATAAAAAAAGCAGCCAACAACAAACAACAAACAAAAACAAAAACAAAAACAAAGGAAACACTCACACACCAAAACACAAAAACATCAATTAACACAAACATACAAAAAAAAAAGAATAATTAGAAACAACATCACTTAGAAACACAAAAACACTCAAAACAAACTAAGCCAATGGAGCTATTAAAAAATCCAATGACAATATCAATCAAGGAAAGAGTTGAAGAATAGTACCAAGACAGAAAAGATAACAATAATTACAAAACCACAGTAAGGGTCAATTTAAACATAGCTTCTTGCATTGCCATCAAGAGATTTAACAAGGAGAAGATCAGTCCTAATTTTTTCTGGCCACCACCTAGGAGGATAACCATAGCACATAAAATTTCCTTTATCAAGAGCCCAATTTGCCATAGCATCTGCCACTTTATTATGTTTTCTAGGCACATGATTAAAAATAACCTCTTGAAAGTTGTTTATGATTAACCTAATCTTATCTATAATATTTTTTATTCTTTAATCAAAGTTTTTAGACCCTTAAGTGGAATTTAGGTAATTGATCATAACTTGAGAGTCTAATTCTGCACTCACCCTTCTCCACCCTATCTTAAGAGCCCCTTGAAAATATCTTAGAATACCTTAACCTTCTTCTAAGTTATTGGATAGAATTCCTAACTTTTCTACAAATATAAAAATTGGAGTACCATCCTCCAATCTACCTATCCCTCCTATACTAGCTCTTATAGGATTTCCTCTAGATGCTTCATCCGTATTGATTTTTATGAAGTCTTGTGGAGGAGGATGCTATTGCTGAGTTCTATCCATAATTTGGTCAGTCTCTTTCTTCCTTATATGTTGGGATAATTCATTTCTTATCTTCAATCGAGACATAATTTGTTCCCATAGTTGATTTGAATTGTGAGGATGAATTAAAAAATACTCAAAAATCTATCTCACATTTTTATGGTCTTTAGCTAGACATAGTGGATGTCCCTACTTTATTGTTGAAATATTTGCTTGTTTCACTCCTTCCAGATGTTCTAGGGAAGAATAGTCATACATGTCCAAACTATCTAGTTCACATACCAGTCTTTTCCTTCTTGTTTGCTCCAATATCTCCATAGTTGTTCTATGGATTGATCATTGGACCATCTTAAATTTAGAAGGGAAGCCATCATCTTCCATAATGTTGCAGCTATGGGGCACTCTATGAACAAATGGTTAATAGTTTCATTGTTATCCCAACACATTACACATTGAAAGGGCCCATTAAAACCTTTCTTCATAAGTTGCTCCCCTGTGAGAACCCTTTTATGGAGTAGTAACCAACTAAAGAATCTAAATTTTGGCCATAACTTTTGAGCCCATAACTGCTTGAAAAGATCTTGATCCTAATGGGGATTAATAGGGCTTAAGGCTAAGTAGCCTTGAGCAAAAGAGTACTCACCATACCCTAAACTATTCTAGCTAATGCAGTCCTCAGCTTGTGACCATGAAGGTGATCTCATTTGAAGGATTCTATGAATATCCTTTTTTTGAGCTTCAAAAATTTGTATTGGCCACTCTTCTATTGGTATCCAACACCTTGCCACCTCAATATTTTTTTTCTGATCTGTATAGTATTTGGTAACTTTTATCCAATTCATCCTATGCATCTTCTCCATTATAGGCCTCAATTTTAGATGTTGGATAGACAACGAAGGTGCCCATCCCAAGAGTCTATCCAAAAATTTACCTTTTAACCATTTTTAGTAATCCAAAAGAGCTTTTTCTTTATCAACTCTTCTCCAATTTTTTAGATCTTTATAATTGGGGATCCTCTAGAAGGTAATTGATGATGAATTAAGTCAGATGAATCTTTATTTTCTACATACTTGGCTCTTAGATTATTGGCCCATAAGGCATTGGGGTGGCTAATTAATATCCAATATAATTTTTCTACCAAAGTCTTATTATTCTTGACTGTCGATCTGATACTTAAGCCCCCTTCATGAGTAGGAAGATAGAGTCTCCCACAAAAATCTATTACTAATTTTGTCTAGTTCATTGAGCACAGACTTGGGGATGTTCAACACTACTAAAACAAATATTGAGATATACTGAAGAACTGATTTAATAAGAGTTATTTGACCTCTTGATGAAAGTCATTTGTTGGTCCAACTACCTATTTTGTTCTTCACTTTCTCTAGTAACCAACTCCAATGCTCTTTACTTTGGCTACCTAGATTAATTGGAACACCCAGGTATTTAGATATTTAATTGGAAGAGAATTTTTTTTGAATCCTAGTATGTCCATTATCAACATATCTTTTCTGGGTGAGCAATAAAAAAAAGAACTTTAGATTTGTCTTCATTAATAAGTTGCCCTAAGGCTCTAGTGAAATAATGAAGAATTTGCTTTATTGAGGTTGCTTCCTTTATAGTTACCTTCCCCAAAAGAGTGGAATCATCAACAAATTGTAAATGAGTGATAGGTTTGACTCCTTTAGCTATAGTAACTCCTTCTAACCTTTGACAATCCCGATTCTTAGCAAAAGTCCTTCCCAAACATTCTACAAAGATGATAAAAAAATATGGAGAAAGAGGGTCTCCTTATCTGATGCCTCTAGAAGTTGAGAACCAGTTAGTAGGGCATCCATTAAGAATAATTGAATAAGAAACTAAGGAAATACAACCTTTGATCCATTTTGTTGAAGAACAGAAGCTTATACTGAGAGGAAGGTGAATAGTATAAGACCACTTTTTACTTTTCTTTCCCAATAAATATTATGCAATGTATAGATAGCAATATTAACAACAATAATCAAAGCAATGCACAAATCACCACACACAATAAAGACACCAATTTTACGTGGTTCACCCAATGTGGGCTACTCCACAAAGAAAATATTTCACTAAAATTTTCTCAATCAATATCTTAGGAATCCTTTCCCTATTACAATGTTTATGGACCTTTGTCCAAAAGAGACACCAATCCCCTAATCAAGTTTGTGGATCTCTATCCACTAGACAACTCCTTTCTCATCTTGATCTAGTTGGTGATATTTTAGAAGAATTGTTGTCCCCACTGCACTAGCTAATGGATCTCTATCCATTGAAGACACCTGTCCTCACTGCCCTGGCTAATGGATCTCTATCCACTGGATACTATCGTCTTCTATACTCTACCACCTCCACATATCTGTCTCAAATATATACTAAACACAGTCCTTCGGTCTAGCACAAATCTGCTCAATCTCTATCTTTGGTCTGGCACAAACCTATCCTCAAATCTGCACTAAACACAGTCCTTCGGTCTAGCACAATTTTTTCCTCAATATCTATCCTCTGATCTGTACTAAACATAGTCCTTCGGTCTAGCACAAATCTGTCCTCAATCTTTGTCTTCTACTGGATCTGCCCCAAACCTTAACTCAAGGTTTGAACAAATCATCAATCAAATCTACTCACAAGTCTAATCAAAGACTTATCTCAAATCTTCCTTGTAAGCTTCCATAAAAGCTCACACTAATATTTCCACAAGTCCTCTCTATAACTTGTCCAATCAGCTCTCAAGTCTTCACTAAGACTTGCCTCAATTATGCTCAACAAGTCCTCAATAGAAATTGTTTCAATCTACTCAATAAGTCCTCACTAGAACTTATCCAGTATATGCTCTCAATCTGTATTGTAATATTCCACAAAAGCTCACACAAATCTGTCCATAAGTCTTCTCAAATACTTGCCTCAAATCTTCTCAACAAGTCCACACTAGAACTTGTCCAATCTCATAGAGACATAAAGAGAATTGTTAGAGACTCAATATGTTTCTCACTCATCACAATACTCAATTATTTTCAATCACTCTTTCATAAACATACAGAGAATTATTAGAGACTCAATATGCTTCTTGTTCACCTCAATACTCAATTCAAAATATAGAATAATTTGTTTTATAGAACTTGAACAATCACTTCAACACATTCACTTGACTAGGCTTAACCAACTCCACTCAACCAATCACTCAATGAAATAATCCTTGCTCACAAACCCTATTCCAAACATATAAACACTCACTCAAAATGTTTCCAACATTACTTATCAACCAATCTCACATAACAATGATTCTCATGTTCTTTTCAAACCCTAGTTCAAGTTCTTCACTCAATTACTCACTTTAACAACAATTCTTATAAAACAATCTTCACATAACAATGATACTCATGTTCTTTTCAAACCCTAGTTCAAGTTCTTCACTCAACCATTCACTTCAACAACAATGCTCATAAACCAAGATGCATAGCATTATTTTCACAATAGCTCAACAACTCAATAATAAAATCCTAACCAAGTCCTTTTCACTCCAAATCTTGTTTTTCAAAAAACAACCAATCAACTCAACCATGGAAGTATGGAAGAATGTGCCCATACCTTTTTGCTTGAAGAAGAAGGAATCTCAAAATCTGTCTCAATCACAGATAATACTTTGCCAACCTCAAGAAGATTATATAATAATACAAAGTATATAATATATCACAAATACACCTTATTACTCCATTCTTAAAATAATATCCAACACTGCAATTTTAATTAATCACTTCTTCAAAGTCCTAACTTATCACAAGATCATCTCAACCATTGATATGGGTTAATTATTTTCATCAACCTTAGGTTGATGATTATTAGGACTTAGTCTTAGGTTTAATAGTTGCATTGACGTGAGTTGATTTTTTCGCTCATGTTGACTAGGTCTAGGTTTAGGTGTTAGCATTTTCATAGAATAAGGGCTTATTGATTAAGCCATTTTACACAATCCTCGAATCTATAACGGATTATCAGGATTGGTTGTTGTACTTTGTGCTTATTTAAAGCACATAATTTTTAATATTATGTATCTAGGAATTAATTTCATTTTGATTTTTAATTCCTTATCAACCATTTAGAATTAACACAACTCACTTCAGAAAATTATCTTCAAAGAATAAACCAATTTCCACTTATGACTCCCTACTTTAATATTGCATTTATTAAGTAACTCACTTGTAAAACAATGCAATAAAATAATTTTCCCTTTTCTAAGGTAAAAATACTTTTACCCTCAACTCTATCTTAGCAAAATAACCTCTCAAAACTTTAATAATATTTTTCTTGTGAACTTTAGCTAAAGTTCCAAATAAAAAACTATCACCTTATTTCTCCTATTTTTAACTTTGACCCATGCAATAATTAAATCAAAAATCAAAACGTTTACCGCTTTAGCATGCGTAAGATTCAAACTTGGCACTTCTCTCTGACGAATGCCTTGGTCGCGGCTTCCACACCATGTGAGCCACGTGCTCCTCTTGGAGCCACCAAGCACCAACTGTGTTTTGACTTCCTTAGCACCCACGAGCCAAAATGCTCCTTCACCCTCACTTGTTGGAAACCACACATTGCATGAACTGTTGCTATGAAATATGTGCATCAGTCTTAGGTAATAATTTTTCAGAAATGAGGATGGATACCTTTGGATTTGGAAAGGCTATGGTTTAAATACCATTTGCCTTCCAATAAACTCCCACGTCAACGGAGGGAGTACATCATCTTCATATGTGAAAATGTCGACACCAAACTTAGACTTTGGCCTTGTAATTATTAAATATAATAATTAAAATCCTTTTAGAATTTAAATATTATAATTTAATAATTAAATAAACTTTGGGCCTTTTAAACCAAACTAAAGGTCTTCTTGGTTTTTAGAAAAAACCTTATAACTTGTCCACCATTGGTTTTAAAGAAAAACCTTTTATTTTTGCCACCATTGGTTTTAAATAAAAACCTTTTATTTTTGCCATCATTGATTTTAAAGAAAAACCTTTTATTTTTATCGTCATTGGTTTTAAAGAAAAAACCTTTACAATCACGCTCCACATAATATTTAAAAATACACATTATTTTTAATGAGTCCTACACTATGATGCCATGTGTCCAAACCTATGACATAAGAAACACCTTCCATTAAAGTTTCCTTGTCTTAACCTCATTGGTCTCCTATTCTGATTGTTGTTCCATCTATTTCTTCTTTGTGCATTGTTTCTTTCCTTGTTGAACTTTTTGTTATTTGACTCATCCTCAAAAGTCTCACTTTCTTGTACACTATCTTCTTCTGAAGTTGTTTCTTCTTCTTTAGAACTTGAGGTTGATTCTTCTTCTTGCTTCTTTGAGCTTGTTCAAAACCAAGACCTATTTTTTTGTTGACCTTCTTTGTACCTTGATCATCTTATCCATAATCTTTGAACTCTTTCTAAACTTGTGTAGCCTAACCTTGGATTTTTCTAAATCTTCCTTTAATAGGACTACTTATTTTTCTAATACTTCACATTCTAATACCTTTGCTTCTAACTTATCCTTGAACTTCTTTGTCTTAGTCATTGACTTGTTTAGATCCTCTATAAGCTTTCTTCTCTCTTCATTGCATTCTTGAAACTGAAACTCAAGTTTAGAGTTTTGCTTTTTTACCTTCTTTATTGTGTCAATAGAATAAATAAGTTCTGCCTTAAGATCAAATCCTTCTTTATCTGATTCTTCCTCTAATTGTTTGTCTTTTTCTACATCTTCATTTTCTTTTGACTTGTCTTCTATAGGATCACCTTCTTCTTATAGTGCCATTAGAAGATTTTATTCTTATCCTTCAAGTGCATCTTCATATTCATCATCACTAAGACTATAACCATTATTTGTACAACTATCTTTAAGATGTCCAAAATTACCATATCTAAAACACTTGAGAATTATTGGTGACCTTTTCTTAACTTTTTATTTTTCTTCATCATAAATAGGACTTCATCTTTATCATGATTTGAAGAACTAGCATCACTATCACTTGAGTACTTATTTGCCTTGTCTACATAGTAGCTCCTCTTTTGTCTTTGAAATATTTTCTTCCGTTGTTTGCTTTGTCCATACTTGCCTTTATTTTGGTACCTGTATCTTTTTTATTCCTTGTTCTTATGATCTTGTTTTTCTTCATCATTGTTATTTTTAGCTTCTTGACAATCAGTTGCATAGTGACCATACTTTCCACAATTTAAACATCTAACAGATTTAGTATCTTTAAATCTTCTTGATTATTTATTTATTTTGCCATAATTTGTTTCTTCATCACTAGATGACATTGCTCGATGCTGACTTCTTACCCTTTGTCTTATTTATTGCTTCGAAGGTTGCTTCCTTCCAAATATTAGGTTCCTCTTTTGTTCTCAATTCAAATGTTGTAAGAATACCAAGTAGCATATCTCTTGTCAAAGAATCACCATATTTTGATTCTTCTATAGCAGAAATATTTTCACTAAATCTTTTTGGAAGAGATCTTAAGACCTTATCACAAACATATGATTCTTCAACCTTAATTCCAAGTCCTTACAAGGCATTAACAACTTCATCTATTCGAAGTAGATAAGTGCTAATGTTTTCCTCATCCTTCATTCTTAGTTCCTCAAATTTTCCTTTGAGGTTTCATATCTTTGCCTTCTTGACACCTTTATCTCCTTCATATATACTTTGCAACTTATCCCAAATTCCTTTTGCATATTTATAGTGCATAACTTGTATGGACTCTGTTCTATGCAAACCTCTCAAAAATGCATTCATTGCTTTTGAATTGTAATGTTGTAGAAGCTTACCTTCCTTATCTATAGGTGGATCAACTGGTGGTATGTATCCATTTTCAACTGCTACCCAAATTTCATTGCCAAGTGCCATCAGGTAAATCTTCGTTCTTATACTCCAATATATATAATCACTTCCATCAAATATTGGTGCTGAATTATCTGATGATCCATTCTTAGAATCCATTGTGTTCTTGTAAGCTTTTCCTTCAAGTTGTTAAACTCTTTCGAAGGAACCCGCTCTAATACCAATTGAAGAACACGAGCTTATATTGAGAGGGGGGATGAACAGTATAAGACCACTTTTTACTTTTCTTTCCCAATCAATATTATGCAATGTATAGATAGCAATATTAAAATTAGTAATCAAAGCAATGCACAAATCACCACACACAATAGAGACACCAATTTTACGTGGTTCACACAATGTGGGATACTCCACAGAGAAAATATTTCACTAAAATTTTCTCAATCAATCTCTTGAGAATCCTTTCCCTATTAAAATGTTTATGGACCTTTTTCCAAATGAGACACCAATCCCCTAATCAAGTTCGTGGATCTCTATCCACTGGATAACTCCTTTCTCCTCTTGCTCTGGTTGGTGATCTCTAGAAAAATTATTGCCCCCACTATACTGGCTAATGGATATTTATCCACTGAATGCACCTGTCCTCACTACCCTGGCTAATGGATCTCTATCCACTAGATACTATCATATTATATACTCTTTCACCTCCATAGCTCTGTCTCAAATATGTACTAAACACAGTCCTTCAGTCTATCACAAATCTCCTCAATCTCTGTATCTAGTCTAACACAAACCTATCCTCAAATCTGCACCAAACTCTGTCCTCAAATCTACATTAAACACAGTCCTTCAATCTAGCATAAATCTATCCTCAATATCTATCCTCTAATATTTACTAAACATAGTCCTTCGATCTAGCACAAATTTGTCCTCAATCTCTGTCCTCTGTTGTATTTTCCCCAAACCTTAACTCAAGGTTTGAACAAATCATCAATCAACTCTACTCACAAGTCTACTCAAAGACTTATTTTAAATCTGCATTGTAAGTTTTCATAAAATCTCACACTAATCTATCCACAAGTCCTCTCTAGAACTTATCCAATCAGCTCTCAAGTCTTCACTAAGACTTGCCTCAATTCTGCTCAACAAGTCCTCAAAAGAACTTGTTTCAATCTACTCAACAAGTCCTCACTAGAACTTATCCAATATCTGCTCTCAATTTGTATTATAATATTCCATAAAATCTCGTACAAATTTGTCCACAATTCTTCTCAAATACTTACCTCAAATCTTCTCAACAAGTCCACACTAGAACTTGTCCAATCTCATAGAGACACAAAGAGAATTGTTACAGACTCAATATGTTTCTCACTCATCACAATACTCAATTAAATTCAATCACTCTTTCAAAAACATATAGATAATTGTTAGATACTCAATATGCTTCTTGTTCACCTCAATACTCAATTCAGAATATAGAATAATTTGTTTTATGGAACTTGAAAAATCACTTCAACACATTCCCTTGACTAGGCTTAACTAACTCCACTCAACCAATCACTCAATGAAATAATCCTTGCTCTTAAACCCTAGTCCAAACATATGAACACTCACTCAAAATGTTTCCAACAATACTTATCAACCAATCTCACATAACAATGATACTCATGTTCTTTTCAAACCCTAGTTCAAGTTCTTCACTCAATTACTCACTTCAACAACAATGCTTATAAAACAATCTTCACATAACAATGATACTCATGTTCTTTTCAAACCCTAGTTCAAGTTCTTCACTCAACCATTCACTTCAACAACAATGCTTATAAACCAAGATGCATAGCATTCATTTCATAATAGCTCAACAACTCAATAAGGAAATCCTAACCAAGTCCTTTTCACTCCAAACCTTGTTTTTCAGAAAACAACCAATCAACTCAACCATGGAATAATATGCCGATACCTTTTTGCTTGAAGAAGAAGGAATATCAAAAATCAGTCTCAATCCCAGATAATACTTTACCAATCTCAAGAAAGTTAGATAACAATAAAAAGTATATAATATCTCACAAATACACCTTATTACTCCATTCTTAAAATAATATTCAACACTACAATTTTAATTAATTACTTCTTCAAAGTCCTAACTTATCACAAGATCATCTCAACCATTCAGATTTAACACAACTCACTTAAGAAAATTATCTTCAAAGAATAAACCAATTTCCACTTATGACTCCCTACTTTAATATTGCATTTATTAAGTAACTCACTCGTAAAACAATGCAATAAAATAATTTTCCCTTTTCTAAGGTAAAAAGACTTACCCTCAACTCTATCTCAGCAAAATAATTTCTCAAAAGTTTAATAATATTTTCCTTGTGAACTTTGGCTAAACTTCCAAATAAAAAACTATCACCTTATTTCTCCTATTTTTAACTTTAGCCCATGCAGAAATTAATTCAAAAATTAAAATGTTTACCACTTTAGCATGCGTAGGAGTCGAACTTGAAACTTCTCTCCAACGAACGCCTTGGTCGCGGCTTCCACGTTGTGTTAGCCATGTGCTCCTCTTAGAGCCACCAAGCGCCAACCGCGCTTTGACTTCCTTAGCACCCACGAGCCAAAAGGCTCCTTCACCCTCGCTTGTTGGAAACCACACGTTGCACGAATTGTCGCTGCAAAATATGCACACGAGTCTTAGGCATTAATTTTCAAAAATGAGGATGGATACCTTTGCCTTTGGAAAGGCTATGGTTTAAATAGCATTTGCCTTCCAATAATCTCCCACGTCGGTGGAGGGAGTACGTCATCTTCATATACAAAAATGTCGACGCCAAACTTAGACTTTGGCCTTGTAATTATTAAATATAATAATTTAATTTCTTTTAATATTTAATTATTATTATTAAATAATAATAAACATTAAATATTTGATAATTAATGTTTATTATTAAAAGAATTTAAATAATAAATAAACTTTGGGTATTTTAAACCAAACTAAAGGTCTTCTTGGTTTTTAGAAAAACCTTATAACTTGTCCACCATTGGTTTTAAAAAAAAACCTTTTATTTTTGCCACCATTGGTTTTAAAGAAAAACCTTTTATTTTTTTCATCATTGGTTTTAAAGAAAAACCTTTTATTTTTGTCACTATTGGTTTTAAAGAAAAAACCTTTACAATCATGCTCCACATAATATTTAAAAATAAACATTATGGAGCTCATCTATCATCAACCTCTTGCATTGCTCCTTTTGATCTTTTGACATCAATGAAAATTTATCCTTGACATCATATAACAACTTTGACTCAAAATATCCAACATTTGTACATTCTTGAGAGAATCCAAAATTTTCCAACACTTGGATGAGAAAGTGCCAATCCACCCTATCATATGCTTTGGACAAATTCAATCGAATGAACATGGAGGGGATTTTTGAGCTTTCATCGAATGAATAGCTTCTTGGGCTAATACAATCTCATCAACTATTTGTCGACCTTCGAAAAATCCTCCTTGTTCTGGGGAAATGATCTTGTGAAGCAAAGGTTTGAGCCTTGTTGACGTAATCTTTGAAATGATTTTTAGAATAATATTACATAAATCAATTGGTCTATATCCAGTAATGTTATCCACCTCTTGAGCTTTAGGAATTAGAGCTATAAAATTATTGTTGATATTTTTGAGGATTTCTTTAGCCTTTCTAGCCTCTTGTGCCACCTCAAGAATGTCATCCTACAAAACATCCCAAAATTTTCTATAAAATTCAATAGGGAAACCATATGGACCTGGGGTTTTTCCCTTTTGCATTTTTAAAACTACCTCTTGTAGTTCCTTCTTAGTAATAGGAGCAGTTAGGGCCACATTCTCGTCATCAAAGATAAAAGTAGGTATAGCTTGAATAATTTGTTGTTGAGCTTCTAGGTTAAGCAATTAGGCTGTAAGGAGGTTTGAAAAATAATTCACAACTAATGAATACATGCCTTCCCAAGTGTGGACTATATCTCCTAGATCATTCTTTAGATATGGGATAAAGTTATGAGTTTTGCAAGCTAGGAGAGACTTGTGGAAGAAACTTGTATTCTGATCTCCATATTGTAGCCATTGGATCCTTGACTTTTGTTTCCACATTATTTATTTCCTTCTGTCCCAATCCTTCACCTAGGATGAAATATTAATTTCTATCTTCACCCTATTTTCTATGATTCCCTCAAGACGAATTTTCTCATTCAACTCCTCAAGTCGAGTTAGTGCTTCCCTTTTCTTCACCATAAAATCTCCAAATTTCTCCCAATTCCAAGTCTTTATTTTGAATTTAATATACTACAATCTTTTGACAAAATAACACATCTTAGTGCCATGTCTTGGCTTACCTTTTTGCCACCATTGTTGTATCCTTGACTTGAGAGATTCTTCTCTGATCCACATTAACTAAAAATGAAAAGGAGTTGGCTTACCCTTGGTTTTCCACACTTCAATTAAAACTGGCCAATGATCAGATCTCACATTTTTAAGATTTTCACTTTTGGGATGTGTCCTTAAATTAAACATTTATCTAAAAGCAAGAACCTATCTAGCCTTTAAAGAATGCATGATGAGCCTTATCTTCTATTGGACCAAGTCATCAAACCATTGGTTGGCTTGATATCCACTAGATGAAGGTTGACCATGTATTCCTTCATGAGTTCGTAACTCCCATACAACTTCCTACTTCCATTTTTTATTCTAAAGAAAGGATAGAGTTGAAGTCTCCTCCTATCAAAGCACAAACTTCTGTGAATTGAGAGGTGATAGAAGCTATATTTCTCCATATTGTTTGTTTCTCTTCTATAGTACATGGATCATAGACACTTATATAAAAATAACCTAATCTAAATCTCTGTTTTGGGCAACCACTACCACCATTACTTTACTCCCCATCATGCATTGTATTGTAATTTCATTTGGATCCCAAAGACTTGCCACTCCTCTCGAGGGTGCTGAGGGATACTAGTTTACTGGGTGGCCAAATATTTTTCACTATAATTTCCATTTCATCCATAAAAACCTTCGTCTCCTGAAGAAAGAGAAGTTGAGGCTGATTTTTTTGAATCGTTCTTATAAATTTTATTGTTTAGAAGGACTTCCTTTAAGTCCCCTAATATTCCAGGTGATAATCTTCATAATTAACCTAATTTAAAGTATTGGGTAAGATTTGCTACCTTACCTTCCTCAATTAAATTTTGACCTTCCTTTGCCATATGATGTCGGTTGGATTTACGTCCTACCTTTTGGTTGGTATCCATCCTCATATTTTTATTTGTATCTTGCTTCATTCCTGTAAAGACTATATAATAATCACTTGGAACCAAGGCACTTTTGTTGGGATCCATATGATATTTTTGATGAACTAAATTGTTTGTTGATTGAATTTGGCTTTTTATTTTACACTTATATAAATTTTCTATGTTCTTTTCTTGAAGGTCCATTGCTGGATGAGATGGCTCTCCTCCGTTGTTTCTCAAAATTAGGGCAGTTTCTTTTATTCCTATTTCATCATCCATTCCTTCTTGTTCCTTATCTTTATCATATTGTGTTTCCTTAATCATAGCTTCCATTTTTTCATCCTCCTCATCTAAATGTTCATCTATAGATAGAACTTCAAAGATGTTAGGTGAAATTACTATTTTATTTTTCGGTGTTATATTATTATTTTTTTAATTGTTCTATTTGAGGATTTGAAATCCTACTAAATCCTCATTCTCTTTCTCTTTATTTGGGAGCTTTTGAGGACATTCCTTGGCTATATGGCCATATTCATGACAAATTCTACATCTAAAAGAGATATTTTCGTAGTCTACTTGTTGCTTCCATATTTCTTCCCCATATTGTAAAGTAATCCTCTCTAGAAGAGGTTTGTCAAGGTCAATTAGAACACAAATACTAGCATAGATCATGTGATCCAACTATTTAGTGTTATTAACTATCATCATGAAGACTCCTAAAGAATTTATAATTGTTGCTAAAGTATTTGGATTCCAGTATTCTGTTGGGAGGTCAAATAAATAGATCCAAACAGGAGCAGTTGATGGTATTTCTTCCTCAGCTTTGAACTTGGTATGTCGGGGCTTCATGAAAAGCCCTGCCCTACCTAAGAACCATGGCCCCATTGAAAAATGTCCTCCCTATATTTTTTAGTGGTAAACAAAGCAAGAAAATAACCATTAGGATAAATAGAGATTTGGAACTCACCTTTAGTTCTCTAGTTTTTGGCAGCTCATTGCTTGATGGTAGTTAGATTCAATCAAAACCCCATGACCTGATAAATTAATCCTCTCCTCTCCATCGTGTATATTTTCTCTTTAATATACTCCACTAATGGGGATCCATTAACTGCTTTCATACAACCCATCTTTGTTTTCCTTGGATCGATTTTCGGTATCCTCAATGGTTTCCTTGGCAGTCATTGGCTATTTTTCCCTCTTATTTGAGATGGTATTGCACTGATAGCTTCTTTAAAATTTAGTTTTGGAGGGAGGACCTTGGGATCCATCCCTTCATATTTTTTTTTTTGACTAGCTCTTTTTTATTATATGCCCTAGCCGCAGTTGTAGCTTTGCCGAGATTTGAATCTACCATCAACATGTTATCTCCCTTTGCTTGATCCATCTCTTGAATCTTGTTTCTATTTCATTTAAGCCCTTGTTTTTACCTTCAAAAAGGATGCCCTTCCTCCTTATTTTGTGCTATGAACTGAAAAGGGTGATCAATTATGTTCAATACATGTTCATTTTGTTATATTTGTTGGCCCACATGCATGGAGGAATATTGGATATTAATTTCCCCTATTCACCTTTCTTGCTACTCACTTGAATCGGTGTCATGAATATTATCCTTGTTGAACATAATATTTGCATGATTATGCTATATTCTTGATAACCCTCCAGGAGGCCCACAAATCCCTTGAATATTTTGCCCCAAAGGGCCTTCTTCGTTGAACTCCACTGCTTGTGCTCAGAGCACTCAACCTCCACATAATCTTAGAGGTGCTTTAATGATTGATAGCCATAAAAATTATAGTTTACACTCTACATAAAACCTCATTCTCTGCCCAACGCTCCCAAAAACATCATAATGGATATCATTGGATAACCTCTTTAGTCACTTGCTACTTTGTAGATTTTTGTTTCATATTTATCAATGTCTATGGACCTACAACTCGGTCAGGTAGATTAGAAGTTTGGAGTGGGATTGAAGCCTTTATGAGAAGTAAAGACCAAGAAAATCGATTCATGATCATAGGAGGTTTTAATGCCATAACCAAGTTGGAGGAAAAATTTAGGGGAATTAGTAAATTAACCCAAAGTATGAGAGATTTCTCAGGTTTTATTCAAAACAATAATCTATGGAAGGTTGAGTTTGAATAAGGCAACTATACATGGACCAACAATAGGAGAGGCCAAAACCTAATAACAACAAAGTTAGACATATGCATACTCTCAAATCATTGGCTAGATGAAGGAACTTGTGATAAAATAAATACCTTAACAAATATTGGTTTAGATCATTGGCCAATAAGAGTTAAAATGGTGGTAAGTGAATTAAAAAAAATCATATTTTAAATATGAGCAAATGTGGGAAGACCATCCTCAATTTATTGATATGATAGCACAAACATGGAATTCTTCAATAACGATGGGTTGTATACTCTTCCAAAACAAATTAAATCTATGACATCTAGATTAAAAGAATGGAACAATAACGCTTTTGGAAATATTTTTTAGAAGAAAGAAGAACTAAAATATAAACTTTTGAAATTCCAAAAAGGTGATCATAATAATCCAAGCTCGGAGTAAAGGGAGTTGCTTAGTGAATATCATAATATTTTGAGTAAGGAAGAGAATTTTTGGAGATTAAAATCAAGACAAACTTGGTTAAAAGAAGGAGATAAAAATACAAAGTTTTTTCATAGGATGGTTATAGTATAGATATTAACATCCATAATTAGTAGAATTAAATCAATATAAAGGGGTTGTATTGAAGATCAAAGTGAAATTAGAAAAAAAACAATGTATTTTTATTATAATATTCTAGGATTAGAGGAGACTGAAGTTCTTAATGATAAACTTCTTCAAGATGTACCTTCAGTTATAACAAATGAAGACTAGGAAACCGATGGAGCCTATTATTCTAGAAGAAGTTCATTTGGCTCTTTTCTCTTTTTACAAGAATGAATCCCTAGGTCTAGATGGGATCTCTACAACTTTTACCAACATAATTGAGATATAGTGAAGGATTCTTTATTGGTGGCAGTGGAATAGTCTAGAGTAAAACAATACATCCATTATAAAATAAATGCAACATATCTTACCCTAATTCCAAAAAATAAGGATGTTGAATATTATCTCCAAAGTGATGGCAAACCGATTAAGGCCATTATTAGGAAAAAATATTTTAGAAGAGCAAGGAGGATTTGTGAAAGGGAGATAAATTATGGATCAGATCATAGTAGCTCATGAAGTTATACATTCAACAACTTCAAGAAAAGAGAAAACAATGATCTTAAAACTTGATATATGTAAAGCCTATGATAGGGTTAAATGGGATTTTTTTTTTTAAATTACAGAAGATTTTGGATTTGGGAAGAAATGGGTTAGATGGATTAAAGCTTGTGTTTCTATAGTTTCTTATTCAGTGTTGGTCAATGGGTTAGTAAAAAAATATTTTAAATCCAAGAGAGGTCTTAGACAAGGAGATCTTCTATCTCCTTATTTGTTCATTATTGTGGCAGAGGTTGAGTAGGAACTTAAATAAGGCTTACAAATATGGGCTTATAAGTGGACTTAAGGTTCAAATAACATCGACAACATCACCCATAAATAGTTTGTAGATGATACAACCATTTTTAGAATGGCAAGGATAAATGAGGCTAGAGCTTTGAATAACTTATTAAAGGAATACGAAAGAGCATCGGGGCAAAAAGTTAATAGGACAAAATCCAAAATTTACTTCCTTAACACTCTAGTTAATATCAAAGCAAGAATTTGTAGGTTACTTCAAATGGAGGAGGCAATTTTACGAGCAACTTATCTAGGGATGCCTTTATTTTAGGGGAGAATGAGGATAGAATTATGGAATCCAGTTATTATTAAAGTTTAGAATAAACTACCAGCTTGGAAAGGTAGATGGTTATCGTTAGTAGGAAGAGTGTAGTTAATTAATTCAATCTTACAAGCCATTCCAACATATTATATGTCATTGTATACTATGCCAAAATCAATTGAAAAAAATATAATATATATTATGTGATCCTTTTTATGGTTAGGTTTACATGATAAAAGGAATTTTCCTTTGGTAAAATGGAGCAAGGAGTGTGATGATAAAACTAGGGGAGGTCTTAGTTTAAGAGTTCTTACAAATGCAAACTTAGCTCTTAGGAGAAAAGTAATATGGAGATTGTACAAAGAGAGTCAAAGACAATGGGCAAGAATTCTTTTAAGTATGTTGAGCCCAATGACCCAAGTTTAATATTTACTACATTCTCTCTACCAAATGGTTCTACTCTATGGAATGGTTTAAAAAAATCTATTGATCTAATGATTAAAGGTTTAATATGGGTGGTGGGAATTGGAGAAATTTTTTCTATTTGGATGGATACTTGGTGTGATAAAAAACCACTCAATTTAGATCCAATTTTGAAACCTTGGATGAGATTACTTCAAGAAAAATATGGTGATAGGGTTTCAAGCATTTTGTACAAGGATCAAGAAGGAAGATACAAATGGAAAAAAATAAATAAAATTTACAAGTATACAAGACATTGATGGTAGGAGGTAATTTTTTTTGTTTGTGGAAAACATCCCAAATGGGATGCTACTTTCGGGTAAGTCCTAAGGAGGCAAGGGTATCTATTCCACCAAAAATACCCAAGGCTCGCACCTGGTCTACCCCCTTCGACACACTTAAAGAGCATGCCTAAAACAACAAAACACAAACAAACAAACAAACACAAAACACAAAAAACATAAAACAACCAAAAAAAACAATTAATTAATAAATAAATAATACAAAAACAACAAAAGACAACAAAAAACACAAAACAAACACAAAAACATAAAGACGACAAAAGACAACAAAAAACACAAAACAAACACAAAAACATAAAAACAACAAAAAAATGTAAAAAATAACAAACAACAACAAAACAAAAAACACACAAAAAACCACAAAAATAACACAAACACAACAACAAAAAAACACACACACACAAAAAGAACAAAAACACAAAACACAAAAAAAATCAAAAACACCAAAAAAGCACAAAAAACACATAAGTAAAATAGAACAAAAACAATACAAAATAAAACACACACCAAAAGGTCTACAAAAGCTCTTAAAAGTATTCTAGTATGGGTTCATATTTTTAGAATTACATATTAGTTTATGAATAACGATATTTTGAAGAATGTTGATAATACTCTAGGTAAGGGCTTTAGAGGAGGGACGTTTTCGCAGGACTGCCCAAACTATCGAACTTGTTTTGGCCATATCTCACTCATCCGGACTCGGATTGAGCTAAAATTTTGAGGGTAGATGCCTGAAAAACCCTAGAACGTCTCCACCAATTTTCATATCATTTGGAGCAACACAGATCCTAGCGCATCCCTATGTGTGAACGAGATTTTTGGCAAGCGGCTATGCGAGGGTTTCATCTGGGTTGAGTGCAAGCAGCTCCAGAGGTTGGTTTTTAGGGCCTTCGGGCCCTAGCGACCAATATTTTTGTGGTTTATGCTCAATATTTTAGCAGGAAATGTTGTAGGGGATCCAATATGGGTTAGAAATTTGTCTTTCAACAGATCATACTGTGAACTTGAGTGACAACGGCTTCCAATTTGTTGCACAAAAGAAAAGTGAAAACCATACCTTTCCACGACGTCTAGGGCAAGGATTAAAGAGATCACGAAACAAGTTTCAAGCAGTTGATCAAAAAATGGCTCATATCTCAAGTGAATCTGGTGCTAAGGTGCACCCACAAAATAATTCTACTGTGAAAACCCCTGTCAAGGGTAAGAATTTTGAAAACTCAGCCCCAAAAATGAATTTTAGGGATGCCCTCCATGGTGGACAGCCTCAGCCCAATGCTAATATCAATCTTAGGGCTTCCCATAAACCTCTAAGAATGCCTAAGATTGATCCCAGGAAAATGGAGTCAGGATGTCTTAAAGCAGCTCGATGGAACTCCTATTGTTAAGCTTGATATGGGTAACATTCAGACTGGCATTGAAGATTTGGAAAAAAGAGGACTAATTTGTCGGTTCATGGGTTTTCGTCCGAGCCTATCTGCTTTCAAAGTCTGGGATAAAAAAAGTTGGAAAACTAAAGGTGAGTTACAAATCTCTATTTATCCAAATGGTTATTTTCTTGTTTTATTTGCTAATAATGAAGATAGAGAGAAAACTTTTCAAGGGGGTCCTTGGTTTTTGGAAGGGCATGGCTTTTCATGAAGCCCTGGCATACTAAATTTAAAGCCGAAGAAGAGATGCCTTCTATAGCTCCCGTGTGGGTTAGACTCTTTGGCCTCCCTATTGAATTTTGGAATCCTACTATTTTTTCTTCAATTGGAAACTCTTTAGGAACTTTTATGATGACTCGCTGATTGTACTCAAAATTTTGAACATATTATTTATGCTCGAATTTGTGTTTTAATGGATTTTGACAAACCCCTACCTAAAAATATCACATTACAATTTGGGGAAGACACTTGGGAGCAAGTAGTGGACTATGAGAACATTCCTTTTCGTTGTAGAATTTGCCATGAATATGGTCATTTGGCCAGTGCTTGCCCAAATAAAATTCTTGATCAAAAGAAAGAAGATATAAACTCAGCAGGTTTCCAAATGCCTAAGAAGAAGAACACTCAAAAAAACCAGTTATGAAGGATCAATCAAAGTCACTTGCTAATATGTTTGAAATCCTTTCCACAAATGATGTCCCAAGTGAGGAAGAGGAAATAATGGAAACAAAAATCTTAGAAACACAATTTAAATATGAAGGGAAGAACTCGGAGACAAACCAACAAATCAAAGGTTTTCAACAGAAAAAAAGGGAGAAAATTTACACAAGAAAAACAATCTTTTAAATGTCAAAACTTCAAATAATACAGGTCCCAATATAGACTCCGTTGAACCCTCTAGTAAAATTTTGGTTGTGTACGAGCATTCTTCAAGGTTAGAAGCCATCTCAGATTCAATTGGAATAAGTCAAGAAATAGGGAAAAAAATTGAAGATGGATTCTAATCAAAAAGCAAGTCGCAAGACCAATCAATATCATATGGTAAAAGAAGGTGAAAAGCTTGTAGAGGAAGGTAAGATTAATGCCCTTCCCAACTTTTTTAGCCCTGGTATTAATGAAGATCATCACTTGGAATATTAGAGGACTCAAAGGGAGTCTTTCAAAACAAAATGAAATTAGAAGAATGATTCGGATAAATCATCCACATCTTGTTTTCCTTCAAGAAACAAAGATGTCAATGGAGGATATGGACTCAATTGCCAGTAAAATTTGGCCAACTAGAAAAGTGGTTTCCCTCAGTTCCCAAGGGACTTCTGGTGGCATTGCTTGTCTTTGGGACCCAAAAGAGGTAGTTATTCACCATATGGTTGGCAGTTGGGGTCTGTTGGCTATAGCTATTCAAAGTAGACATTCCAACCAAATTATGCTCTGCATTATTGTTTATGCTCCGACTGCTTTGGAGGAAAAAAGAAGACAATGGAAGGATATAACTCATATTATCTCTCATTTTCCTGAAGCTTGGATCTTGATCGGAGGAGATTTCAATACCATCCTCTCTCTGGATGAGAAAATGGGGGGAAATAGAAATTTGGACAAAAGCACTGACCTCATGAGCGAATATATTGCAAACCTCCATCTTGTGGACATCCAACCGGATAATGGCCTTATGACTTGGTCTAACAGAAGGCAAGGCTTAGCTTGTATAATGGAGAGATTGGATAGGTTTTTGCTCTCTAAAAATTTCTTAATCCATGGTCACATTCCTAAAGTGAAGACTCTTAATAATGTTGGTTCGGATCATTGGCCGATCATGGTGGAAATGTGGAAAACCAATGTGAGTTTCTCTCCTTTTCATTTTCAATTAATGTGGCTTAGAGACATTTCCTTTAGACCTCGTGTGCAACAATGGTGGAAGGAAGGTAAACCTAGGCATGGGACTAAGATGTTCTGTTTTGCCAAAAGACTGCAATACATTAAATCCAAAATCAAGACTTGGAACTGGAAAGAGTTTGGGGATGTTCATAAAAAAAAATGAAGTTATTGCTCATATTGAAAATTTGAATAAGAAAATCCATTTAGATGGCCTCACAGAGAAGAGAAGTGCAGATGAAATTAAACTCACAACTCAGTTAGAGGAATGGGAAAAAAGAGAAGAAATCTTATGGAAGCAAAAATCTAGAATTCAATGGCTCAAAGAAGGAGATCGAAACACAAATTTCTTCCACAAATCTCTTCTAGCTCGAAGATCTCACAACTTTATTTCTTCCCTAAAATCAGATTCTGGAGATGTTGTTTATACTTGGGATGGCATGAACTCTATTGTTGTTGATTACTTTTCCAATATTTTTGCTGCTACTCCTCTTGACTCAGCTTCTCAACAAAATGTTCTTCAAGCAATCCCTTCTCTTATCACTTCTGAGGAGAACTCTATTTTGACTGCTCCTGTTACTATCAATGAGCTTCAACAAGTAGTTTTTAAAATGCAAAAAGGGAAAACCCCGGGTCTTGATGGTTTTCCCATTGAGTTCTACCAAGAGTTCTGGGATATCCTTCATGTTGATTTATTAGAGGTGGTGGAAGAAGCCAGGAAAGCCAAAGAAATTTTGAAGGTTATCAATAAAACTTATATTACTCTTGTTCCAAAAGCTCAAGAGGTTGATCATATCTCAGCTTTTAGACCTATTGCTTTATGTAATGTTCTTCTCAAAATCATTACTAAAATCATGGCAAAAAGGTTGAAGCCTCTTTTGCATAAGATTATTTCCCTAGAGCAAGGGGGTTATGTGGAAGGGCGTCAAATAGTAGATGAGATAGTTCTTGCTCAGGAAGCCATCCATTCCATGGATATGCAAAAATCTCCTTCCATGTTCATTCGGTTAGACTTATCCAAAGCTTATGACAGAGTGGATTGGCACTTCCTTATCAAAGTTTTGAGGCAATTTGGTTTCTCTAAGGATTGGATGGATTGGATTATGGGATGTATCTCTTCAGTTTCCTACTTAGTTCTTATCAATGGCAGGCCTTCTCGGTCGTTCCCAGCTTCCAGAGGTATTAGGCAAGGTGACCCGCTATCCCCTTATTTATTCATCATTCTTGTTGAATGCTTGGGTAGGACTATAACCAAAAAGAGGGAAAACAAAACCCTTGAGGGAGTTACCATTGCTCATGGAGCTAGACCTATCTCTCATCTTCAATTTTTGGATGACTCTACTCTTTTAGGTAAAGCTACATTTAAGGAAGCTTCTAATATTAAGCAAATCATTAGCTATTTTTCTAAGGCTATTGGGCAGTTGATCAATGAAGACAAATCTAAAGTTATTTTCTTTCACTGCTCTTCTAGACAGGAATCCATGGTCTTGGATAAATTAAGATATAAGAAGACCTCCCTTCCAATCACTTATTTAGGTATTCCCATAAATATTCAAAGGCAAAAAAATAAATATTGGAATTGGTTGTTGGACAAAGTCAAGAAGAAAATTGGAAAGTGGACCAACAGGTGGCTTTCTTCTAGGGGTAGAATCACCTTGGTAAAATCAGTCCTTCAAGCTATTCCTATTTATGTATCTTCCATGTTGAATATCCCAAAGGTTGTTCTTCGAGAACTGGATCAAATCAGTCATCGTTTCCTTTGGAGTGGTACTAAGGAGAAAAGAAAATGGGCCTTGGTGAAATGGGACACTTTATGTCTTCCTAAGAATAAAGGGGGGTTAGGATTCTGGTCTTCTATTAATAACAACAAAGCTTTAGCTGCTAAATTATATTGGAGGATGTTGCATAACCCCAATGCTCTTTGGGCCAATAATCTTCGTGCTAAATATGTTGAGAACAAAAGTCTTGAAGACCTTGTTCGCTATCAACTTCCTACCAAAGGTTCTCCCATTTTAGCAGTTCTTAAGACTGGTGAGGATTTGATAAAGAAAAATTTATTTTGGATCATTCATAATGGTCAATAGGTAAATTTTTGGATAGATTCTTGGGATGGTCACAAGCCTTTGATAACTCAGGTTCCCGATTGGAGGCCTTGGATGGAGGAGCTTCACCGAGCTAATTGGATAAAGGTGGCTAATTACTGTCGGTACCATACTGGTAATTCAAAGGTTGGTAGATATTGGATCCCTATTGAGGACTGGCCTATTCAAATCCTAGAAAGGCAAAGACAAGATATCCAAGGCATCCTTCATATGAGATCTCTCTCTTGGTCCCATGAAAAATATTGTTTTGGATGGAACAACACTACTAAGGGTGAGTATTCAGTTGCTCAAGGTTATTTGACCTTATGCCATAATAATCCCAACCATTCTTCTAACATATTTTCTCAATTGTGGGCTCAAAATCTCTGGCCTAAGGTGAGGTTCTTTAATTGGATTTTATTGCATCGTAGGGTGCTTACTGGTGAGCAACTTATGAAGCGTGGTTTTCATGGCCCTTTTAGATGTGAGATGTGTGAAGAGAATGTAGAAACTCTCAACCATATTTTTATTGAGTGTACTTTAGCCTCTGAGCTATGGAGGAGAATGGCCACTTTACTTGGCTTATAATGGTCCAATTTTTTTACTTTTGAACAACTTTGGAGGGATTGGCCTAATCAAGAGGGTGTTGATCATTTTATTAGGCAGTTAGTTTGGATGGGTTCTACCATTCTTCTTTGGAATATTTGGATTGAAAGGAACAACCAAATTTTTAATCAAGATAGGAAGGATATTCACTATATTTGGCAAAAGACCATAGCCAACTTAGTTGAATCAGTCCATCAACTCCTTAATCACCCCCAAAACTCCCACCAAAGATGGGATCAAGTGATGCAAAGATTGAAGATTAAATCTTCTAAGGGCAACCAACTTAAAGGGAATGTGAGTATTAGTAAGATGGATAGGACAAGAAATTGGCAACCTCCTCCTAAGGATTTTGGAAAAGTCAATACTGATGGAGCCTCTAGAGGGAACCCTGGAAAAGCCAATGTGGGAGGAATTGGTAGACTTTCAGATGGCTCCTTGGTTTTTACTTTTGCTGAGAATTTGGGTATTCTTTCCAATAACCTTGTTGAGGGGTATGGTATCCTCGAGAGGCCTTCAGGAGGCTACTAAGGTTGGATGGGAAAAGGTGTTAGTTGAGTCTGACTCTCAACTTATGATTAATATTTTGAAGACTCCTTCCAAGAATCATAAGGTTGATTGGAGAATAAAAATAATTATTGAGAAGATTCAATTAATCCAGATGGGATTTTTGAAAGTTGATTACAATCATGTGGTCGAGAGATCAAAACAAGAGTGTTGATGCTTTAGCTAATTGGGCTTTGGACAAAGGTGATCTTACTTGTTATGGCCACCCTCCTAGATGGTGGGCTTCTCAAATTAGGGAAGCTCTTCTTTCTATCATTTCTTTGGATGGCTCTGATTCTGAAGGTACCTAGTTTCTTCTTGCTTTTTTTTTTGCTTCTCTTTGGTTCATTCAGGTTTTTTTAGTTCCCTAGCTCACTCTTTTCTTTCTTTTGTTTCCTTTGTTGTTTCTTGCCTTAATAGTCTTCTGGTCTAGATAGGTCATTGTTATGTTCAATTTTTTTTCTTTTTTCTTTTTTGTTTTTTTGTTTAGTTTTTTAAGGTGTGTGTTTTTGTTTTGTTTTTGTGTTCTTTGTGTTGTTTTTTGTTGTTCTTGTGTTTTTGTTGTTTTGTGTTTTTTTATGTTTTTTGTTATTGTTCTTGTGTTTTTGTCGTTCTTGTTCTTGTGTTTCTCTTTGTTTGTGTTAATTCGTGTTTTTTTGTGTGAGTGTTTTCTATGTTTTTTGTTTTTGTTTATTGTCTCGTTGTTGGTTGTTTTTTATTTTTATTTTTTTAATATTTTAGGTTTTGGTTGTGTTTATTTTTCATGTTTTTTTTGTGGGTTTGTTTTTGTTTTTTTTTTTGTCTTGTTTGTGTTTTGTTATGTGGTTCTTGTGTTTTTCTATGTGGTTCGTGTTGTGGTTTCTTTTATCTTATTGTGTGTGTGTTTGGTTGTGCTTTTGTTTTTGACACACTCAAGGAGCATGTTTTTTATTTTATTTTATTATTTTTGTTGTTATTTACTTATTTATTTACTTATTTTTAAATTGGTTTTGTGTGTTTGTTTGCTCCTTGAGTATGTCAAAGGTGGTAGGCCAGGTCCGAGTCCTGGGCATTTTTGGCGGAATGGATACCCCTGCCTCCTTGGGTCTTACCCGAAAGTGGCATCCCTTTTGGGATGTTTTCCACAAATAAAAAATCACACACACCGAAAAATAAAAAAGGAGGAAAAAATAGAAAATAAGTTTGGTCTTTCTAGGCCAAAAGGCTATTTAGGCAAGAATCAACAAAGGAAACATAAGAATGATCAGTTTGAGCAAGGGAACTAAAATACCCTAACCAAACCAAAGAGAAGCAAAAACAAAGAAAAAAGAAACTAGGTACCTCTAGTACTGGAGCCATCCAGAGAAGTGATAGAAAGAAGAGCTTCCCTTATTTGTGAATCCCACCATTTGGGAGGGTGGTCATAGTAAGTAAGATCACCTTTGTCCAATGCCCAATTAGCTAAAGCATCAACACTCTTGTTATGTTATCTGACCACATGATTGTATTCAACTTTCAAAAAGCCCATCTAGATTAATTGAATTTTTTCAACAATTCTTTTTATTCTCCAATCAACCTTATGATTCTTAGGAGTCTTCAAAAAATTAATCATGACTTGAGAGTTAGATTCAACCAACACCTTTTTCCATCCGACCTTAGTAGCCTCTTGAAGGCCTCTAAGGATACCATACCCCTCAACAAGGTTATTGGAAAGGATACCCAAATTCTCAGCAAAAGTGAAAACTAGGGAACCATCTAAAAGTCTACCAATTCCTCCTGCACTAGATTTTCCAGGGTTCCCCCTAGAGGCTCCATCGGTATTGACTTTTCCAAAATCCTTAGGAGGAGGTTGCCAATTCCTTGTTCTATCCATATTTTGATTACTCACATTCCCTTTAAGATGGTTTCCATTAGAAGAGTTAATCTTCAATCTTTGCATCACTTGATCCCATATTTGGTGGGAGTTTTAGGGGTGTTTAAGGAGCTATTGGACTGATTCAACTAAGTTGGCAATGGTCTTTTTCCAAATATAGTGAATATCCTTCCTTTCTTGATTGAAAATTTGGTTGTTTCTTTCTTTCCAGATATTCCAAGGTAGGATGGTAGAACCCATCCAAACTAGCTACCTAATAAAGTGATCAACACCCTCCTAATTAGGCCAATCCCTCCAAAGCTATTTAAAAGTAAAAAAATTGGACCATTGTAAGCCAAGTAAGATGGTCATTCTCCTCCATAGCTCAGAGGCTAAGGTACACTCAATAAAAATATGGCTAAGAGTTTCCACATTCTCTCCACACATTTCGCATCTAAATGGGCCATGAAAACCATGTTTCATAAGTTGCTCACCAGTAAGCACCCTACGATGCAATAAAAGCCATGTAAAAAACCTCACCTTAGGCCAGAGCTTTTGAGCCCACAACTGAGTAAATATATCATAAGATTGGTTGGGATTATTATGGTATAAGGCCAAATAACCTTGAGCAACTGAATACTCACCCTTAGTAGTGTTGTTCCATCCAAAATAGTCTTTATCATGGGACCAAGAGAGAGATCTCATATGAAGGATGCTTTGGATATCTTTTCTTTGCCTTTCTAGCATTTGAATAGGCCAGTCCTCAATAGGGATCCAATATCTACCAACCTCTGAATTACCAGTATGGTACCAATAGTAATTAACAACCTTTATCTAGTTAGCTCGATGAAGCTCCTCCATCCAAGGCCTCCAATCAGGAAACTAAGTTATCAAAGGTTGATGACCATCCCAAGAATCTATCCAAAAATTTGTTTGTTGACCATTATGAATGATCCAAAATAACTTTTGCTTAATCAAATCCTCACCAGTCTTAAGAACCGCTAAAATGGGAGAACCTTTGGTAGGCAATTGATAGCGAATAAGGTCTTTAGGACTTTTGTTCTCAACATATTTAGCATGAATATTCTTGGTCCAAAGAGCATTGGGGTTATGCAAAATCCTCCAATATAGTTTAGTAGCTAAAGCCTTATTGTTATTAATAGCAGACCGAAAACCTAACCCCCCTTCATTCTTGGGAAGACATAAAGTATCCCATTTCACCAAGGCCCATTTTATTTTCTCCTTAGTACCACTCCAGAGGAACCGATGATTGATTTGATCTAATTCTCAAAGAACAACCTTTGGGATATTCAACATAGTAGAAACATAAATAGGAATAGCTTGAAGGACTGATTTTACCAAGGTAATTCTACCCCCAAATGAAAGCCACTTATTGGTCCACTTTCCAATTTTCTTCTTAACTCTATTCAACAACCAATTCTAGTATTTCTTTCTATGTCTTTGAATATTGAGAGGAATACCTAAATAAGTGATTGGAAGGGAGGTATTCTTATATATTAATTTATCCAAGACCATGGATTCTTGTCTAGGAGAGTAGTGAAATAAAATGACTTTAGATTTGTCTTCATTGATCAATTGTCCGATAGCATTAGAAAAATAACTGATGATTTGCTTAATTTTAGAAGCTTCCTTAATTGTAGCTTTACCTAACAGAGTAGAGTCATCAACAAATTGAAGATGAGAAATAGGCCTAGCTCCACGAGCAATGGTAACTCCCTCAAGGGTTCTGTTTTCTATATTTTTGGTTATAGTCCTGCCCAAGCATTCAACAAGAATGATGAATAAATAAGGGGAGAGGGAGTCACCTTGCCTAATACCTCTGGAAGCAAGGAACAACTAAGAAGGCTTGCCATTGATAAGAATAGAGTAGGAAACCGAAGAGATACATCCCATAATCCAATCCATCCAATCTTGAGAGAAGCCAAATTGCCTTAAAACTTTGACAAGGAAGTGTCAATCCACTCTATCATAAGCTTTAGATAAGTCTAAACGAATGAACATAGATGGAGATTTTTGCATTTCCATGGAATGGATGACTTCCTGAGCAAGAACTATCTCATTGATTATTTGATGCCTTCCCATATAACCCTCTTGTTCAGGGGAAATAATCTTATGCAAAAGAGGCTTCAACCTTTATTCCATGATATTTGTAATGATTTTGAGAAGAACATTACATAAAGCTATAGGTCTAAAAGTTGAGATATGATCTGCCTCTTGAGCTTTTGGGATAAGAGCTATATAAGTTTTATTGATAACCTTTAAAATTTATTTGTCTTTCTTGGCTTCTTCCACCACCTCTAATAAATCAGCATGAAGGATATCCCAAAACTCTTGATAGAACTCAATAGGAAAACCATCAAGACTTGGGGTTTTTGCTTTTTGCATTTTAAAACCACCTGTTGAAGCTCATTGATAGTAGTTGGAGCAGTTAAAATAGAGTTATTATTAGAAGTGATAATATTAGGGATGGCTTAAAGAATATTTTGTTGAGAAGCCAAGTTAAAAGGAGTAGCAACAAATAGATTGGAAAAGTAATTGACAACGGTAGAGTTCGTGTCATCCCAAGTGTACACAATATCTCCATAATTAGATTTTAGGGAAGAAATAAAGTTGTGAGATCTTCGAGCTAGAAGAGATTTGTGGAGTAAATTTGTGTTTTGATCTCCTTCTTTGAGCCATTGGATCCTAGATTTTTGCTTCCATAAGAGTTCTTCTCTTTTTTCCCATTCCTCTAACTGAGCAATGAGTCTAATTTCATTTGTACTTCTACTCTTTGTGAGGCCATCTAAATGGATTTTCTTATTCAAATTTTCAAGTTGAGCAATAACTTCATGTTTTTTTGTTGGGCATCTCCAAACTTCTTCCAATTACAAATCTTGATTTTAGATTTAATGTATTACAACCTTTTGGAAAAATAAAACATCTTAGTCCCATACCTTGTTTTACATTCCTTCCACTGTTGCTACACTCGAGCTCTGGAGGAACTATCTTTAAGCCACATTAACTAGAATGGAAAAGGTGATAAACTCACATTGGTTTTCCAAATTTCCACCATGACTGGCCAATGATCCGAACCAACATTGTTAAGAGTCTTCACCTTAGGAATGTGACCATGGATTAAGAAATTATCAAAGAACAAGAACTTATCCAATCTCTCCATAATACAAGCTGAGCCTTGTCGTCTATTAGACCAAGCCATAAGGCCATTATCTGGATGGATGTCCACAAGATGAAGGTTTGCAATATATTCACTCATGAGGTTAGCACTTTTGTCCAAATTTCTATTTCCTCCCATTTTCTCATCCAAAGAGAGGATGGTATTGAAATCTCCTTCGATCAAGATCCAAGCTTCAAGAAAATGAGAGATAATATAAGCTATATCCTTCCACAATCTTCTCTTTTCCTCCAAAATTGTCGAAGCATAAATAGTTATACAAAGCATAATTTGGTTAGAATGTCTACTTTGAATAACTATAGCCAAAATACCCCAGTTGCAAACCATATGGTGAATAACCTCTTTTGGGTCTCAAACGTAAATAAAAACCTCTTTTGGGTCTCAAAGGCAATAAATACCACTATAAGTCCCTTGGGAACTGAGGAAAGAAACTTTTCCAGCTGGCCAGATTTTACTAGCAACTGAATCCATTTCCTCTATTAAAATTTTTGTTTCCTCAAGGAAAAAAATATATGGATGGTTTGTATGGATCATTCTTCTAATTTCATTTTGTTTTGAAAGACCCCCTTTGAGTCCTTTAATATTCCAAGTGATGATCTTCATTAAAAACAAGGCTAAAAAAATTGGTAAGGGCAATAATCTTACCTTCCTCTACAAGCTTTTCACCTTCTTTTACCATATGATGTTGATTGGTCTTACGACCTGCCTTTTGGTTGGAATCCATCTTTAGTTTTTTTCCTTGTTTCTTGACTTATCCCAATTGAATTTGAGGTGGCTTCTAACCTCAAAGATTGATGTATAAAGCTAAAGTGTTACTGGAAGGTTCAATATAGTCTATCTTAGGACCTGTATTATCTAAAGTCTCAACATTTAAAATATTGTTTTTCTTGTGTATATTTCCTCTTTTTTTTTCTTGTTGAAAACCTTTAATTTGTTGGTTTGTGTCTAGGTCTTTCCCTGCATCTTTAAATTGTGTTTCAAAGTTTTTTATCTCCATTGTATCCTCTTCCTTACCTTGGACATCAATTGTGGAATTAATTTCAAACATATTAGCTAATAGCTTTGATTGATCCTTCATAATTGGTTTTTTCTGAGTGTTATTCTTCTTAGGCATTTGGAAACATGATAAGTTTGTATCCTCTCTTTTTTGATCTAGAATTTTATTTGGGCAGAAACCAGCCAAATGACGATATTCACAGTAAATTTGGCAACGAAAAGGAATGTTATCATAGTCCACTATTTGTTCCCAAGTGTCCTCCCTAAATTGTAATGAGATATTTCCAGGTAGGGGTTTGTCAAAATCCATTAAAACATAAAACTAAGCATAAATAATATGTTCAAATCTTTGAGTACAATCAACAGTCATCATAAAAGTTCCCAAAGAGTTTTTGATTGAAGAAAAATAGTCAGATCCCTTAATTCAATTGGAAGGCCAAAGAGTCTAACCCATACAGGACCTGTAGAAGGCATCTCTTCTTCGACTTTAAATTTAGTATGCCAAGGCTTCATGAAAATCCCTGCCCTTCCAAAGAACCAGGGACCCCCTTGAATTAATTTCTCTCTATCTTCATTATTACCAAATAAAACAATAAAATAACCATTTGGATAATTAGATATTTGTAACTCACCTTTTGTTTTCCAGTTTTTTGCAACTCAAACTTTGAAAGTAGATAGGCTCAGACGAAAACCCACAAAATGATAAATTAGTCCTTTTTTTCCAGATCTTCTATGCTAGTCTGAATGACGCTCATATCTATCTTAACAATTGAAGTTCCATCAACTTTCCTAAGACATCCCAACTTAGTTTTCCTAGGATCAATCTTAGGTATTCTCAAAGTTTTATAGAAAACCCTAAGATTAATGTTAGCATTAGGTTGAGGTTGTCCACCATGGAAGGCATCCCTAAAATTCATTTTTGGGATCATGTCTTTGAAATCCTTGCCCTTGAAAGGGGTTTCCATAGTGGATTTATTTTGGGGGTGCTCCTTAGTACCAGATTCATTTGAGATATGAACCATTTTTTGATCAACTGCTTGAAACTTATTTTGAGATCTCTTTAATCCATGCCTTGGACACCGAGAAAATGTATGATTTTCACTTTTGTTTTGTGCAACAAATTGGAAGTCATTGTCAATCAAGTTTGCAACATGAAGATCTGTTGAAAGACATATTTCTAACCCATCATGGGTCCCTTGCAACATATCTTGCTAAAATCTTGAGCAGAAACCACAAAAATGTTGGTCGTTAGGGCCCAAAGGCCCTAAAAAACAACCTCTAGAGCCGCTTGCACTTAACACAGATGAAACTCTTGCACAATCTAATAACCTTCTTTCGTGACCTCGATGTCCAAGTTTTTTAATTTTTTGATGCTAGGAGGTAATTGACTAGAAAGATAACAACTGTGATTATTCTGAGGGGAGCCAATGATAAATTGATTTGGGAGTTGAATAGCTCAGGAGAATACACAACATGAAGTGGATATAATGTAAAGCACCAAAAAAATAGTAATATCATTAGAATATGGAGAGAAATTTGGGATAGCCTAAGCATTTCTAAAGTCAAAATGTTTGTTTGGCTAGTAGGTCATAGAAGAATTTTATCCTGGGATAACCTTATGAAAAGGGGTTTTCATGGCCTCTCTCAATGCGTTCTTTGTAAAAAGGAAGAGTAATAACCATCTCTTGGGACATTGCTCAATAGTCTATAAACTATGGCAGTGGATTCTTAATATGTTTGGTGAATTAATGGTGATGAATAGTAAAATTGAAGATTGGTTAAAGCAATGACAGAGCACTTACAAAAGTAAGGCTTTATAGACAATATGGGATATATCAAAAGATACAATACTTTGTACTGTATGGCTAGAAAGGAATAGAATAATATTTAAAGGAAAGGAAAGCAGTTTAGAGGTAATGAAAAGGAAGAATTTTTTAGCCATAGAGGAGTGTAAACCAACCCTATCAACTTATCTAGTCCCTAATATATAAGCAAATAGCCTTAATAGATGGAGTCAAGTCATTAAATGGAATTATGATGTTGGGTACAAGAGAAGCAAAAGAAGAAAAATAATATAAAGTGGAAACCAACAGATGTGGAGTTGGTTAAGTTGAATTTTGATGGAGTATCTAAAAGAAATATAGGACCAACAAGAGGAGGAATAATTAGAAACAATAGAGGATAGCTTTTGTCTCATTACACTATCAATAGTGGATTTAAGACAAATATTGAAGTTGAAGATTAGGTGGCTTTAGAAGAGTTAAAAATATGCAAACAAATGAAATAGAACAAAGTATGGATAGAAGGTGATTCTCTCATAGTAATAAATACAATTTTGAGGAAAACAAAGGTTCCATGCAACATACAATACAAGAGATAATTATGGAAATTCAAGATCTTGCTAAAGAGTTTGAAGAAATCAGGTTTACACATATACTAAGGGAAGTAAACAAATGTGTAGATAGGCTAGCCAATAGAGGGGTTTTTATTGAGGATCGTGAAGTTAAATTCTCCTTTCCATGGTTAGAGGAAGTAGTAAGTTTAGCTGAAGCTGACAATATAATGTTGGTTGCCTAAATCAAATGATGATTAAGATTAACTTTAATGTTTTCCATTGGTAATATCTACTTTATTTTATAACAATAATGTATTTTCATATACATGAAGGCTCTTGGGAGAGCGGCTAGGATGACCTCCTCTCTCCTCTCTCATGCGAAGGCTCTCTTGGATGAGTATAAGAACTAATATGAGATTTTGGAGGAGTTCAAGAGCTTGGTGAACGTGGACCAAGCTGGCCATGAATCTGGTCAGCCTAACATCTAGCTTGGCTATGGCATTATGGTTATTTCTACTGCTTCTATTTTTATATTTTTATCTTTCTACCAATCTGCCCCTGCATGGGTTTCCCCAATATCGATTTTAGGTCACCTCTTTTTGCCCTTGTGAGGGTCTCCTAGTCTCTTTTTGGTGTCTTTTTGTAACGACCCGTAGAGGGCTGATGTTTCTGTTGTTTTGCCAAGGAGTGCTTCACCAAATAGTCTCCATTTTGCAAAAGGTTATGGATCCTTTCAAAACCCCTTTTACTAATAAAAATAATAATGTGTTTTCATATAAACTATTTATTATAAATTTTGTGGTTGAACTTGTGTTTCAGGAAGGAAACTAGCAATCCAGTTTTGGTAAAGTGGACTATAATAGTGCGATGTTTTGGAAATAATAATCTACTAAGATGCAATGCATATATAGTAGAGGTGAAATTTTGGCATCATGAAGGTTGCTATAGAAAAATGTCAAGGATGCTGAATTTTGAAATATTTGTATTCATATGGAAAATTGAAAAGATCCAGAAAATAAAATAAAGAATTCAAACATTTTATGTAAAATGATGTAGGTTTCTAGCTATAACATCTCAATTGAGGTTAGAAGTGTATCTGTTTGTAAAATCTCAAACTCTAAAGAAGAGAGTTGGAATTTGTCAAGGATGGGGGACTTGAGTACTACCCCTTTTTATCTAGCCAAAAAGGAAGATACAAATGGAAAGAAGATTTTTTTACAAGTATATAAAACATTCATGCTAGGAGGCAATTGACTAGAAAAATAGCAACTGTGATTATTCTGAGGGAAGCCAAGGATAAATTGATTTGAGAGTTGAATAGCTTAGGAGGACACAAAACAAGAAGGGGATATAATGTAAAGCACCAACAAGATGGTAGTATCACTAGAATATGGAGAATTATTTGGATAGCCCAAGCATTCCTAGTGTCAAAATGTTTGTTTGGCTAGTAGGTCATAGAAGAATTTTATCCTGGGATAAACTTATGAAAAGAGGTTTTCATGGCCCCTCTCAATGTGTTCTTTGTAAAAAGGAGGAGAGTATAGACCATCTTTTGGGACATTGCTCAATAGTCTACAAACTATGGCAATGTATTCTTAATATGTTTGGTAAATGCATGGCGATGAATAGCATAATTGAAGATTAGTTAAAGCAATGGTAGAGCACTTATAAAAGTGAGGCTTTACAAACAATATGAGATATATCAAAAGATACAATACTCTAAATTGTATGGCTAGAAAGAAATAGAAGAATATTTAAAGGAAAGGAAAGCAGTTTAGTGGTAATGAAAAGGAAGATTTGTTTAGCCATAGAGGATTTTAAATGGATTTACGATGTTGGGTACAAGAGAAGCAAAAAGAAGGCAAATAATATAAAGTGGAAACCACTAGATTTGGAGTTGGTTAAATTGAATTTTGATGGAGCATATAAAGGAAATAGAGGACCAACAAGAGGAGGAATAATTAGAAATAATAGATGAGAGTTTTGTCTCATTATGCTTTCAATAGTGGATTTAAGAAAAATAATGAAGTTGAAGCTTGGTGGACCTTAGAAGGGTTAAAAATATGCAAACAAATGAAATGGAACAAATTATGGATGGAAGGTGATTCCCTCATAGTAATAAATGCAATTTTGAGGAAAGTAAAGGTTCCATGTAACATACAAGAGATAATTGTGGAAATTCAAGATCTTGCTAAAGATTTTGAAGAAATCATGTTTACACATAGGGGTTTTGATGGAGGATCGTGAAGTTAAATTATCCTTTCTATGGTTAGAGGAAGTAGTAAGTTTAGCTAAAGGTGACAAGAAAATGTTGATTGCATAAATCAAATAATGATTAAGATTTACTATAATGTTTTCCATTGGTAATATTTACTTTATTTTATAACAATAATGTGTTTTCATATAAACTATTTATTATAATTTTTGTAGTTGCACTTGTATTTTAGGAAGGAAACTAGCAATCCATATTTGGTAGAGGGGACTATGATAATGTGATGTTTTGGAAATATTACTCTGTTAAGATGCAATGCATATATAGTAGAGGCGAAGTTTTGGTATTGTGAAGGTTGCTATAGAAAAATATCAAGAAGAATGTCGAATTTTAGAAAATTTGTATTCATATAAAAAATCGAAAAGATCAAAGAAAAAAATACAAACATTTTACATAAAATAATGTAAGTTTCTAGCTTTAACATCTCAATTGAAATAAGAAGTATATCTATTTGTAAACTTTCACACTCTAAAGAAGAAAGTTGGAATTTGTCAAGGACAACCCCTTATTATCCAACCAAAAAACTTAACAATTTAAAACTCTTAACAAAAAAAACTAAAAATAAAGTTCAAGTTATTTACCATATTTTTTTTCTTAAAAACCTTTTTAATCTCTAACTCTTATTAAAAATAAAGTAATTAAACACTATCCTTCCCTTGAAAATTGAATTGAAACAACTTATAAGGTCTTAGTTGCCCTACTTGTTACACCGGTTTTGTTGTATGGTTGCGAGGTGTGGGCTAGTGGCACAACACATGCAAAATGGAGGCAACTAGAAAGGATTCAAAAATATTTAATCACAAATTTTCTCAAAATTAAGGCCACAACCCCTTATGAAATTATTCTAGCTAAAACTAGAATGTTCCCTTTAGAAGCAATTGCTATGACCAAGCTGTTGTGTTACTTGAAAAAACAGAAAATATGAAAGATAATAGATGGCCTAGGGCAGCTAGGGACGAAGAGTTGCATAGGCGAAAGAATACATGGATGAAACAAAATCAGAATTGGATGAAACGTTGGGAAATCAACATAAATTAATGCCCAAATGTCAACAAAGACATAAAAAATTATGTGAATGAAAAGTTCGAAGTGGAATGTGGAAAAATGCAAGCAAGAAAAGATAATATTATATTGCAAATTTTAACCCAACGTATGACCACAAGGAAAAAGTGTATATAGGTGCTGAAATCAAGTGGAAGGAAAAAATCCTCATTGCTCAGATAAGGACTAGCTCTCATAGGCTTAGATGTGAAACAAGGAGATGGACAACACCCAAAGAACAATGGGAAGAAAGGATATGGAGTCTATGCAGTGCCCCTGGGGCAGTAGAGACAGAGGAACACTTCATCTATAAATGCCCGAGTTTTTTCAGATATCTGTGACAAATACAAAGAAACACTTGGGAACGGGTGTATGACAAATTTATTTAAAGACAATAAAATAAAAAAAGTTGGAGAATTGCTAACCCAAATCAGGAGCTTCTCAAAGATATTAAAGATCATATGATATGATTTGAGTAATTGTACTTCCATATTTGAGGTCCCATAGACCATATTTGGGTCAACCTTCTCAAACCATACAATATGATTTAAGTAATTGTACTTCCATATTTGAGGTCCAATAGACCATATTAGACCATATTTGGGTCTGGCGGAGATAATTAAAATGTTTCGGTCCATTTCATTTCACAATCAATAATGACGTTTATTCTTATATAAAAATATATTTATATTTATTTGTTTTTTTATAAGTGGTATATTTAATGAATGGAATTTCCAGCCTTATAGCATTTTCATAGCACGTCCTTCTGCTCCTAGTTTGCAAGGTATCTGTAAGAGCTTGGGTAAAGCAAAGGGGCTTTGGCTTTGGGCACCTTCAATACCTCATAAAATTGAGGACAGGACTACCATGATGTGGCTTCGACTAGCGTTCATTTCCAGTTCAAGATCAAAGTTCAGGTACGTCATTCCATTCCATGTTTATAATTCCCGCCTCACCTTGCACAACCAGATCGTTTCAGATCTGATCTTATTCGTTTTACTTGGCTGCACTAGTTCCTCCAACATAATCCTGATTTTAAATGGGTTTGAGTCTACTTAACATTGGATAGTGTCCCTCATGGTTTCAGGTCCGTCTGTGTGTAACATCACCCAATTAAAAAAAATGCGCTGCGTTTGTTTGCGTAACATCACCCAATTAAAAAAAATGGGCTGCATTATGCCCGTTAATGGAGTTGGGACCTGGACCCAGTTTAGCCTTTGTAAGTATTTATTTTATTTGTGCTTCTTGGGCTCAATGGACATATTGATTTTGTGCAATGAGCATTGGGGTTGAAGTAGAAATGTACAAGCTGAGCTGGGGATATTTTGGCCAAGCTCTTGGTAGGAATTAGGAGGTGAGCGTCACCCATGATATCTAAAACACCAACGTTGGTCATGTGTATCTTGGCTTAGATGTGTGCTGAAACGTTTATTTATTTATTTTCTGTTTTTTTATGCGATTGAAATGGGCCTCCCTGTATCACATCATATCAACTTCCGTGGTATTACAACATCTTAGCAGTTATGTATATCATTTGTTAAGATTTGGATCTGGGTCTCTTTCTTAAGGAATTTAACCAATTAAACTCATACAATTTGATTTGTGCTAAAAACATTTTGGTGTTGCCCAAAATTAATTTTTAAAAATGCTGTAAACCATGCATGATTAAATTGTAAGGATGAGAGACCTAAGCACAACATTATTTTCTTCAGGAAAAAATCATAATTACATTTTAAGTTGCTAGAAGTGTTATATTGTTTGATGAGTCCACTAAGCTTTGCAGAGTGGTAAAGTGGGGTTGCTTGCCATTGTGATGGCACATGTTCAAATCTTGCTGGGCTGATAGCTCAAAAGAATGAATTACTTTTAAATATATTTGACATACAATGGCAAGATGGGTGGGTTTTATTTTGGAAGTTCAATTCACAATAAAAAAAAGGCTTGTTCAATTGTGAAGCACCTGAAACTTTTTGAGAAGGTTTGGCTTCAAGTCCTACTTGGTTCGGGCTTTTCTATATTTTGAAAACTTGGTTTGGTTTAGGAGTCTTAGAATATTTTTTTTGAGGACGGAGCATATTTTTAGTATATGTGCCTGATCTCTCTAGTAGAAGCCCTGGGAATAAATAAACTTAAACGTGTTATTTCATCATTTATGTTATCAGAAGATGGAAACAACGATGGATAAACAGCAGATTGTTGAGGTTTTTTATTTTGATTTTAGAAGCATGAAATGTAAGCGTGAAACAAATTCATTAGCTTATGCAGCAGTGAATTAATAAGATATCATTTATTTGGTCTTTAAAAAATGCTTTGTTTTAATTTTGACAGCAAAAACATTGTATGATGCTTTCAACTGGTCGATAAAACAAAAAAAAAGTGTTGATCTTGCTATTGCTCACTAAATATAGCTATGTTTTATATGATTAATATGTATATAACACTAAAAATGAAGGCATTGTTTGAAAATATCCTCCCCTCTTCTGATGACAAAAAATTGAACAGTATAAAGCAGTGAGTCATTTGCAATTTTGCCCAGTAAAAGGCATGATAGCTATTATTAGACTGTTAGTCTTTGGTGTAGCTGTTCATGTTGTCCATCTTAGAGACAGATTTTACAAAAGGTTCACAACTATCACAATGAAACCTATATACATACATAATTTAAGTTTCCATTTTGAGATAACTGTTCTGCTGATGCTGGATGGTTCTGCTACTTTCTCAGCTTTACTTGTTGGAGATGAGTTGCAACTGTTACTGACAGAAGTCAGATATGCTCTTAACGATAGGACATGGAAGGCAGTCCTCTGGCGTCTGGATGCAGCGGATGTAGTAGTGATGGAAAGGCTGGAAGTGTGTTATCCAACAGAGCAACAATAGCAACTGATTGGTGATTGAGTTGCTCCCCTGTTAACTTTAAAACCCAAAGTAGCCTATTGTTTCACTTCAGATTTCATGACCATGGGCTCTTTTCTATTATTTCACCATGAAAAATCACTGTTTAATACATACCAGAAACATGTCACATGCAAGCTTAGAAATGTTTTCCTTTATCTATAGTTGTCTTGGATCTTATGGAAAAGAAGCTATTGACTCTGTGGCTGGAGCAGTGCTTGAATATAAAGGTTGGGGGGAATGACTTTTATGGTGAGGTGATACAATCACTGTTTAAATAGATTGTGTTGTCAAAGCTGCAGCTATTGATGGTGCTGTTAACAGAGGAGGCATGACTACTGTAGCAGGTACTGCAGTAATCAAGAAGCACTTGATGTGGGCATTGAGGCTGAACAAAAGGAAAACATGCGACACAAGAATTCCTGCATGTGGGATTTGCATTATTTCCATGTTAATATGCTTGTGACTACTGCAAAGTTGTTGCAACAGATCAAGCATTCTTCATATTTTGTGTCCAGTTGGTAATTTCAATTGCTAGCCTCTGTGCTTTATTTCTATGGACAAACAATGCCCTACTGATGGCCTGCCTTTGGGAAGGGCGACAATAGAATACTGCAAGCATAACACCACCATAGCTTTGTTATTGTTATAGTCATGAAGAGATGTGGATATGGGTACATTGATAGGTATTGTGGCAGGCACACGGTGTTTAGAATGTAGAGTAAAGAGGTACATGAATACAGGGCATGCTTCATACACACACATGCACATTTCAAAATATTAAAAATTGTATTTATAATAATAATTTGAATTATAAAAAATCAAGTGGCATTAGCTCAACTGGTTAGATTCCTCAACATTTCAAGGAGGAGACCCAGGTTCGAATCTTGCCAAACGATATATGGATAATATCCAAGCTTTGTTGTAATACCACTATGTGGTGATGATGTAATATGGGTGGAGCCCGTTTCAATCCCATATATAACCCATTAAAAAATATAATTTGAGTTATAAATGAAAATGAGGTGTGTACCCTCAGCTGTTCTTTGTGTATGATATTTATCCATGTAAATTTATGCTGGTCAAACTTACATTATTTTCAAAACTTGTTTTCCCTTTTTTCAATTTTTTTTTCTGCATCAAATTGCTATGGAGGTGTTTTGCATGTCATCCAAATTTCCTTCTAATGTGTTTGTTTGAATGAGTGGAATTTGAATAAGGTGGGGTCTTTTGAACTGTTATGGCTTAGGTTGTTTTAAAATTTTATACCATTTTCTTTTGCTTGTAGCTGGAGATGTTAACTGAGGTGTCAGGAGATAGCCAATGCATCCCTTGCTTGTTCGAATTATCTCCCTAGATGTTCTCTTGCAGCCCTGTCTCCAGAATGTGTACCTTTCCCCAGGGTATGTGACTTCGGGTTGAAGTAAATATAGTTATATATAACTTTTTGTCTGCTCAAGCTTGAGATGGGGTTTTGATGAAAATATGTGTGAAAACTTGAAATGGCTGGCTTTTCTGAAAGCCAATATTCTCAAACCTTGGAAACTGACTGAAGAGATTTTGGCCAGGATTGTGTTGGAACTCCTATTGTGGAAAGGGAATCAGTGACCTTAATCTTTGGATTTGAAACATGAGAACATTTAATGCTTTAAACAGTTTTTGCCAGGATCTTGACATCATCCATCCGATGCTACAGCCTCTTGTGCAGATTCTGAGGTGTGCACCATAGTTGTAGTGCTGGCTGCATGCCTATGCTTCCAAACTCTGCCATGCTGTTCTTGATCTTTTAGATAAGAACAGTGTCACCATGTTGGTGAAGGATGCTCCATGGATACAGCCATGGCCTGTATTTGACTTGGATGCCTTGTTATATGTCAGCGGCATATAGCACATGGGGTGCTAACACAGGAGGAGGCAATTGGAAGGCCAGAAGGCAATTGGAAGGCCAGTATTTGGCATATAGCTGAGTGGAAACTCATAGGTCATATGGTGTTCCACAACATAGGAAGTCATTTGGAATAGTGCAAGACGATAATTTCCCTGCGAATTGAAATGCTGTCATCCTGTTGACTAAGGCCAACTGGTGCTTTTGGAGCAGATTTTTTCACAAAATTGTTACTAGCCATTGCATTTCCTTCATCTAAGATCATAAAGTTCTAAAATTTTATTTTAACCACGGTGGCCAGCAGAAAAAGCAGGGATAATAAAATATACAGTACTGAGTGATTTGGAGTGGTATAGCCAGATTGGCCATTTTCATATTTGGGTAGGTTCATATCCATCCATTGCATTGCAATTTGCCAAATTTGACAATACTGAACATGTTAATAACGTGACAGCTTATGAAAGACACCGAGACATTATTTTGAAATAATAGTTAGAAGCCAACTTCAAGTATAAACTAATTAGGAAAGAAAAAGTATTATGTTGTTTATCATCTTTAGTAAGGCTATTTTTTGGCAAAAAGGACTTTGGACTGTTTGGTAAATAAGTTGTAAAATAGCTTTACAGGAGGAATGACAGTCATGTTAATGCTGTAATTTGTATTATACTTAAAGTAAGAACTGGCTCTCTCTTTCTTACAGCGATCCTGATATGCACCAATATATGGCAGATAGGGGTCAATGTGGAGTATTTTAACAAATATAAAGCATGTGTTTTTATATTTGACAGTAAAAGGGGTTAACCAAACAGAATCAACTGAAAAAGAACAGTGGAAAATTGAGATAAAACTATTTGACATTATTTTATTTACCCGTGAATTTATATTTCTGGATGAAATATAATTCCTTACAATCTAAAGATTCTTCTTGTGTTACAAAATAGAAGGTGGTCTAGTGTTTTACATGTCTGGTTCTACCATGTATAGTTGAAAAAATTGCAACTTGGGATAAACTCGGCACTCCAATTTTTGAGATTTTATTTGCAACTTGGGAAGACTTGGCAAAAACTCGGCAAGAAAGAGAAAACAAAGAAAATATTTCAAATAAAGAAAAAAGAACATTTTAAACAACAATTGGAGACCTAGAAAGTTGATTTTATGTTAGATATTCATAAAAAAGAGTACAATCACAGTACTTGATCATGAAATCCAACCAAACACATCATACAAATTCAAAATTTCAAAATGTAATTGTTTTGCTTCCTCCCCCTCGAACAAGATGGTTGCACTCGGCTTTGGACAGGTGATCGAATTGGAGTCTCCTCAGGTATGGGATCATCCATGGTATATCTCCTCCAATCCTTTCAAATGTTTCGCTTCGGACTCTTTTGCCTTGATGTCCTCTGCAGTAAAGTCGGTATCTGGCGGACTTTCGGCAGTAAACTCAGTATCCGACGATTTGATCTCCAAATGTGGTTTAAAATTCATGGTTGACCTCTAGGAAGATTTCTTTCTGAGCAGGGGAGAAGAAAAAATGGCAAAATGGGGCCAAACATCTTTTAAAACGTGATTTCATGGGGCCAAAACCCCTTTCAAAAATGTGATTTTGTGTTTTTTCTGCTGCAGAACGCGAGTTTTGCCAAGTTTTTGGTGAGAACTTAGTGAGAAGACGTCACAAAAATTGTTGCAAGTTGGCAATTTTCTCGGTGCCGAGGTTTTTAAAAAAGAATTCTGCCATTTTTCCAATTATGCTACCATGGTCATGACTCATCAAATATAAGTCACAATCACTGTCCTTATGGTTTTTTTTGGCTGCTTTCATGGGTAGTAGTAATATACTAATACATGAATCAAAGTGCATGATGATTCTTCAAAATGGACCTAGTCAAATTAATGTGCATGGTTATGTGGTTGTTTTCTACCTGCGATGTTCCAAACAGTTTTGCTTTGTCCCATAGAAGAACATATACCGCAACTGATGTTGGGACCTTTGATTTTGTCTTTGTAAGACTGATTTTCTTGAAGCACATTCTATACATCAAAAGCTGGCAAATTATTGTTTAATGTTCATAAATCCTCCTCAGGCGGGGCAGATAAGGGATTTGAAATCCAATAAGTAAAATTTAATTTTCTTAAACTGTTCAAGTGAAGTATTAACCAAACTATATTACATACTGCGAATGGAATTGATATGTTATTTAGTATCTGCAACTTCATGCCCAAGGCATTGTGGAGCAAATGGTAAATGGGATGCAACCACATGAGTGTCCCAAGTTCAAATTCCCTCATTGTGATGTACAGTCCCATTATAATGCCGTGTGTGATGATTTGGTTTGTTGTAATAGCACGATACTTTGGTTCACTGAAATATATGTAATACAGGTGGGGCCCATTACAACCCCATATACCATTTATAAAAAAAAATAGAAATCTTACTACTTAAACAAGTGTTCAATAGTGAACAAGAACTTGATTTTAAACACTTCGAGAGCAAGAGAAATTTCAAGAGGCTCTTTCTCCAAAAGCATCAAGATCTGCTTCTGGTTGTCTGAAAAACAAGAGTCTCAGTGAGAGAATTGGGAATAAATTTTAACTTTGTTATCTGTGTCTTGTTTAATCACTTGAAGAATTGGCAAGTCTTTTTCCTATTGAGGGATGTGTTGGAATTAGACATTTTAAGCTTGATTTTGTTTCTTGTTTGTTTAACAGGTTTTTGACTGGGCTGTTCTAACAGAACTGTGAGTCCTCAATGGGCTTGGCCAAGGTTTCTTACATTGCATCCAACCGTACCAAAATTGACATTTATATCTTTTCCTCCAAGCTGTTGTGATTTACAAAAGTGCATTTCACACTGTATCTTCTTTTTTGTTTCTAGGCTGTGATTTTTTGAGGAGCAGCAATTTAGATGGCACCAGTTAGAATTTCTGTGTGGAAGAAGGATAAAGGGTGTATCAATCAACTGTCCCTTCCATCCATTGTACGTGCATCACTGTTCGTAACTATAAGTGTTTTCTTACTGTTCATTTTGGCATCCGTAAAGCCTTTCCCAATTTGCAACAATGAGAAAGGATCCTTACAAACAGTTCATATCATGGAACAAGAACCTAGCACTGGTGATCAAGATGGAGGAAATATTGAGAAATTCAATTGCATGAGATGCCCACAAGCTGCACCTGTAGTTGCAAACAAGGTTGAGGGTGTTCGACATCCTTTTTTTATCTCCCTTGCTGACCTTGGTTCACCAGAAAAGCCAAATAGAAATTTCCTTAGGATGCTTAAGGGCAAGCCTTTTCGTAAGCCTGACATATCTCAAACCATCCAGGAAGTGCTAGAGAAACTAGAGACAAATGGTTTAGAATCTAGAAAAGGTATTATGGTGGACGTTGGCGCGAATGTGGGAATGGCAGCATTTGCAGCTACATCAATGGGGTACAAGGTAGTAGCTTTTGAGGCGGTCTTTGAGAATTTGCAGAGACTTTGTGATGGGTTGTACCTGAATCGAGCAGGTGATATGGTGACTTTCTACCATGCAGCTGTGTCGGATGTGCCAGGCAATCTGACCATGCATAAGGTATGTTTATATTGAATTTAATTTTGTGAAAATGAAGCAAATATTCTAAATTAGTTTTTACTATGTACTTGTCTTGAAGGTATGCTCTAAGTAGAAACTTAGAGTTGAAATCTGAAAATCTGTTGAATCTGCTTAATGCAATCTGAATTTTCAGAAATTAATATCTGATATCGGAAAGCAATGTAAGGCTCTTTGGAAAAAGAAGCATGATATTAAAAAAAACCTGAAAAGCAGAATTTTATTGTTTGAAAAATAGTATTTTTCCTTTTGGATGGTACATAAGATAAAATCAATCTTTCATGAGGAACGCAGATGCCAATGTGTGTCTAGAATAAACCAAGAGCATTATGGATGTTGTACTTGGCCATAGCCTTAATCTTTCACGACCTAATCGCTTAAGTTTTTGCAAAAGATGTAATTGCTTTGCATATATAGAATGTACATCAGATTGTAGATATCTTGTCCTATTTTTATCTGTTAAAATTCAATTACATTCTAAGATCTTTTCTGACCTTTGTTAACATATATTCCTAAAATTGCCAAGCCATTTAAAACAATTAATATGTTAAAATGGCTATTTCTTAATTCACTCTACCAAAAAAGCATTTCCAGTGTCTAAAATGAAATTTAATGAAACAATTGTCCAAATCTTCAAATAAAGATACTAATAGTCTTCAGACATCAAAGCAGTCCCTCCATTGTGATGTTCTATTGGGAAAAACCGCAATGTGGCACTGCCATGGTGTGTATGATTCAAGACGTTCTTGCACTGTTGTCACTTTGGAGTTTAGCATAGGCAGTTGGACCAAATTTGTATTAACATATGATGACATTTCGAAGCATCAATAGGATTATAATTCTATTTTTAGGTAAAGCCTTCCATAGAATTGATTCCTAGCTCTCCTTTATTGGATGTTTTTATGTATCAATGTTCTGTTTTGGAAAAACAAATAAATCAAACACAGAATTTAGGTCTCACTTAGCATAGGCATCTTATTGCCAATCATAGTGACACATTCGATTATGCAGTTTGAAGGTGCCTAACATGTGATGAGGAACTGTATGCCAATGTTCCAGCATACCAGCAATGGAAACATTACATCTTGGGCAAAGAAATGGTCATTCACCTTAATCATAGGCCCATGCAGTTGTTGGAAACACATAGCAAGTACGAGAATTAGGGTCACTAGAAGCTGTCTACATTATGCATGGACTCCTTTGTTATATGTGATATCTTTGTCTATTGACAAGTGAGCACCAAAAGTTCGTGTAGGAGGCACAATTTAGTTGAATTGTACGGCATTTTGGTGTGGACAAACTTTGGTAGTATTATAGAATTATTTCTATTGATCAAAGATTTGAAATTGTGTTGCCAAATACATCAAATTTTGCACTGCTTGTGCTATTACTGAGGTTGCAAACAAGAAATGGCCAATAGCAAACAAACATGATCATTCTTGGTAGTGGACAATATTGAGGTGCAAGAAAAACAAGTTGAACCTGCAGCTTGATTGTCGTGCCCACAAATATAGATCAAATTCTGGATATGAAATTAAGGATATGTAAAACCAGTCCATACAGTCCTACCATTGTACAATGATGTCAAAGCAGGTCAAATCATCCACTAGGAGAAGTGGTACACTTGGAAAAAGAGAAGTTTCCAATCTTGGATTTAGAACTTGAAGCAATGGAGGCCCTTCTTTCTTAAGGAGAGGTGACTAATCCACGTAGTGATTCAATACTGCAGGTTTTGTAGCATGCATTGGCCCTAACCAAATCCCTCACTGTTTCCATTGTTCCCCTTGTGGGGTGTGGGGCAGCACCTCATTGTCACCAAGCATAATAAATACACAAAAAATGATTACCAAAATTCCAGGTGGTTCCATCACTCTGTCATACCTACCTGCTCGGATTACAAAACTGTTTTTGCAGTATCCTTCACTCAATGACACTTTAGCTTCCCTTTTTAGAGCCAATGCTGAGTGTTAGCACAACTTCGCTGGCATAGATTGTGATGGTGCCATTTCTTCATGGCCTAAATTGGCAGTATGCCAATCCAACTATAATGGTTTGAGTGTGTTGCCACCCTTTTTGTAATATAGTTTGTATGCAGATTTTTTACACAATTGTGAGAAATTGTTTAGCATAGCTTTGCATCTCTTCTAAGAGATTTGTAGTGTTGTAGAGAACTATCATATGCATAAAATTGTAGTTCAGTTCATATTGCCAACATTGTTCCTTGTCTTTTTAACATATCACATGCTGCAATTCAGTGTCTTGCTCACTAAATAGTAAACTGAAGTTGGATAAGCTATTCTAATGAACTCCTTATCTTAGATCTAGAGTTGTCTTTTTGTTTTAAAAAATTTATGGAGTATGAACTTCCATGAAGTTATACGAGGTTAGATATTTGTTGATTGTGCTGAAGTTTTAACATGTTTGCTGTGAAAGTGGAAACCATTCTACAAGTAATCTAGTGGTAGTTAAAAAGATCTGTCCCTTTGGTGGGAAATGAAGTGTCAATTATTAATTTGAGTTTGCGGGGCTGTAAAGAACTGAAAGAGAGGTTATCTAAGTAAAGAAAATGGGCAGGTATTCAGGGTGGGGACTAACCCTTTTTGTGGCTAATGAAGCTTAAATGCAGGTGATTGCATCCTTTAGACAGAAATTGCATTTGAAACTTGCAAACTACATAAGCATGGATGTGCTTTATGGCAATGAAGGATGGGATTTTTTTGTAGGACCTGAAAACATAATAATATGCTGTCAAAAGTTTCAAAACTATTACAAAGTGTTAGGCAGCTAAGTTCTTTAATCAAAGGAGACTGCCACGTGTAGGTCTTATAGATAGCTATAGGTGGAGAACTAACCAAGTGGACTTGTGGACTTCAAAGCTACCCAATAGGGAACTTGCCAATGGATGCCTATTATATAAATGCTTGTACAATAGAGGACCTGCAAAGACCTAGTCAAGACTAGCACTTTGTATTGTAGGTGTCCAATGGGAAATGGTGGTTGCACGATAAATAATATCTAGAAAAATTGCTAATGGTCAACTTCAGTTTAAAAGACAAAAGTTGCAAGTAACAGGTAGATTTTGAGGAAAAAATAGTGAAATCAATAAATGCAGATGTAACTTCTACCAGTTGGGAATTGAATGTCTGCCCATCAAATGGACAACTCCCCTGGGCAAAACCCACTACCAAAGTCTAACCAGAAGTCGGTCAAACCGAAAGCCAAGAATAACCAGATTTCCCCTGCCTCCAAGCATGCAGCCATCACACTGAAGAACCGTGATAACCACCCATAACATGTTAGCTAATCACACCCATGGTGGAAGCCCAAGTCAAGCCCCCTCTAATGGGTGACCAGACTAGAACCGAAAGGTGGCTGCAAATCAAGGAGATGAAATAAACCTTGAAATCCAAGCCACTCAGCTGACCAAGAGTGCATACATACAACAACCCCTATTCCCTTATGCATACAAAACTTAATACCAACATCAAAACAGAAAACTACATTTATGGCTATCTAACATAAATCGCCCAAACACATTGGGCCACCATTTGCATAAAGCAAAAGCATAAAAAAAACTAAATGTATTTCATTTTCATCGACTACATAGGCAATATTTTTCCTCATCATTCTCTTTTCATATTCACCTTCCATTTCCTCAGATCAATGCCAAAATGGCAAAACATGACGCCAAAAAACCAAGGTTACCGGGTGCGGGGGTGTGGGTGCGGCAGGAATCGCGGGTGCATGTGCGGGTGAGGCCCCTGTCAAAAATAGAGTTCGCCGGGTGCGGTTGCGGCTAGTTTTAAATTTTATATATATATATATATATATATATATATATTATTATCAAAAAAATTAAAAAATAAAATAAATATGCACATTGAGAAATAATTAAATAAATAATAAATCATACACATTGTGAAATAAAATATATCATTCATACACATTGCAAAATATCTAAATATGGCATCATAAAAGAATATTGATAGATATGTATATGTATAAGAAGTATTTACTCAATATAAAAAAAAAGCATATTGATATATGATATTCATGTAAAAAAATGACAGGATGTAAGTCATAAAGAGTCGAATAGTAGTGGACATGTACAAAGATAACATCAAATATCTAATATTTGACTCTCATTCGTCATATTCCTCATCATCATCTTCTAGGCCCTCCTCCTGTGGATCTGGTGGTGGTAGATCTGAAAAGTCATCGCACCTACTGTCATCTCTGGTGTCATTAAGAACTGCATCCCAACGTGCAAAAGGCCCCTCTGTAAAACCCTTGTCCCTATGAGACATGAGTCGAAGAGTACTATGGACATACACGAGGTTCTCTACCCTACTCGCCTCTAATCGACCTCTCCTCGCTGAATGGATAAATCCATAAGTACTCTAATTCCTCTCACAAGCTGAGGAATTGGCCACCTGAGACAGTCCCATGTCCGTGCAATGTCCACCAAAATATGGGATTCTTCAAACTCCTGTCATATACTGGAATGTACCCTGTGCACAAACAAAAGATGCAAACTGCTCTCTAATAAAAAAAAACGTTTTTTTCTTATGTTAATGCCCAAACTGGGTTGGGTTCGGCTGGGTGAACCCTGGCTGGCCACAGGGTTCGGTCAAAGACGAACCTTGTCAGACAGGATTTGGCTGGGGTTCGGCCCAGCCGTTCCCGATCGTGAACCCGTGAACCCGATGCGGTTGTGGGTGCGGGTTCGCGCATCCAGCCAACTGGGTGCGCGATTGGCTGGGTGCGCGAACCCAGTTACACTGCAAAAAACAAAGGAGAAGTTCAAACTCGAAAATGTCTTCAGCCCCCGCCTTTCTCTCCTCGGCGTCACAACTTTGCACGAGGTAAAACTCTTTTTTTTTCCAGCATATTTAGATCAAAATAGTAGGCTGACACATTCCCACCAGGCCTTGTCTTCATTTTGAGTTGCAGGAACCCTAGGAAGGGGTTTACCATACTAGCATTGAGCGATGACTATGAATCAATGTTCCACGGGGACACGTCCCCCCGTTTCCTGCGTCCCCCAGCACGGGGGGACGGCAAGGGGGACGTTTCCCCCCGTCCTCGGGACGGCTGGGAAACGTCCCCGGGACGGCTGAGGCCTATGGCCTCCCGTCCCCGGGACGTCCCCTTTTTTGGGGCGTCCTCGGGGACGGCTGGGTCCCATTGGGGACGCTCAGACCGTCCCCGGGGATGGCTAGGCACCACTTGTCCCCTTTTTTGGGGCGTCCTCGGGGACGGCTGGGCCCCATTGGGGACGCTTAGACCATCCCCGGGGATGGTTGGGCATCTTTTAGTGGTGCCCAGCCATCCCCGGGGACGGTCTGAGCGTCCCCAATGGGACCCAACCGTCCCCCACAGCTGGGTGTCCTCACCCAAAAAAAAAAAAAAAAAAAATTAATAAAAAAAAAGGTAAGGGGTCATTGCTTTTATCCCCTCTTGAAACTGTTAGTGAAATACATAAATTTAAGTACATGCAACTTTACCCTAATTGTGGATGTTTCCAGTAAATCACTTTTTGGGGCCAATTATATGGTAAGTTGTTATTTTCAATTTCACCATCTTGCTTTATGTAGGAGATTGAACTATTTGTATCAAACGATCAGTTGCTTTTAAGTATGAAAATATTTAAGACGTTCCTCAGAAGTATTCATATGCTAAAATTCAGCATATTACCCACTGTTATTGTTTAAAGTGGATTCTGGGCAAATCAATAATTATAAGAGATTAATTCAGCTTGGTACGCTGCCTAGTGCTTATTGTAGGCACATCAAGAACTAGCAGAGATTAATTCAGCATTATACATCACCAGCTTTGCGATTAGTCCCTCAAACAATGGGAGGGGTGAGACAGTCTTTGTTTGAACATTGGTGGCTGAAAAAGTGATGACTGTTATTTCTTAAAATGATGACTGTTTGAACATTGTTTGCACTTGATATCCTTGGCTGAACCTTCAAGTTATAGTTGTTGAACTTGAAACAATTAAATGGCTGCACTTAGTAACTAATATGAATATCCTAATACCACTTATGTGTTAGTAACTAATATGAATATGAATGGCTGCGCTTACATAATTGATTACTAATATGAAATATCATTTTTGTTGGGTGTAGAATTCTGAATGTGTAGATTATTCTAAATTTTTAAAAAATTTCAATTTTTATAGTATTATACCAGCCGTCCCCCCCAGCCGTCCCCGAGCTGTCCCCTAAAATCGGCCTGCCATCCCCCGCCGTCCCCGAAAACCTGTCCCCCCGTCCCCCCGTCCCCTCGTCCCCCAGGCTCGTGGAACCTTGCTATGAATATGCCACGTGTTGCCAAACCTTGGCCACGACTGCATCTGTCTCCCAAACAAATGCCCTCAACAATAGATAAAAAATCCTCATACCAACGAAGTCATCCCCAAGGTAGGAGAGCTAGGTGGGCCACTTGACAACCACCAAGTTGCCAGGGGCATGCACAACTAGAATGCTTAGTCCAAAGTTGGGCTTAATCCTCCACAAACCCTCCAACCCCTATCTACAAGTATGCATTCCTTAGAAGCTCGGACACATAGTCGGTGAGCTCACAAAGGGGGAACACCTTGATGAACAACAACCTCCCTTCCCTTTGTGTGCACAACCGCCGTTACAACTGACTTCATTGCAACACAATCCCCTACAACAGATGATTGGATGCCTCCAACAATCAGTTAAGACGTATCGAAAGGACCCTTCCACTTGGAAGGACCCTGTGGCTTCCAACCTGCAAAACTGCTTGTTAATCTTGTCGCTAAACATCCAACCTTCAACATTGACCCTCAAAAAATGAACCGTTTTGTCGTTGCACTGTTTCATTGTGAAAAGAACCTTGCAGGTGGAATGAAGGGCAAGAAGGCCCTAACAAGGCATAATTCTCTCCATCTTCCCCTACGAACGACACTAACAAAACACCTTGAAACAAGAAACCTCTAGCTAACCAATTTCCATGTAGTCGAAAACAGTCACTAATGTGACAATGATGCCAATGTTGGAAACCCTTTATAACCAACATGTTATTAATACTCTTTCTTAATAATTTATGGGTCATTTATTTATCTTCATACCGAATAACTAATATGTTGGCTATAAGTTTATTTTTAATCGGCCCATATATCCCAAAAAATATCAAACTCTATAAGGAAAAATGAAAAATTAAAAACAGCAAAGACATGGAAAGATATCAAATGTAACTAAGATAGACTTATAGTCGATGTATTATTAGTACTCCTTTTTAAAAAAATTATGGGCCAGTTATTTATTTTCAGATCGGATTAATAATATTGTTGGCTATAAGTTTATTTTTATTTGGTCCATAAACGCCAGGAGATATCAAACTTTATAAAGTAAAATTAAAAAAAAACTAAAACAACAAAATGCTGGGAGATATCAAACTTGAGGTGCTTGTCTCAAGATATTTCAGAGCTACACATATAAGATATGCACTGTAAGTTTGATATCTCTCAGTATTTAACAAACATATATATTGTAGATATCTAAGCTAGTTTTATGTAAGCCCCACACTATGTAACTTACTAACAACACATTCAACTAACCCATCTAATGTTTTTGACAACCAAGAACATTAACTATCCTAATAACTCCCCCTTGCTTTCCAAATAATTTCCATTGGCTTTTCAAGCGTCGAGGGGATGAACACAAAGAAAGCAAATAGTTCCTGTCTCATGCCTTTCCTTTGAGAAAATAAGAGGGTGAGAAATGAAGGCAGTTCATTTGCTTAAATTGCTATTGTGCCCCTCAAGCACATGTTCAAATTCACAAGTTTTTTTTAGAGAGATATTAGCTTACCATGAAAAGTTAATCTGTAGTAGAGCATTAATGGTTCTGGTTCTGATCAAATGGCATTAGCTCAACCGGTTAAATTCCTTGACTTTTAAGAAGGAGACCTAGGTTCAAATTTTGCCAAGCGATACATGAATAATAGCCAGGTCATGACATAATACTGGCGGGGGCCGTTTCAATTACATATAACCAATTAAAAAAAATAATGGATTCGGTTCTGTATTCCTTGATAGAGAAAATTTTGGTCAAATCTTCAAGACCTTCTATGGGGCTTATCATTAGGAAAAAGTTATGTACTTCATAATAATTTGCCTGCAATCACTATTTTTATTTTTATTCATGGAAGTAAGATATAAAGTGCCATCAGTTATGTGGTTTACCAATTTTCCTTTGTCAATCACAAGAGTGTTGAGGATGTTTATTGCTCCCTAAAGTATACTGTCAATGGAGGGTTTTAAAAGATAATCACATAAAGGTGGACATGTATCAAGGAGCCATGTATCTTGCGAAACATGTCCACCTTTGATAAACATACGTTTCAACTGTGGGAATAAAATAAATAGCCATTTAACACCAACACGATAACTTAACTGTAAGTCGAATCAAATAGCCATTTAACACAAATGCTAACAAAAATTAAAACTGAACATCTAACATGCATAATCTCCAGGGCTACTCCAGAATTCACGTTTTACCAGAAGCTAAATCCAGATACTAGAATTCAAGCCTACAGATAAACCAGAGAATTTTAATAGAAGATAAGCAATAGAAGACATACACACAATCAGAAGTCCAGAGTTAGAGCCAGACACTATTTGTATTTATAGCAGAATCCGAGTTACAACAAGCTTCTAGCAAACACCCATCCATTTTACAATAAAAGAGCGGGCTTATATAGAGAATTATGCCGCTTGAACAATAAATGCTGATTAACAAAATATGGCAGTGGAAGCCAAGATAAGGATTACAATAGAGTATAGTCACAAAGTATTAACCAGGCATGGCAGGGACTAGTGACTCCTCAGCAATGTCGTTGAACCCCTTCAATGCCTTGACAAACTCGGCTTGCTGGCGCTACCTCCTCGCTCACGAGAACTGCTTCCGTGTAAGATATGCTTGAAATCCCGGAACGTCCTATCTGGAAGGTTCTCAGAATGGCTGCCCTGGTCGGATAAGGATGCACTTTAAGTTACTCGGATGGGTGCAATCATTCTTGAGTTGCGTGCCAATGGCCTCCTCGGGATGGGCGCAATCATTCTTGAGTTGCGTGCCGTGGAGGTGTGCCCGACCTGGGCGCACCTCTCCGTGTGCGCCCAACCTTGGATGTGCTATTGAGGTGCGCTCGACCAGAGTGCGCCCTGCCTTGGGTGCACAGCCTGAGTGCCCTCGGCCTTGGGCGCACGACATGAGTGTGCCCGGCCTGAGTGCGCCCGGCCTTGGGCGCGCGGCCTGAGTGCGCCCGGCCTTGTGTGCCCGGCCTGAGTGCGCCCGACCTGAGTGTGCCCGGCCTTGGGCGCTCAACCCGAGTGAACTTGGTGTTACAGGTTCCCAGGGCCATAACGTTTGATCCGTTGACCCGATCATCTATTGTAATATATCGTCGGAAAGCTTACGAAAAGATCTACAACAATGGAGTATCCAAATATTTACTTCATCCAATTTATCATCCTCTTTTAGGGCCCGTGAAAATGCCAACACTTCTGTACGCGTTTTGCTGATGTAAAGCTCCAGATGATTTCGCTGGTGAAGTGCACTTCACACTCAGGCAAAATTTCATCAAAATTTCTAATGTGGCAAAAATGCCAACATTTCTGGCGGCTCGCAGGGCATTTAGCTTGTCTGAATGCAAATCGATCCCAGGCCTTTATCCATTGGGCAACAGAGTCATCCTCGCTTTCTGAATGCTCACTAGTAGCAGCAGACTCTTCTCCCGATTCTTCTCCTCCTGTCCCCTCGTGCTCTTCTCGGTGCTCACTGTGCTGCTCTTCGTCGCGCCCATTCTGGCTGTACAATTGCCCAAGCGCTTGATCTGAAAATGACATTGCCTTATCAAACCCTAGCGCTTTGCTTCTTACCAGCAATATTCACTCTCTGAACTTTGGGAAATAATGCTGCAGCAAAACCTTCGGTAATTCTTTTGAGTTAAAATGGGGCGCAACGATGGTCCTGGGCCCCACTTGCGATGTCATCTGCTTGGAGTGGAGTGCACGGGCCTTGAGGGCGGGTCAGAGGGGATTTTGCCCTGCAAAAGCCCGAAATGGAATTGCGCTTCTTCTCGAGGGCAAAACTGACTTTGACTTGACCTTTTGACCTGCCCCTCAATTTCGACTTGGCTTTTGCTCCGCAGAGTGCCGAAACGGGGTTTTGCCTTAGAGAGCGAAACTTCTCCTCGCCAGGGTGCCTTATATGGCACTGAATTGTTGTGCCAGGTGATGCTAAAAATGGTACCTGAAAACTGCTATCTCCTTTTTTCTTTCTTGGAGCGCTAAAAAGAAACACACACAAACTAAACTAAAAAACTTAAAATCAAACTCATCCGCACCATTTCTCTGCCAGCTTGATCCTGGCCAAAATTACGCCACCAATAGCGCGAAAAGGGGCGAAGAGACTAACAATAGTTACACAAAAGTTTGCGACATGATTGGCACGTCGCCACTACAAACCTGGCTTCGAGGGCCTACCCAATGAATCTATAGTGCCCGGACCAAATCAGATTGTACTTCAGTCGATCTGTGAAGTCCGACTGGCCTCCCAAAGTTTGCCAGGTTGCGTATAGGATGCAACATGGCAGGTTATTATGCATGTCAGTACTTATACAGTTAATGAATAGTGTGGCGAAGAGATTTACCACATGGGAGCCTTCTTTGAGTATTGGTTGCAGGATCCTGGGTGCGGGCTCCTCTAACTCCTCGATGTGACAGCAGGATTTTTTCGGCGATAGCCCTACTGTCAAGATCTCCCCAGGACCAGCTTCCTGAGGAGGTACGCTTATTGAGTCTCGGCCGAGTACTTGCGTGCTATGCTCAGGGATACAAAAAGGGTGCAAAATTGCGTCTTCTTCGCTCTCAGAATCTGCCACTTGAGGTTGTTCCCCTTCTTGGTCCATCTCCTGATGGAAACTGCAAGAAATCATATTGTTCATTGCTGGAGCAGTGCTTGCATATTCCCTTTGTTGGCCTTGGATGAGATCCATCGCTTGAGCTCCACACAGCTGCATTCCAGGTCTCTGCACAGTTTGAGGGATCTGCCGTTGTGAATATTGCACGGGATACATGGGAGCAACAACTATCGGAGAGAGTGATGAGACAGTTTCTCTCCACTGTATTTTTCCTGATAGAAGCAGAAGTTGCCCTGCTTGTACTGCTTCTTGAAAGATTTGAGGGAATCTTTGTTCCCCTGATTGCAGCAGGAGGAGGCTTATGTCCGGGTGGAAAGCCCGAATATAATAGAGGTGGGCCTGGGCGGGTGTCGGCTGGATTTTCTCTGGAATTCTCCTCCAACTCCTCCAAAATCGGACATTGAAGTTTGTGATGCTCTCTAGAGGTGCTCTCGTGATGGTGGAGAGGTGCATCAAGAGTTGAAAGGGATCCTGAGAGCCATCAAATGTGTCAACTAGTGCTCCTACCAAGTCCGCCCATGAGAAGATGCTCTTACGCTTGAGTATTTTGTACCACTGCAGCGCCCTTCCTTCCAAAGACAGGACCAGAAGTCTGATCATGACATCTTCGTGGGTTATGTCATGGAGGGTCGCTAGAGCAGCAACATCTTCAAGGTGCTCTCGGGCCATTCCCTCAGTGCCATTGTATTTTGTTAGGGTCTTCAGGGCACTTTTGGGAATCTCATGCTGACTTTGGAGATTCAAAGGGCCAGGATCATCCCAGCTGGGATAGCATACCTGTGCCATTATAGCAGTGGTCTTCAGAGATCACGGTCCTTGTCGCTAAGTCGGAGTCGCCAGGTGAACATTCTTTTCTCCGCTTGTGAGGTCAAGGCTGTTCACCAAACCTTGATTCCTCCGGGGTGTCTTATTTTAGCATAAAAGGGATCCACCGGTCATGAGACTCGGATCTTCCGCTTAACAGAGTCGGTAGGTGATTTTACCAGATGAAGGCAAGCTAGAGATTCACCAAACTCAATCTTCCTTAAAACATGGAGACTGTTGGTCCCACCGGGCATGCCAGAAACTGTTGGTCAGAGATCTGCCTTAGGTAAGGATTTGGTATTTTAGTGCGCCTTAGACCCGGCCAACATTGAAAGGCCGGGAGGAAGAAATGCCTCTCGTGCCAATCTCCAGAGATGGGTTGGTTCCCTTGCTATTCTAACTGGGGGTTTTGAGATAAAGGAACAGGAAAGAAATGGGAAATGACTGAAAGGGATGGGAAATATGGTCGTAGGCCAGATAGAACAGGGATGATGGGCTAACAACACGATAACTTAACTGTAAGTCGAATCAAATAGCCATTTAACACAAATGCTAACAGAAATTAAAACTGAACATCAAAAATGCATAATCTCCAGGGCTACTCTAGAATTCACGCTTTACCAGAAGCTAAATACAGAGACTAGAATTCAAGCCTACAGATAAACCAGAGAATTTTAATAGAAGATAAGTAATATAAGACATACACACAACCAGAAGTCCAGAGTTAGAGCCAGACACTATTTGTATTTATAGCAGAATCCGAGTTACAGCAAGCTTCTAGCAAACACCCATCCATTTTACAATAAAAGAGCGGGCTTATATAGAGAATTATGCCGCTTGAACAATAAATGCTGATTAACAAAATATGGCGGTGGAAGCCAAGATAAGGATTACAAGAGAGTACAGTCACAAAGTATTAACCAGGCATGGCAAGGACTAGTGACTCCTCAGCAATGCCGTTGAACCCCTTCAATGCCCTAACAAACTCGGCTCGCTGGCGCTACCTCCTCACTCGTGGGAACCGCTTCCATGGAAGATATGCTTGAAATCTCGGAACGTCCCGTCTGGAAGGTTCTCAGAATGGCTGCCCTGGTCGGATAAGGATGCACTTTAAGTTACTCGGATGGGTGCAATCATTCTTGAGTTACGTGCCAATGGTCTCCTCGGGATGGGCGCAATCATTCTTGAGTTGCGTGCCCTGGAGGTGCGCCCGGCCTGGTCGCACCTCTCCGTGTGCACCCAGCCTTGGGCGTGCTGCTAAGGTGCATTCGGCCTTGGGTGCTCGGCCTGAGTGCGCCCGGTCTTGGGCCGCCTGCCTGACTGCACGACCTGACTACATGGCCTAAGTGTGCCCGGCCTTGGGCGTACGACCTGAGTGCGCCCGGCCTTGGGTGCTCGGCCTGAGTGCGCTCGGCCTAAGTGTGCCCGGCCTGAGTGAACTTGGTGTTACAGCTTCCCGGGGCCATAACTTTTGATCCGTTGACCCGATCGTCTATTGTAATATATCGCCGGAAAGCTTACGAAAAGATCTACAACAATGGAGTATCCAAAGATCATTTCATCCAATTTATCATCCTCTTTTAGGGCCTGTGAAAATGCCAACACTTTTGTATGCGTTTCGCTGATCTAAAGCTCCAGATGATTTCGTTGGTGAAGTGCACTTCACACTTAGGCAAAATTTCATCAAAATTTCTAATGTGGCAAAAATGCCAACGGTTGGTAGAAATGATAATTGTGGATAAAATTTTAATAGTAAAATGCTTGTTCTTCTCACAAGTACTGTACAAAAGGTGCTCAAGGATTTCTTTAGGGAAAGAAATGAGAGAGAATGGAGTTCCTAATGGAGGGAGCTTTTAGGGTTCAATAGTGCACTGGGCATGATCTAAATTGGTCATAAAATATAAACAGGGCAAACAATAAAGCTTGCCAAGAGCTTTGCAACATGATCCTTGAAAGTTGTCCTTGCAAAATGCAACCTCAAGGGTCCGATCCTCATTGTAGAAATTGGGAGTGGAACAAATAGAAGATTTATGTGAAAAAAGATATATATGGTTGAAACACACTTATGTTAATGTTTCAGGGTTAAACAAACTTTGGTTGGTGAATGATCCTTAAGCATAATGGCAAATCTGCTGCTATAGTATTTAAAATAATCAAGGTATTCTTTGAAATATGAAGTCTTTGAGTGACAAGTGTTAAACTAAGGTATGGAAAACTAAGACTTTATACAGATGGTATTATAGATTCTATGATGGAATTATCAAAGAGAGGAATCCATTGGTCATGTCTTCTATTTGTACTTTTATCATTAACTTTGGACGTGGTTGCAAGGTGAATACAAATTTTAATTCATTGTTGTCTCTTTTATCAAGGTCCTTGATTTGGAAACATTTGAATGCTAAGGGATACTTGCAAAACTCTATGACATACAATTTGGTTGTTTACCGTTGTTTGTTGTGGAAGACAAGATAAAAATGTAACAAAAGCAAGGCTTTTCTGTGTTCAATTAAGTGGAGTCGACTCTTTTTATGCAAGGACTTAGACTTGGCTCACTTGTCAAAGCTATACTTGTTGGCTCTCATAAAAATATTGTTATTATATCTTAGGGAGTAGGCTGAATTGTTAGGTTTTTTGGCTTTTATATTGTGAGAATTTTCATGTAATGTTATTGTTGAGTTGATGCAACTCTTATGTTATTAGATACAATACTAATAAAAGATGCATTTCTTAAAAGAAACCACCCAATTAGTTGTAACCATAATAAAAAATGAAAAGGTTAAGAGTAATAAAATAAAAATGCAAGCAAACTTGGAGAACCCAAACTTGAAGAAATAAATAAAAACTTCTGGATTTAAAAAAACAAAAGGTATCAGTCTATCAGGTCAAAACATTCAATTTGTCTTGCTTGATGTGAGGGATTTAAAGGTCCGTCCCATGCATGATGTGAGGGAGTGTTTAACAAATTGTCTTTGGAAATTGTTGCCTTTATTTTATAAAAACCATAACCATATCCACAAGGTTTCTAAGGCATATCTTGAAAACTATATTCACCAATATCATGTAAGTAGTCAAAATATTATCAAAATTCGAAAGAATTATAAAAAATCTTGTGTTTGCAAATGAATTTGTTTTGAAGTCATTTTTCTTATTAGAACTCCAAAGACTCATCAAACACTTGTAATAACAAATGGAGGTTTTTAAAGTCAGTCTTGCTTGAATCTGGCAACATCTTATCAAATCAATCTTTATAAAATGCCATTGCAGTTTGTAGGTTATATTAAAGACTATTAGTCAAAGGGATCACTTATACAGCAGTTGATGCCTCATAAACCATGTCATTTTGATTAAAATTACAACTGAAAAGTGACGTGGTAGGAGTGAACAGTCTTTTTTTAAGGTTTTATTAAAGATTATCAGTTAAAGGGATCACTTATATAGTAATTGATGCTCATAAACCATGCTCTTTTGATCAAAATTACAACTGAAATGTGGAGTGTTAGAAGCAGTCAGTTCTTTTTTTTTAGTTTTTTTCAGTACTGAAATCTATTCCACTGCTTTTCAGAAGGACCGAAATCTTTGTCACTGCCTCCTCCATAGTTGAATCTTTAAATTTGTTGGTGTGTTTGCTTGTCACCTTCAGTTGTAGCTCATTTGCCTACCTTTCTTTGAAGTTGAAATTAGACAAATAAGTCACCAAGGAATGTATTTTTATTTTGTTGTAATTAAAAAAAAAAAGAAAATGAAATTATCAATATTTTCATCTTCATCTGCCTTTATCAAAATAACAAACTGCAATTTCATCTAAGTCAGTTTCCTAAGCTTGTTAAACAAATAACAAGGAAATTGCTTTGCTATGCATATAATCCGTTCTAAAAATGGAGGATGTGGCTACTGTAAAGACTCTCTATATCATCAACGATTTTGAATTGTATTGCACTTTTCTTGGTTCATGCTTATCTGAGTTAAGGTGATCAATGAAAACCTGGATATGATAGGAATGTAGCTTATTTTTTCAATTGGTTATATGGGATTGAAATGAGCCCCACTTGGGGTACATCATGGCCACATAGTAGTATTACAACAGCTTGGCAATTGTGCATGTATCACTTGGCAAGATTCGAATCTGGGTCTTCTTTTTGAAAGTTGAGGAATTTAACTGATTGAGCTAATGCCATTTGATGATATGAATGTAGATTATTAAATTAAGTACCTTTTGCCATTTTTAATTTCATCTTACTCAAGCATGGGCTGTCCTTCTCATTAATTTGTTCTCCTTGTCAATTTTCTCTATCCAAAAATATGGATTCTCAGTCAAAAAATAAAAAGAAAAAACACATTTTCCAGATTTCTATGCAATTTTTCACCACATTTCTTTTTATTTTTTTCAAGTAGCTGCTATGATTCAGATCTTATAGTGTTAATTTTGTCTGGTCTTGGATTCAGATTTTCTGAAACTTTGCAGCAATTTTAGGATTTTAATATGCGATCTTATGAAAGCTTAGAATTCAGAGCTTGTTTAGCTAAACTTTACAGCAGCATGAGATTTTGGGACATAATAAGGGTATCAGAGCACTTTACTTCGACATGTGGGGAGACATCCACATTATGGGAAAATAGGGTATATCAGATCTTTCATCTATGACAACACAAATCTTATAGATGGAAGCACGAGTCAGATCTAAGGATTCCCTTGCACTATACATGGAGGGAGTACAACTCAGACATTAAAGCTTGGTTAGACATGGAAGATGTATATGGCAAATCATATCAACAAATACTAAATGAAGTCCCAATACTAAATTGAAGTTTTGGGAGCCAATTTTTGTCTTGGGTTGGGTCTCAGAGGAACAAAGCTTGTGTGTGGACCAAGCACTGGAAATGAAAGAAAAAAATGTTGAAACCCTACATCCTCTCTCTAGGCCACTTCCTTTCAGTGAAATTGATGGCATTTGCTACAATTCGCACAAACACATTTTCTTTTTGGATCTTTTATTGAGAAAGCCTTACACACTGCACTTTAAAGGTCCATGCAGCATGACTTTCCTGATTCTTATGAGTCTACAGTTGTTTCATATGAAACACCTGTCTTATGGAGTTTGAAGATATAAAAGCTGACAAAGTTGTGTGCTAGTTAGTCTTCCTGTTGTGCATCTCTGAACGAGGCTTGAGGCTATTGGTAAAGTAGAATGCAAATGAATCGGTGCCTCTGACTTTTTTATGTGTTGCGTCGGGACTGAGCAAGAAGCCACGTGTGCAAATCCATGCTATTGACTATTTTGGTTTTGAGGGATTTTCCACATCAAAGGATGTGCTTTGGGGGAAGGATATTGGATTTGTCCCAAATGATGAGGAGCTCTTTGCATTGTAATTTGTGACATGTTGGTTATGTCATTGATATTGTGGGTGCTGGTACAAGGACTGTATCTCAAAAATTGCTGGTTGAATATGAGCAATTCACTGCTGCAATTTTTTTTTTTAATATTAGGGGAATCGGTAACATCCTTTCATCTTTAACAACTGGGTATGGGGGACAGACATTCTCCCCGAGGTTTCTGCCTCCGAACACAGGTCAAATCATTGAAGCTGCCTCTATAACCCCTGCCTCTCCTCAGTAAACACGGCCCGGAGTGAGGGAGACCCCCGGTGGCTCAGGGTTGGTACCGTCGTCGTCAAGCTGGTGCGCACTCAGCGGACTCAAGTCAGACTACTACCTTTGCCCTTTATTGGGCATGCCCCCAAGGTTTGAACCTAGGTCTCCCTTGAGCAATTGTCAACAGATGCTCTTTACAACGGCGGTACCTTAAGTCAGACTACTACATTGAGCAATTGTCAACAGATGCTCTTCAAGCTGAGCCTTAACACATACTAAAAATTTCTTTGAAAGTGCAAAAGTTAAGGGTTTGTATGTAAATTTCAGGACTTCCCCCATGGTCTACCTACCATTTGATAGAGAAAAGAATAGTTCATTATTCAACACTACAATTTCTTTGATAGAGAAAATAATAGTTCATTATGAATTCTTTTGTCCTATTTCTATTTTCTATGACACTATTAGTGGGCTCCCAACCCACATTTTAATTAGCGTGGCCATTAGAAACATGATTTTAAAAATTGTTTGTGGATGAGTGGGGTTTAGTTGGGGTTATTATATAGAAAGCAATAATCCCACATGCATATACCAAATAGTTGAGCTTGAAGAGGCAAATTGTTATAAATAGGAAGTAGATGTTTTTTAAGGGGGGGTGGGGGTGCATATTCTGCAGATACTCTACGAGAGACTAGTTTGCTCACACAAGTGCAATGCCTATACTGCTCTTGGAGACTTGAGGCCTCAGTTGCCAACCATCTTTTTCTTATATACTATTCTGTTAATGGTTTTGGAATGTGATAAAGTTATAGTTGGTTTTATGCTTAAGATATCAGTCTTGTACAAATTATGGTGTGTTTACTTTGTTGTCCAATAATGTTTTAAATCTTATCCAAAAGTTTCAGATCTTCAGTCATAAATAAAAAATAAAAAACATAAACAGTTTTCCTAGGCTTCTGTGCAGTTTCCCCCCCGCCCCCACCCCGCCAAAAAAAAAACAGGGTTGCTAATTCCCAGACTTCTGTGCAGTTTTTAAAGGGGAACCAAAAAAAAAATAGACAGAGTTGCTAATTCCCCGACTTCTGTGCAGTTTTCAAAGGGGAACGAAAAAAAAAACAGAGTTGCAAATTTGCCACGATTCACATCTTTCAGTTTTAAAATTTGTCTAGTCTCAGATTCATATATCTTCTGAAGTTTAGAATCCAGACGTTGTTTAGGTTAATTTTACAGCAGCGCTGGATTTTTGAACATAACATAACATAAACATTTTATGGGCCCTTGATTTACTTGAGGTTAATACCCCTTAGAACCCGTATTAGAATTCATGTGTGAGCTATGATTAACTATATAAGCTCTAATTATACACTAGAAAGATGTACTTATTGTAAAGAAAAAAAGGTGAACTCTGAGGTCTTAGTGTATCTAGCACACCTACTTGGCATATGAGATCCCCTTGTAGGTTGTCTTCACTCTACCTTATGCATATTGTTCAAATTTTGTACCTCTTTGGATTTTGATCTGTTGACCAAGTAAGTTGGGCCTTTCCAATCTGTGTAACCTTTACTTGTTGAAATTCAGGTTGAATTGGAAACTGTCTTTTGACAAAGAATAAGGTGAGAGTATGAGAGATTTGGTGTTGACAATGGCCTGAATTCACAACCATAATAGTAGTGGATGAAACATGCTGTGGCCTGTTTGCTGAAAATTATCTCCTGGATGATTCAGAAAAGTCCAAACTACTTTACCGTAGATTTTGTGATAGCGATTCATGCTTATAGTTATAATGGCTGTACCTAAGATTTGTTCTTTTGGAGGGATGTTATTTTGCACATATAATCACTAATATTCTGAGATGCATGAAAACACTAGACAGGATGTTTCACAGGTGTACAAATGTTGCACAAACAGCTACAAAAAGATAACAGTCTCAGTCAAACTGGAGTACATTAGCTCTTAACAGACTGTCAATGTTGTACTTACAAAATAGAGTGGGTCATATAGAAATGTTTCAGCTCTAGAAAATATGGGCCCTTTGTGTCACCATTTTCCATGTGCACAAACCACTTGTGTTTGTGCTTTTTAGTACACGCCTATGGGTACTGCTTGTAGTTCTTTCGATAAATGAGTGCAAATATAAAATAATCCTCCGTTTGTTACTGCAAGAGAAGCACCTTAATGTAAATCCAAACTTGAGCTGTCGAGTTGATTTTGATGCAAATTCAATTATTATATCTATCAATAGGATCTCCAATGCACAAAACTTCATTCTGCATGCGTTTAGCAACTTGGACTTTATAATGATAGACCTTGGCCTCCAATAATTTTTGTCCAAATCATGGACCTGAGATACCTTGTGAACAGTGTTTGTTGAAAAACATTAATATCATGAAAAAAAAGTCTAAACATTGTATCTTTATAATTTTGGCAGGTAATAGGACGACTTGACAACAGTGCAGTTTCTGCAAGTGGAGCAAAGTTGGCATTTAAATCAAATGAAGTTGTTCCTGTGAGTGTAAGGTCAGTAACTCTTGATTCAGTTATTCCAGAGTCTCAGATGGTAATCCTACTCAAGATAGATGTGCAAGGTTGGGAATACCATGTTCTGAAAGGTGCAACCCGTTTATTGTCAAGAGACCCTGGTGATGCTCCCTACATCATATATGAAGATGACGAGAGATTGCTGACTGAGAGTAACACAAGCAGCAAAGACATCAGAGATTTTTTAGCCAGCATGGGTTACAATTCTTGCACGAGACATGGTACTGATACTCATTGTAAAAAAAAGATAACAAGCTAGACACTCATTGTAAAAAAAAGATAACAAGCTAGACACTCATTGATAATCCAGCTAGATTTTACGAAGGAATTTTTGTTTCAAACTTGTGCATATCATACCCAAAAACGAATGGACATTTGTACTATTCTTTACATTAGAGATTGGCTTTACTTGCATTTGGATTGTTAATTAATATCCTGGATATTCTGATGTTTTAAGCGATCAAGATGTAATATAGGACTGACAAATTTGGAGGCAATCAAGTAGCATTCTGGCACTTTGCTAACATCATTATGTTGAACAAGCCTGGTGAAGTATATCAAAATTCAAATCACTAAGGATTGACTCTTCAGTGTATACTGTTACCTATGTCAAGAAACAATCTCAGGAATGAATTAATTCTTGTTGCGTCAACAGACAGCGTTACAAATGAAAATTGTTGAACAGAGCATGTAAAGGCTGTCATAAACCGCATACAATTTGGTACTTAGACGCTACCAAATCAAAATCTGTACAAGGTTTTGGATAGTCATAGGCAAAAACACTGTGGTAGGGACAGGGGTCCACGGAGAGGGACATTGCTACACTTTCTTTCCCACAGGTGGCTCCATGGAATGCTATTATTCCATGAACCAGAAAATTTGAAATCTTTTCTAGAAAGCCAAGGACAGGAAGGGAAATTTTTAGGTGGTTGCTCAAAAGGTGGTTCTGCCAGGTGGCAGTCTGTATTGTGTTAAAATTTTTATTTAATTTCCTATTGGAATATTTGGGGACATATAAGAAAATTCAACCTCTGATGGGACCAATTTCCTACAAAAAGCTGCCCAAAAATTTAGGTAGCCTAGTAAGTGGGTCACTTGGTAAGTATATGTAGACTTTCAAAGCTGTCTTATTTTTATAGCATCTCTTGCAATCCTTACAATCAACGTCAATCTACAACCAACATCAATCAAATAATACGAAACAAGTTTCTTAAGAAAAGGCCAATGCCAGTTAAACTCCCCCTTCCTAAATTTGCTACTGCATATAAGCCAGGCAATCCCTGTGGCCTCTAATGGGATGGAAAATGCAGCATTTAAAGTATTCTAACAAAAGAAAGCTGTAAAAAATGAAATAGGACTCGTCCAAAAGGAACAAAATTAAAAATGTAGGAAGCACACACCTCTGACAAACCACGGAATTTATCAAATGTGTTCTACAAATGTATAAATCCACAGTGAACTTAGCAAAGAAAGAAGAAACAAAACTGAGGTGCCAATATTAGCAAATGCCAAACCTTATCCAGCATCTTCTGTTGTAGAGCAACAGGTGATTTGCCATGTGTGGCAAATAGTCCATGCAGCAATTTTAAAAACTAAATAAAGATTTCAAAAGTTGGAAAAGTGGTACTACTACACAAAACACAACCACAGATTCCTTGTAGAAGCATTGAAGATGGAATGCAATTGTTACACAAAAACCTGATCGCTATGAATGAATAAATGATCAAATGTATGTATCCTGTTTTTTGGTTTTTCAGTGTTTTTTTGGTTTAAATATCTTTTCGGGAAAGAGGCAAGCAAAACTGAATTGGACCTAGACTAAAAGTGGTAAATTTCTGTAGATCAACTGTTATACTAGACTCCAATGTACAATGTTTGTTAAAAATTAGCTGTGGCTATTTCTCTAGTGCCTGCTTTCTTGGATCCACTCCACAGGCACTGGAGAATGCTTTGAACTGATACTACACACACAACAAAGGATAGGCACATGTACTAAAGGACACACACGCCACTTAAAGACCATGGTAACAAGGTTTGAGAAATTCAAAAATTCTGAATTTTAAAACAGAAGAAATTTGATCCCACTGGGGAAATAAAAACATATATATTTTAAATTAAATTTAAACAGGATAATATGTAAAATATACAGAAACAAATATAAATATGCTAAACATTCTTAATAGTTTAGAGCTAAAACTGAAAATAATATTGCAATTCTATTTTTACGAAAAGAGCTCTGAATTAGAAAAGGAAGGAATGAAAGGAATGTGTTCCAAGGTAGAGCAATGGTAAATGAGATGTAATCCTATGAGTGCAATCAAAATAAGACAGCCTGTGATAACACAGTTTGTCGAAATATTGCAATAATGCAATCATGATGTAATACAACTAATTTCAACTTCATGCAACAACTTAAAAAAATGAATAAAAAGCCTTAAATTGGATCCCACAAATCTAGATGGTACGATATCTGGTCTGATCTGAAATTCATTCAAAGAGGACAGGATTCTGTTACAATGCTTAAAACACAAGTCGAAGATTGTCTAATAGCACAGAAGTCCCCAACCATTTATGCAATAAAAGTCCAATGTCAAGGAATGGGGACATTTTAAGTTGATGCAACCCAATATTGAAGCATCCAACATTGCAGAATCCATCCTGCAGGTTTAGAGAATTCATATTACATGTTTGGATTCTACATGTTTGAAGTGAATATCCTGCTCCACAAGTACCATTTGTGGAGGATCACCCCAGTTCTGTACTTCATTAAAACTCAAATTTCATCTCCATGATAAAGAGGTTGGATGGCTGCCCATTAAATTGCAAATTCTTGGGGGTTTACCATCATTGACCATGTTTGGGGCAAAGGACTCCTTGCAAATGTTTTCATTTTGTGACTTTTACATACAACACCACTTTCCAAGTAAGCACAAAAAAATTCAATCAATTCTTGCCAACATTGATTGTTATAGTTGGTTAGCAGAGTCAGTCTTTTGTAACGAGTGTAGTGGCCATTTCAATAAATTATATGAGGTGAATCCGTATTAGTTTATGATAAGGCCAATTACTAGAGAAGGTAAGCTTTAAAAAAACGTTTAAATATCTCAAACAACGGATTGAATGTTCTCTTGTTATTGAGTTATATCGTGATAGCTCAAATTATTTTTTCCTTTTTGCAAACTCAGTTGTAATGCTTTGCCGTTTCTTTAAAATGATTTTCAATGACTTACTTGCAGTCTTTTTTGTATTAATCCGTTCCTGCAATCAAGTCGTAGTTGAGAAAATAAGTTTGCTTAAGACAGTGTACATTGATTTTTTGGTGTCCTCTTTTGTTCTCAGAGAAGAGATTAAAAATCTTCATCAGAACCTTGGGTCTATCTTGCCTTATCTAATATGACTTAATCCTAGATGAGGTGTTTGGGAGAAACAGTTTCTATGTGATTTCTAGTTTTAATCTTTTATATATATATATATATATATAATTCATCGGTAGAAATTGGTGATTCCTATGTCAATTTTGGGGATGTAAACATTGATACAAAATCATTGGTAGCCATTATTTACAGAAAAAATATTTTTGTGAATTACAGATGAGCCTTCACATGTACGATGACAATAAACAGGAAAAATATTGTTTATTAAGTTTTTAAATGTTATTTTTATTGTAGAATTTAAAAGGAAGATGGAACTGTCTTTTTCATTATTTTGATTTTCTTTTTAAAATTATATAAAAATAAATTATAATTACAACTAGTTTCATGGGGCAGACACATACTTGAAAATGAAGGCTAACTATAAGGTTTGAACTTACATTTCTACAAAATAAATTTCGATGGATTCTTGAAGATTTAAGGAGACTTAAAATTGGGATGGTTAGTAGTTACAGTTAGTCAACTTACATAAATTGAAAAAAATAAGAATGAAAATACTAGAAAATTATTAGTGATGCGTGAATCTTTAATTGTTCAGATTTGTACCATATAGAAAATAAAGTTATAGTTTTAATCAAATGGTAAGTGGTTAAATTCCTCAACTTTCAAGGAGATATCTAGGTGCAAATATTGTGAAACGATACATGCATAATTGGCAAGCTTTTAATAATACCACTACTTCTATGTGGTCACAATGTACAACAAGGGGAACCAATTTCAATTCCATATAACCAATTAAAGAACATCAAACAAAAAAAACATTCTATCTATTGAATGAAACAAAGAGATATTCGTTCAATTTTTTTCAACTATCTTCATCATCCTGGCAACATTTAGATCCTTAATTGTAACCAAGATGCTTACCAATCAAGAAAAGATTCAAATATAAATGGAAATTCTCAACCATTGTCATTAAAAAATTTACTTTAGTCTTGTCCACATTGAAACCTCTCGAGGGTGACCAAGATCTTTATTAAATAGGAAAAAAAACTATATATGAATGAAAAATGTGTACTTTTTATTGTTTGTTTGTTTATCCATCAAAGAGGAAATCGGTTCGTTTATTTTTCTTTTGTAGCAACGGTTCTTCCTCTTTTAGAGTGGCAAGATCTGAGAATGCGTTTTTGCACTTCAAGCTCCTGAGGTAATATCTAGTTGTAACACATTTTGTAGGATCTTTATTTTTAAAAAACTGACCGTCATCAGTTGTTGCATAATTAGCGTCAAGAAATACCATCTGAGGTGCTTTTCCATGGAATCGTTTGGATGGTCTTTAGTAACCATTTAGTTTTTATCAATGATCTGATTCAAATTCTCCTTTTGGGGTTGAGTCTTTTGTTGGTCACATGATTCCTTTTGGATAATTGGTGCATGTGGAGGATGAGCTTCTTTCTTTTGAACTGGGACATTTGAAGGTTTCGAATCATTCGCATACATGGCCTTCTCCACAAGGAGGAATCAGAGCATGATCGATGATCGGTCATTTCTTTTTCAGGTGGCCATATTGTTGGCAACCATAACATCTTAGGGAGAAGTTTTCATATTCAATATTTTAGATCCATTCCCCTTTGCTTGAGAAGATAGTAATGGATTGAGACCCAGGAACTGAAACATCAATCCAAACAACCAATTTTGCTTTACACATTAATTTTACTGGACAAATTTTCCTTTGTTTGGGCATCCAATACTGGAATGCAGCAATGGCATTACCGATTTTGGTGAATATCTTCTCTCCCCAAAACTCCACAGGGAGAGCATAAAGATTCACCCAGACTGGGAAGCCATTAACTTCTTCTATAAAGGGGTTGAAACTAGGAGTCCGAGGCCTTATATAGACACCCTTTTCTTTGAAAAACCAATTATATCTATAACCCATTACCCTATCTCTATCTGCTAAATTAAAAAAGGAAACACAAAAGAAATTTTTGGATAGGAGAGTTACTTGGAATTCTGTACTGATCCACAAATCTTTAATGTATCCTTTAAGCTCCTCCAGGCTTGGTCTTTTGTCCTTGAGTTTGCATCTCTTCTTCAAAGCATGATTGATGACCAAACATCTCTTCTTTAGAGCATGATCGATGACCAAGCATCTCTTCTTCAGAGCATGATCGATGACCAGGCATCTCTTCTTTAGGTGGCCATATTGTTGACAACCATAACATCTTAGGGAGAAGTTTTCATATTCAATATGTTGGATCCATTCCCATTTGCTTGAGGAGATAGTAATGGATTGAGGCCCAAGAACTGAAACATCCATCCAAATCTTGCTTTACTCATATTAATTTTACTGGACAAATATTTCTCTGTTTGGGCATCCATATACTGGAATGCACCAATGACATTACCGATTTTGGTGAATATCTTCTTTACCCAAAACTCCACATGGAGAGCTTAAAGATTCACCCAGGAAGCCATTAACTTGTTCTTTAAAGGGGTTGAAACTAGGAGTCCAAGGTCTTATATAGACACCCCTTTATCCAAAAAACCAATTATATCTATAATCCATTACCCTATCTCTATCTGCTAAATTAGAAAAGGAAACATAAAAGAAATTTTTGGGTAGGAGAGTTATTTGGAATTATGTACTGGTCCACCAATATTTAATGTATCCTTTGAGCTTCTCTAGGCCTGGTCTTTTGCCCTTGAGTTTGCAGATAATTGTTTGAGCTTCATGATCAATCAAATCCAACCTAAATTCATCATTCAAAATCCTGATAAAGAGCAGAGGTTCATCCATCTGTGAACCCAAAGATCCCTGAGAGATATTTCTTCTGACGGAAGAGGCTTTCTCACATAACGAAGAAACAATCTACGGTATTTCTTATGATCAAAGAGGCTTTCAAACAGATTGAAGAGGCGGTCTACGAACAACTCTCTTCCTTCAACGCTTGACTACACCTAGGGTTTGCATCCCTTTCGCAAAGATTGTAGCCAAATTTGTCGCTTTATTCCATCATTTGATTGTACCTAGGGTTTACACCCCTTTCGCAAACCCTGTAGTTGCAACTGAAGATTATCCCATGAAATATCTTATCTTATCATATCATATTCCAATGATGATTTAATTATCTTACTTAGGGCTGATAATCTTATCTTATTCGAATGACAATTTAATTAGACCTTAGAAAGGATTGATAATATTACTTATTACAATGATTTTATTAATTAAAAAGTTATAGTATTTTAAACCTAATACATGAAATTGTCTCATAAATGGTGATTTTTTGCTCTCTCCATCCATCTATATTATATGAACTTTTCATACAATTAATTGCATTAGAAAAACTTTCATATAAAGTAGTATAACCCATTTAAAAAAAACATAATGCAATATTATACTACTTTAAATAAAATTGGGATCCATGTCATTGTATCATGGGTAATAGTATTTATATTCAGATTCCTTAATCATTTTATATTGTATAATTGGAGATCTTTTTATTTTTTATTTTTAAAGAAAATTTTTATATTATTTAGTATAGCACAAAGATTACAAGTTGGCTAGGTGCTATAAGCATCATAAGCAAACCAAGGATGCATGTAGCCAAAAATCCTACAAGGGCAAGAATGCCTATAAAAAGAAAAATCTCTTCCCTAGCATATTCGAAATAACCAGAACAAAGAAGTCCTTGGTACATAGTAGTTTGCAAAACAAACAGAGCCAATATGTTTAGTCTGTGGTCATCTCTTAAGTTCTCAAAATTCTTGATTTTAAATTTTCTTATGAGAGCTAAAGAAGGATGCAACAAAAAGCCTTCATTGGCCTTTTTATCTGACAAATGGTTCCACTTCCTAGGAATGTGATGCCAATTAATTGTTCAAATTTTCCTAGTCTTATAGACTTGATTTAGCAACAACCGGACCAGAGTAGACTTGAGCTCTTGATTGTTAGAAAGAAACTTTATGATCAACTTAGTCCCCATAAATTGAAAGAGTTTTGACATTTTTCCTTGCTGCTAGAGTGAGACCAAATTTACAGCCCATCAACTAAACTACATTATTAGTGGTTTGTCCTAAATTCAAGCAAAATTCAAGAATCTTGGAGTGTGGTCCTGACCATAAAACTCCTCCAACAATAGTTATTATAGGGTTAGACTTCAAAGCCCCATCAAAGAATAGAGCTAGAAAACCAAAACACAGTTGAGGAGTCAGGTTGTTGGCAATAGTGGTGCTAATTAGATCTTGAAGATTTCAATTTTTGAGGATGCGTAATTCATCTCTAAAAAGAGCACTCTGATATTGCTTAGCTTTAAAGTGGGCTCTGGCATTTTCCATGATAGCATGATTTATCTTGTGTATCAAAACCGCCCTCTAAGTTGATATTCCTTCAAATATTCTACAGTCATGTCCATATATATATACCACATGCAATAATAAGGAATGGAAGACCATAAAATTGTTATGAGAGGTTTACCTTGAAAGGAGTTGAGGTATTTTTTGTTCTAGCTTTTAGTACAAGATTGAAGATTTTATTGGCTTCTAATGCAAACTCCAAAATTGAGAGCAAGCAAGATCCAGATTGTAGTAGCTTCCTCAAATTTAAAAAGTAGATGGGTTTGAGTTTCATAGTCTTTAAAACATCTAGAGCAAATATGGGGGCCCAAAATACCTCTTATAGAGAGGTTCTACTCAATTAGAATTTTGTATTATTGAACTAGCCATTGAAAAACTTTTATTTTTGGGTTGATATTATGACCCAAAATATGATTCAAATTTATGTCTCGAGGCTCATTTCTTTGGAGATATGTACTAGCCTTGACTGAATAGTTGCTCAAACAGATACTTTTGCCCCAAATAAAGCAGTCTTCATTGCCAAGGTATGTGGGAAGAATGCCAATGAATTGCTTTTGGACTTGAGACCACTTCCTTTGTTGTTTTGCGTCCAACCCATGAAGTTGAATCCATTTTGGTTGATTACCTTCCCAAGTGATGAGATGGGAAAGTTTGTCTATCCCAAGCTGACTCATGAACTAAAAAACTCCTTAGAAATGGAATAAATTAAGGGCTTGTTACCAAGAATAGAATCATCCCAACACCTAATACTATTACCATTTCCCAGGCACCAAGAGATGTTATCCTTAATGATCCAAATAAATTTAACAATCAATGCCCAAATTTTAGAGATGCTTGGTTTTTTATGGATACCTTTGAGTAGTAGCATGCCATGATTGCCTTCACCATACTTGTGAATAAGAACCTGCTTCCAAAGCATCATTGGAGGGTTTATTAAGTTCTATACAAGTTTGGCCTTAAGAGCATTGTTCGTGATAAAAGATCAGATACCCAAGCTCCCTTGACATTTTCCTTTTATCTCTTGACTCCAACTAATAAGATGGAATTTTTTATCAAGTTCTTGGAGGCAAGGAGGGAGGCAATCTCACGAGAGCATGATAAATCATAAGTTGGTAGATAGGCAAGCTTGCAATGACAAATTTAATCAAAAACAATTTGCCAGCAAGACTAAGCCATCCATTGCTACAAGTTAGTATTCTCTTGTCAATATTTTCCATCAAATTAGACCACAAATCAAACTCTCTAGCTTGAAACTCATAGGCACCCCTAAATATTTAAAGGGGTCAATTCCACCATGAGCAAACTGAAGAATTTGAGCAAAGCTCCTATTTTCAGTTGGGGAGAGATCTTTTTTATTACTAGTGAAGTACTTTGGTATCCTAGATCATCGTATCAAATCTTTAATATTTCTTTCTTGATATTCATGTTTTTGTTTTTTTTCTTCATATTTCTACACATAGACTATAAGTTGATTTTATTCATTCTTTTGGGTATTATGATTTTCTACATTGATATCAGAGGAAACATGAATCTCATTGGTCCATCCAAGATTTTTTGTTTGCGAGTCTTCTATGGTGTCACTTCACATTGGACTTGTGTTCCAGAGTAAGTGAAAATCGAGTATTCGATTAACTATTGCTAGGGTTTAGTTCAAAAGTCAATTTAAATATTTAGAGTCCTTTTTGAAGTATTACTTCAATCAAAGTTATATCTTTGTGGTTACACTTACAAGGTGTTGGATCGATTTGCTATTTTTTTGTTAAAACCTATTTTTGGTGACTCTCTTAGGGTAGTGCAAGGTTTTGATTGTCAAGATAAGGTTTTTAAAGATAAACATTTGAAGGGTTCATAGATATCTTGCAAGAGAGATTCCAAGATTGTGACTATGAAACTAGGGGTTTCAAAGTAACATTGCTAGGAATTTTATTCTTACAAATCACACAATTGATCTTTTATTTTTTGCTATAGAATGTATAGAGGGACAATGTCTTTTACCACGAAAAAATGATAATTTTTTGAATTTCAGTGGACAACCTTAGTGCATTAATAAGTTTCTGGCAAGATCTATTGCACCACAAATGACCCTTAACGTTGGGTTATGAGAAAATTAGGAATTTATTTTAGGTTTAGTCACACTCTATTTCATATTCAAACATGCCAACTAAAGGAGCAACAACAAGTTTTTTTAGATTTCAATATATTGCTCTACAAGACAACTGTCGAAGAATTCTAAAGTGCTTGCACAATTGGATTTTTTGTGAAAGTGGTGAGGGTTTTAATTCAATATTTTTCCTTTTCTTATTTTGAGCTTTTATTTTAAATAGGTATACTAAGTTTATTTAATTTGTGTTTTGAATTGTTTGGAGGGGGTTTTATTCACCTTTAAGTTGGGTGCTTTAGGAGGATTTATGTAGCAATTAGTGTCTAGTGGGATAATAAAGCAATTATATATAGACCATTACCCAACCATACTAAACAACTCTCTCTCACACACACATATTATTGTCTTGTTATTTTTAAATCACAAACACTCTCATGTTGAAGGCTTAGTCCTTGCCCAAAGGTGTCAATGAGCTTCCACTAGCTACTTCAATGCCATCCATCGAATGAGGATGGGGCACTCCACTAGACCATGCAAGTGCCTAAAAACCAACATCCTAGTTGCTCTATTCTTTGTAGGTACCTAGGTAACTTCTATCCATCCTTTAGATTTTTTTGAACAAGCTAGTTCATTTTAGCTTAGAGTGTTCACTTGTTTGATTCAAAAAGTTTATTTAGGAATATTTGTTAGGATTTATTATTTTTATTAAAATACAAACTACTAAATATTCTATTGTTTACTATAGAAATATTTGCTCTTAAATTATATTTTATAATAGCTTTTTTATTTCCTTATTCCATTACTAACATTAGAAAATTGGTTTATTGCATTAGTTTCTCTATTTTTACTCATTGCTTATCCTTGGAATATAGATCTAGTGTGTCACACTCATTATTCTCTCTCTCTCTCTCATGTGATTATTGTCATCTCATTCTTTCTAAATCACAAGCACTCTCTTTACATGAAGTACCTTAACATTTGCACATAGGTGTAGCAAGCCTCCACCATTACTATTTCTTTCATCTCTATTTTTTAATAAGCTATGTATGGCTTCTATTGGAGCCCACTCCCGTAAAAATAATAAAACATTACATTGCTTTCATTACAATGTTGTGAAGCTAGTTAAACCATACTCAATTTGCATTTTTATCAAACATATTCTTCACTTGTCTTTCTATCAAAGATATTTTTCATCTTCCTCAAATAACTATGTTTTTGTAATCTTCTTCTTTACATAGTTTTCATTAAGATATAAAATCTTACTTAGCCAATTGGCTTCTAAAATTTGAATATTGATAATACAAAGATCAACACCACTATCGGCTAAATTATCGACCACCGAGTTTCCTTCTCTATAGATATGATGATATTTTCAAGATGCTATCTCCAAACAATAGTCAATGAACATAAAAATATATTGTTGTTTTTTATCCAATCCTAACATCCTTTTTTCTTAAAACAATAATAATTTGTTAATCCCCCTTTGTTGAAATAAATTTCTATTATTTTTCAATGGAAATTTTGATCCCTTTAAGAAGTATCCTAGCCTATGCACGGTTCTTAGTTAATTTCCATATGGCTTTGAGTAAGTGAAAAGGAATTTTGCCTTCATTCTTTTAAAACACACCACCTCCACCACCTTTTCTTTGATTTCCTTTGGAAGCACAATTAAGACTAAGTTTGATAAACCCAACTTTAAACGTTTCCATTTTACCATAGATTGAAACAGATCCTTCGTATTTCATTGTCACAAATAAACCTTCCATGTATATTCAAATCCTGTAACCAAGAGGCTAACATATATGTTTCCATAGTTGAGACTTCGCATGATGAGCATCATGTTTATAAACATTCTGCAAGAGAGGTAATAATACAATTCCAAACTTTTTTTTTAAGCGAAAAACCCCTTGCGAGGCTGCCTTGGTCTGAGAGACCATAACCAGGGGGTTCTACACCGTCAAAGTCACCCGGGAGTCGTGCCCGATCCTTCCCGCACCAACATTATCAATTGGATTTTGGGTACCCAATTCAACTTTTTGGTAGGGTGGAGATTCAAACCTCATACCTCCCTTGGAGGATTGCCCTCTCCTCTCCAACTCACCTACAACACCTGGGTGATACAATTCCAAACTTTAGCATGATTTTAGGACTTGTTTTTTTTTTTTTAAATTATATTATTCTTTCAAGCCATAAATTCCAACAAATAATGGTAGGACCAATCTTTCATAAGATGTATAGTCCTTGAACTTTAAAAATAGAGAACCCAACATTTCATGAAGTCTTTCAATGTTGATGGAAGTACCTAATATATTCTTATATTTTTTAAAAATAGCCCCAAATAGTATAAGCAAAGGGATAATGAAGTTAATGATTTGATGCTTCTAGATCTTTCTCATACAAGACACACAAAAAAGACACATGATATCCTCTTATTTGGGAATGTTGAGGCCTTAGGGAAGGTCTAAAGTGACCAAACATTCTATTAAGGGAAATCTTTGGAGTAGGAAATTTTGATTGGTCTAAATCTCTATACCCCGACATGATGTAGTATCCACCATCTTTTGATAGATTTTAAACCAACTCATTGGAGTAGGAAATTTTGATTGGTCTAAATCCCTATATCCCAACATGATCTAGTATCCACCATCTTTTGATAGATTTTTAAACCAACTCATCATTCCACCTAAAAAAAGGAAAATGGAACTCTTGAAGCATCCTTTGAATATTATCTACTATTTGTTTGATATCTTCTACTTCAACTAGTTTATTAATAGAAATTTATGATCTATAGTTATTACTCATATTAATAAATTTTTGACCTTCAAAACTTTACAAGCTAAACATGCACAAACCAACAATTTCCACTGTATTAGAAATTAGAGGATAAGACTTAAACCAAGTATCAAACCAAAAATTTGTAGAATCCCCCTTATTGGATGACCATCTAATATGTTTTCCAATCAAATGCAAATCATCCGATATACATTTCCATGTTATCAAGCCTTTAGATAGAGTTCGTTTCCTAAACAAATGTATTACATCACCAAAACATATATAGTTTTGAAGGAACATGTTTGTCCAAATCTTTCCTTGATTATTGATTAATCTCCAACCAAATTTTGCCCCCTAATGTAAAGCTCACTAGTCCACAATTTTGTAGGCCTGTCCCTCCAATATTCTTTCCTTTGCAAACCATATCCTACTTACAAAGAGGAAACACAAATTTTCTCTCACATCATTTCCAAAGAAAATATCTTTGAGTGTTTATCAAATTTGGATGTTATACTTGTTGGTAATCTTGAAAGTGACATCATAAATATAGGGATAGGTTGCAATGTAGTCTTTATGAGTTATAAAATTTTAGCTATGGTTAAGAACTTACCCTTCAAACCTGCCAAATAAGATTTCATTCTATCCAAATCTGAGTGTCAAAGCTCTTTTCTTTTGTCAGACAAAGGAATACCCAAATAAGTTGATGATATCTTTTCAACTTTAAACCCTAAAATTTCCATAATAATTTGTTGTAAATCTAAGGCAATGTTGTGAAAATATGTTGGATTTTATAGTATTAACCAACTATACAACAACCTTCTCATAACATGATAATATTATTGAAAACCTAGGGCCTCAATGACTAAGAGATGACCCAAAAGAAAAGTATCATACATAAATTAGATATAAGATTCAAAGGGATCGTTTGTTGTAAACTAAATACCTTTGATTTTTCCTTCCATTTCTTCTTTTGAGAAAGCTCTCCCCAATGCCTCAACAGGAACAATAAATAATGGGTCACCCTAGCAAATTCCACAAGATGATTCAATGTATGCAGTGGGGGATTCATTGATAAAAATATAACATTTTAGAGTGATTCATTGATCAAAATAGAACATTTTAGAGTATTACAATATCTAATCCATTCATGCCAACCTTAGTTAATTTTTTTTTCTATAATTATCATATAGAATACTCTAGAAATCCTTATCATATGTTTTGTTTATATCTAATTTTACAAGCTTACTTGGATTTTTCATGGAATGAAAATAATGTGTGGCTTATGTGAAATGATTACACCATCAATATTTTTTTTACCACAAATAAAACCACCTTGTTCTTTTAAGATAACATAATCTAGAATGCTTTTCAATTTGTTCACAAATTATTTTATAAATCATATAAAATAGACTTATTGGACAAAAATTATTAATATATTGTCTTGTTTTTCTTAGAAATCGATGCAATAAAGGAGGCATTGGTCTCACTTATCGTAGGCTTCTTTTTCCTGGCCTACGTAACCACAATCAACATATCACTATTCAACAAATCCCAATTTTTTGAAAGATAGTTGTAGGAAATCCATCAAGGCTAGGTGCCTTGTTAGGGTGGGAAGAGAAATTACCTTATGTAGCTCCTCCATAAAGATCTTCCTTATCAAGATTTTATTTTGTACTTGCATGATAATTAATGGAATATTTTGTAAAAGATTACCTTGAGCTTCCTTATTTTTCCTAACTTTTGATGGGATATATTTGAAATAATTAATTTCTTCTTTCTTGATATCTTCTTCTTCCTTAATATTTATTTTATCTAGAGTTGAAATATTTTTGATTCGATGAAAAAACAAATTTATTTTGGTTGTAACATTAAAAACTTTGGTATTTTTATTCTCTTTGTAAGCCATCTCTCTTTAAATTTTCTGGGACCAATATGACTTTTTCAATACATTTTGATAATCAGAAAGTAATTTCTTTTCCTGCACATAAGTATCCTAGTCCAATCAAGTGGTTTCTACTATCTCTTGTAAATTATTGAGCTTAGATTTAATTTTCTTCTTTACTTTGAATATGTCACCAAAATATTTGGTATTCTGAATTTTCATTTGTCTCTTTAGATATTTCATTTTTTGAACAAACCTATAAATATATTATCCTTTAAATCTTGCTTCATCCCACCATAACATAACCATCTAGAAGAAATTAAGGTCTTGAAGCTACATAGACTAAAATAAAAAATACTTTTTGGCCATTATTGAGTAAATCATGTCTCAAAAGAACGGGTTTATGATTTGATCATGCTTGTAAAAAAATCTAAAGAGATTGTATACTTAGTTTACAACCATGCATTGGATAGTAAAAATTTGTCCAATCATTCTACTATATAAGTTTGCCCAATACATCTATTATCCTATGTATATTGAGAGCTTGAAGGAATAACAACCAAAGGCCATTTGAAATGACAAATAAAGCAAAATCTTGCATTGATTTGGACCATACAAGAGTACCACCCTTTTTTTTGAAGATGATAGAAAAGTCCTTCCAACATCTTTCCCAAGGAGTAACTACATTTATAATCTCGACTTTGATATTTTTCTTTTTATTGTCAAAAAGACAAACAAATCAATTACTTTTTGCTTCTAGCAGTTGTCCATCCTATTTGTGTTTGTCCTATATTGTTACACTTCCTCCTAAAGCTTCTATAGCATAAACCTCTAGACAATCCCTCGTCTTCTAAATATTTTTGAATGCATCCTTATATCCCTTACTACTTATGTTTGTTTCTTTTATCAAAACAAACTCAAAACTGTAATTAACTCTTAATCTCCTAATAACTTGTTTTTAAGGGGTCTTATTCATACCCCTACTATTCCAAGATACCATTCTCATCATCACTTTTTATTTTTATTTGTGTCCTTAGCCCAGTTCTTGTTCACATTTGGGATATTTGTTTCTAGTTTCTAATCTGTCTCTATGTTCTTGCTTGGAGGGTCTTCCTCTCCTTTTTCTATTCCAACCAACACTCTCATCTTTATCAATCTCTTTGATTTTTATAGACTGTTTATAATGAGACTTATCATCCTCCATAGTGCTTATTTTTTTATGTTACCTCAAAAGCCTTAAATTTTTATAAATATCCTCCATACTTCTTTCTTTATCATGTTGCTCTTGAAACACTGGACTGAAAGGAATACATTCTACACTACTTTCATTTTTGTTGCAAGGAGACAATTTTTATACCTCTCGAAGAAAATAAAGACAATTTACTTGGATTGCACTTTCTCTTTCATCTTCTTTGTTTTGAAATTCCTCGCCTCATCTTCCTTCACACCTTTAGTTCCTTTAGAATTTGGAACTTACACAATGTACTTCCTCATCCCTTGTAGCCTTCTTTATTTCTTCTAATACTTGATCCAAGTGAATTGATTTGGCCTTCCTCATTTAATGATATAAAGGAGCTTTCTTTGCCACTCTTTTGGGAGTGAAAAACCTTTATTTAATCCAACTACTATAGAATGATCTTTTTTTCGTCATGAAGTTTGTCTCATGGTCAAATTCTTTTGTTTCTTTCTCCATCATTTTTACTTTGCAATCTCTTACCATATGTCTAATCCTATAACATTTGCAACATTAAAATGTAGTGTTTTCATAATTTGCTTGTTAATCCTATTCTCTTGATTTAGATTTAATTTTTAATGCATAAAATAGTTTGGCCTTAGGAGTGAATCTTAAAATCTTCTATCTCATTTTATTCATGGTCCTTGAGGGAAAATGCGCTCCCATTATGCTAACTACACGGACCTTGTTAGATGGTGCAACTAATGTTGGTTTTAAATTGTCTAGAATATGTTCGGTAAGGATAAGACAGTGATTAGGGTCTTGATTTTTCTTTGAAAAAATTCAAGGTTCAAATCACTACAAAAGATAAACTATATAATAAGAATGTGCTAATACCTCTAATGACGACTATCCAATTCAATACCCCTAGAGGTGGTATCGGGGTCCCGCTCGTCTAGGACATACTCAGGTGCTGGCAATATTGTACTAGAATTTTCTACTAGGTTGTTCAAGACGACTTTAGCCATTACCAACCATTAATAATACTATAAAAACAAAGGTCAAATGCGATGGCAGCTTCTCTTCGACATAGAACAATCACAGTTACGCTCCTACAACACCATCTGCGTTGCAGAAAGCTGAATTCACGATTCCCTTTCATTTTTCTCCATTCTAAGAAGAGAGGCAGAGGCTTCTCGTGCTTCCCCAATCGTGGTTTGCTAATCACAGCTACAATGGATGTGACAGCGGGGGAGAGTGGAGGAAGTATGCGAGCAATGGTGCTGGAAATGCCAAAGACCCCATTAAAGAGCGTCAGAATGAGCATACCAGAACCTCCAGAGGGTCACCTTCGAGTTCGCGTTACGGCCTGTGCCGTCTGTCGCACCGATTTACACGTGGTTGGTTCTCTTTTGCTTTACCTCTTTACCCAAGATCAAAAGAGCTAGAACCTGCATGTGTACCTTTTGAAATAGGTTAAATTAATTCAACTTTTAAGTTTCATGTCTGAAAATGGTAACTAAAATGGTCATATTTTTTTTGTCTCGATTTGGGACCAAAACGAGGTTAGATCAGTACCTTTTAAACAGGATTTTGTTCTTGTTATCTGTATATTGGATGTTCATATTTTATTTTTTAATATTGAAACCTTAAATTTTTTTATTTAAAATATTAATTTTTTTTTTGAAATTATGTAATAAATATTATCTATAACATATTATATTAAGTGGCATTAATTTAACTAGTTAGGTTCTTCAACATTTAAGGAGATAAAGGTTCAAATCTTGCCAAGCAATATATGTGGTGATGATGTAATACATGGATAATATCGAAACAAAGGCAATACATGGATAATATCCAAGTTTTGTCGTAATACCATTATGTGGTGATGATGTAATACCATTATGTGGTGATGATGCAATACATGGATAATATCAAACAAAGCAATACATGGATAATATCCAAGCTTTGTTGTAATACCATTATGTGGTGATGATGCAATACATGATAATATCCAAACTTTGTTGTAATACCATTATGTGGTGATGATGCAGTATAGGTGGGACCAGTTTCAATCCCAAATAACCAATTGAAAAAAAAAAAAACATACACATAATAAATATTACTCATAATTATGAGTAAACAAAGGCAATACATGGATAATATCCCAACTTTGTTGTAATAACACTATGTGGTGATGATGTAATACATTGATAATATCTAAACTTTGTTGTAATACTACTATGTGGTAATGATGTAATACAAGTGGAACCTGTGTCAATCTTAAATAACCAATTGAAAAAAAACGTACACATAATAAATATTATGTATAATTATTAGCAGTCTTTTGGGCTGTTTGCAAAAATACACTGTAACTACCCACAAAAAGTGGGTTTCTAATAAGTAGATAGTAGAGCAACCATACCTTCTTTACATTCCCACTAAGCTTGGAGGCTTTGGCTCTCTAGTCCAATAACAAAGCTCTTCCAACAACTCAGGAGCAACTCTTTTTAGCTGTGTCTCCCCTATCCAAAGAGCATCAGTATTGAGTTGTTTTTTCCATTTAATTAGCTATATCTCCTTAGATCCTAGCTCAGATGGTAAAAGAATATAAATGATAAGCATAAAGTTGATTATTCTAGGTCACAGGCTAACAGCATGTCTAATTGGTGTGCATGATCCTTTGTCAGAGCAAGAGAATTCTCCACTTTACCTTATTTATATGCCTCAAATTTGCATCTCCCAGGTTTTGAATTTGACTTACTTAGAGTAGTACATAAGCCCCTTATACAACCTGTTTGGCATTAGCGGAATGATGGGTATTGAGTGGCAAAATTTTAACTTCTGCCAGTCCTAAACGGCCATATACAACATGATAACGCGAATACCAGTGGTGCAATTGACTGAATTGCTTAGAGCGAACTCTTCTGCCTGGGGTAGCATCACACCCTACTCTCTTGGTTGATTCTGTACTAGAAAATGCAACAAATTTGTGAGAGTCTGATTAACTACTTCCGTTTGTCAATCAGGTTTGATGATTTTATCTCTCCAATATGGTTACCAAGGCCTCCAATATGATATTTGTGTGTAACTCCTGCTCTTGTGTTACCTCTAGGCTCTAGGCATACCCAATTGCTTCCCAAAAATAGAAGTCTGTCTTACATCTAGTCCAAGTAGTACTTCCATCTCCTATGTACTTCCATCTCCTATAACTGGTTCTGTGCCATACCCATAAGTTGCTCTAACTTCTTGATAATGGTCACCAAGAATCACAAGGTGCTCAAGACACACTACAGCATTAGTCAAAGTTACCAACGAAATTCCTATATCAAGGAATTTCTGTAATCATATTTGCTTTACTGTCTTTTGCCTGATCACAAAAATAAAACTCCGAAAAGAATTTAGCCATTTGATATACAAACATGTTACTTTTACAAATACTGAAGACGCTGATGGTTAGCATATTGTGCAAACTCCTTAGACAACAACTAGTGTCTCTGTTGATGTAGCACTTGAATGATTGCATGCAACTCGTGATTGCAAGTGCAGTCTTTCTTCATTGCTTTACTAAACTTTTGCTGTAGGTTGCTACGGGATGATCACCTTGGATAAATACAGCTCCAATAGACAAAACTGATGCATCACAATCAGCCTCAAAAACTTTCATATCCACAAGAGCTATAACTGAAGCTTCTGCTGCATATTTTTTGAGAGTTTGGAAACTCTTGTTTGTCGTGTTTGCCCACATGAAATTATTCTTTTTTTCATTAAAGATCTCATAGTTGTAGCAAAACGTACTATATGGACTTCTAGTGAAAATCAGAACTCCATGAAAACATTCAAGTTCAGTTGCATTATTTGGTGTTGGCTACTCCACAATTACTTTTATTTTTGCTGGGCTCATTTGCAATTTGCTGGGGTCCATTTGCAGTCCATCTTTGAAAACTACTTGCCTTAGAAGGATATGCTTATCTCCAAATTCACATATAGTTTTTTATTTGCACAACTTGTAGTGCCAATTTTTAACCATTCTAAAAATATCATAAAAGTTGATTTTGCTTCTTCCTAACAAATAGCTACAGTAATGGTTATAGATTAGATTCCTATTTCAAAACTTTAACCAGTATTTTGATTTCAAATCCCAATATTTGATAGCAGGTATGCACGAATTACAATCTCATAGGAGAAAACATAACGAGTTCATGAAATCTGGCCAACCGATTCTGTTAAATTATATATAAGTTAATTACATCATTTTTTATTTCTAACTTGCAGAATCTTCAGTTTTATGTTCATTTTATTAAGAGTCTCTATATGATCATAATGGAAGCCTGCAATCTAAGTTTCTTCACACAGTTCTTCACCGACTGTACCTAAGGCAGGTGAGGAACAGCAGTAGTTCTCCATTTTTAAAATGCAGTTTCAAAAGATGCTTGTAAATTAGTCCGCACTGGTAAATTCGGATCTTTCACAAGACTGGGTGCCTTCTGGTTTACATATCCTTTCAATTGTTTTTCACTAATGATAGTAGGTATCCATAATTAAGTTAAATGTTCCAAACTGTTCTTCTCAGTTAATTTCAGTTTTTAACAGGTCTGTAGCGATTTGTCCATCTTGCACACTTTCAAGAATATTCTAAATAAAAGTTTTCATGCCTGAAACTTTAGATTCAAACTACATAATCTATAATTTAGAATAATATTCAGTCCAGAAGTACAACTGGTCACTGCAATAAAAAACCTCGAACAGCATCCAAATGAAACATGACAATGGCAGGTGGATGACCTTCCTGCAATTAAACTGACAAATGTAAATTGCTTAGTCAAAATTTCATACACATGATTTGAATCTGAAATTCTCACGCCAAGGAGTGCAACTTAAATTTTGCACTTTATCAAAGCGCTGGTCCTCCAGTGCTTAGGACAACCATCTCCAAGATGCATTATTGTTGGAATTTGATCTCCTCAACTTAGCATTGCCCTAAATAGTGACTACAGTTTTAATTGTTCTGTAACTGCAGGGATTGTTATTTATTATTTTAAGCTGTATTTGGATTTTAGCCTACTCTGGAGATTCTTCTGTTGAGACTCCAAGGCTATATAAATCTGTGTAATCATTCCTGAATCAAACAATGAGCATTTCTCATTGTGGTATCAGAGCTAGTCAGGTCTTTTGGGTTGGAGAGAGCCTGTGGAGTGTTTGCTTTTGCACATTGCCTCAAGGTTCCTTGCTGTTTTTTTTAGCATCATGGCTAACAGCAGCAACTCATTGCCAATTCCAGAATTCAATGGTGAAGACTATGAGTATTGGGCCATAAAAATGAAGACCCTACTCATTGGAAAAGGATTATGGGATATAATTGAAGATGGATATACTGAACCTGCTGATTGGAATGTTGTACCAGTTGCTGATAGACAAGCAAAAAGAGAAGCACACAAGAGAAATAGCTTTGCTCTCTACCACATCCAAACAACCTTGGATAAGAGCCTCTTTCCTAGAATTGCTAGTTGTACAACAACTAAGGATGCTTGGAAAGCTTTGAAGGATGGCTTCCAAGGCAATGATCAAGTGAAGCAAGTCAAATTGCAAACTCTCAAGAGGGAGTTTGAGAATTTGAGAATGAAGGAAGATGAAAATGTGGGAGAATATTGTGTGAGAGTAAAAGCTTGTGTGGACAAGATGAAGTCTCTTGGTGAAGAGGTGAACAATGAAGTCATGGTGAAGAAAGTGTTGAGAACACTTCTTCCAAAGTGGAATCATGTAGCTATCATAATTGAAGAGAGTAAAAATCTCACTACTCTTAATTATGATCAGCTCATTGGCTCTTTAACATCCCATGAAGAAAGGCTATCTTCATCTTCAAATGTTGGTGGAGTTGAAGAAAAAGCCTTTACATCCAAAGAAGGTGAATCTAGTTCAAGAGGCCAAGGAAGAGGCCAAGGTAGAGGGAGAGGTAGATCTCCTTCAAGAGGAAGAGGTAGAGGAAGAAGAGGTGGCTTCCAAGGAAGAGGAGGTGCTCAAGGAAGAGGAAGAGGTGACAAGAGTGACAAGCAATGTTACTATTGTAACAAATTTGGACACTTTGAACAAGAGTGTAGATTGAAGGCATCCCATGAAGGAAGGAGTAGTGCACACTATGGAGAGGAGGAAGACTCCTCAATTTTGTTTTTGTCATATGGCAAATCAGATCAGAATTTGAATGAGACATGGCTCCTAGATACTGGTTGTTCCAACCACATGACCGACAAGGGGGAGTTGTTTTCCACAATGGACAATTCCTACAAGTCCAAGATCAAGCTTGGAGATGATAATGCATTACAAGTTGAAGGCAAAGGAGCTATGGAGGTGCACACCAATGAAGGTAAAAAGAAGGTGAATGATATATACTACACTCCAAATCTGAAACATAATTTGTTGAGTGTTGGTCAAATCATGGAAAAGAATTATAAGCTTGTTTTTGAAGATAACAAATGTGTCATCTATGATAAGAATCATGGGCATAGGCTTGTCACCACTATTCCTATGACCAAGAATAGATTGTTTCCTCTAAAGTTTGGAGAACAAGGAGCTAATTTTGCAAATGTTGCCATTGATAACAAGAGCTGGTTGTGGCACTTAAGATTTGGGCATTTGAATTTCCCAAGTTTGAGATTAATGGTATCTCAAGAAATGGTGTATGGGCTGCCCAAGGTTGAAGATCACAAAGGTGTGTGTGAAGGATGTGCTTTGGGAAAGCACTCAAGAATGAGTTTTCCAAGAGGAAAAGCATGGAGAGCCTCCTATCCTCTTCAATTGGTGCATTCTGACATTTGTGGGCCAATGCAAACTCAAAGTATTGGTAAGAATTCATACTTCCTCACTTTCATAGATGATTTTTCAAGAATGTGTTGGGTCTATTTTTTGAAAGCAAAAGATGAGGCATTTGCTTGTTTTAAAGATTTCAAGAATCATGTTGAAAAGCAAAGTGGGCACTATATAAAATGCTTAAGAACTGATAGAGGAGGAGAATTTTGTTCAAATGAATTCTTGCAATTTTGTAAAGATTGTGGTGTTAAAAGGCAACTCACTGCTGCCTATACTCCACAACAAAATGGTGTGGCTGAACGTAAAAATAGAACAGTTGTAAACATGGCAAGGAGCATGCTACAAACAAAGAAATTAAGTAATATGTATTGGGCTGAAGCTGTTAGGACAACCATCTATATTTTGAATAGAAGTCCAACTTCTAGCTTGGATGGCATCACTCCATATGAAGCATGGTATGCAAAGAAACCAAATGTAACTCATTTCAGAATTTTTGGTTGTTTGGCTTATGCACATATTCCAAAAGAACATAGAAGGAAACTTGATCCAAAAAGTGAAGCATGCATTTTTATTGGGTATTGTGAAAATACCAAAGCCTATAGGCTCTATAATCCAAAAACTCATAAGAGTATTGTATCAAGAGATGTGATTTTTGATGAAGGGGGAGTTTATGGTCATCAAAAAGGCCATATTGAGAAGTCAAAATCTGTTTTGAATGGTGGTATTATTGATGATATTGATGATGAGCAGCCCACTAATGTTTTAGTTCCAAGTGCTACTAATCCACCAAGCAGCCCCTCATCTAGTTCTTCAGTTTCAAGTGCAAGTCCAAGTCCACCAAGGAAGGTAAGAAGATTAAGTGACATTTATCGAAGGAGTACAATTCAAACACATGAAGAGAACCCAAGAGGTGAGACAGTCAATTTTGCTTTATTTTCACAAGCTAATTTTGAACCATCAAGTTTTGAAGAAGCATGTGCTAATGAAGTGTGGATTAAAGCAATGCAAGATGAAATGAACTCCATCAAGAAGAATGATACTTGGGAGCTAGTTGAGCTTCCAAAAGGCAAGAAGGTTGTGGGCTCTAAATGGGTCTACAAAACAAAATATAATAGTGATGGAAGTATTGAGAGGCACAAAGCAAGGCTTGTGGCCAAGGGGTTCACACAAAGGTATGGCATTGATTATGAGGAGACCTTTGCTCCAGTTGCAAGACAAGAAACAGTGAGGATGGTTCTTTCTATTGCTGCCCATAAAGGATGGAAGGTACATCATTTAGATGTAAAGAGTGCATTCTTGAATGGCTATCTTGATGAAGAGGTTTATGTGCAACAACCTCAAGGATTTGAAGTGCAAGGTAAGGAGAATCTTGTGTATAGGTTGAAGAAGGCCTTGTATGGTCTTAAGCAAGCTCCAAGAGCTTGGTATTCAAGGATTGATGGTTACTTTCATCAATATGGCTTCATGAGAAGCAAGAGTGAGCCAACCTTATACTACAAGAAGGAAGGTAATGACATTCTCCTTGTTTGTCTCTATGTGGATGATTTGATTTACTTGGGTAGTAACTCAAAGATGAATGATGATTTCAAAGATGCAATGATGCAAGAGTTTGAAATGAAATATTTAGGCTTGATGCATTATTTCCTTGGTATGGAGGTGTATCAACAAAATGATAAAATCTTCATTTGTCAAACTAAATATGCCAATGATATGTTGAAAAAATTTGGCATGGAGAATTGTAAACCTGTTGCAACACCAATAGCTCATGGTGAGTTGTTGAGTAAAGATGATGGAACTGAAAAAGTTGATGTGACCACATATAGAAGCATTGTTGGGAGTTTGATGTTTCTCACCAACACTAGACCAGACATTGCATGTGTTGTCTCACTTGTATCAAGGTATATGAGTGACCCTTCTGAATTACATATGAAAGCAACAAAAAGAATACTGAGGTATGTAAAAGGTACAGCTGATTTTGGCATTCATTATTGTAAAAATGATGATATAAAACTTGTTGGCTTTAGTGATTCATATTGGGGAAGTAATATAGATGATAGAAAATCTACATCAGGTAATTGTTTCAGTCTTAGGTCTGGTTTGATTACATGGTCTTCAAAGAAACAAAGTACTATACATTTAGCATAGAAACCAGTTCATCACAGCAAGTCAAAACATTTTGACTTGAAGTATCACGTCATCCGAGACATGGTTGAGAAGAAGGTCATTGCGTTGAAGCATTGCAATACTGAAGACAATATTGCTGATTTGTTTACCAAGGGAGTAGTCAAAGCTCAATTTTTGAAGCTGAGGAACTTCCTGGTTAGTCCCCTCAGCATCAAGGGGGAGAATGTTGGAATTTGATCTCCTCAACTTACCATTGCCCTAAATAGTGACTGCAGTTTTAACTATTCTGTAACTGCAGGGATTGTTATTTCTTATTTTAAGTTGTATTTGGATTTTAGCCTACTCTGGAGATTCTTCTGTTGAGACTCCAAGGCTATATATATGTGTAATCATTCCTATCAAACAATGAGCATTTCTCAATTATAAATCGCAACATAATAGGAGAAATTTCACTTGAAATAGAAAATGCACGTGGCTATAATTCTTCTTTTGATGTTGAGACAACATATGTAGGAAATTCAATCTTCCATGATGGTAGGTTGCATCGAGGGTAAGAAATTAATGAGAACCACTATTTATTTGTATTAATAAAATATTCAAGTGTATGGGACAAGGAAATCTAAAGTATTATGGTGATGTCATAAGAGTTACAAGAATCTTGTCACGGTTCTTCAGTTTTAATGTTCTTATCCATGTAATGTAATTTGTAGTTGAACTTTATGTATGTTAACGCTAGTGAAAATCACTCCACATGAAATAACATCATAAAGGAGATCAATCATTCGATCGTAAATGTTGGTTACGGATCCGCCACAGGAAAGGATTTGGTCTATCTATGCGCCCTAGACCCGCCCAACAAATTGAAAGGCCGGAAGGAAGAGATGCCTTTCGTGCCAATCTCCGGAGAAGGTCGGCTCCTATACTACACTACATTGGGGTTTAAGATTAGGGAACTGGAAAGAAATTGGGAAATTACTGAAAGAAATAAATAACTGAAAGAAATAGAAAATGCAGATGATTTCAAGGGGAAGAACAAGCAGCACGATTACTAACTTATACTTTGAAACAGCAGCAATCAATACAAAGAATAAAGCAGAAACTAACACTATGTTTATTTCCCTATGTATCCTTTGGGAGAATTCCAGGTTCACTTATCTCCTAATGCTCAAATCCAGATAACAGAATTACAGCAATCAGAAAAATAAATGACATTAGCAGAAATACTTGCCAAAGGCGTCATACAAAGAAATTAACGGTATGTTTCCTCCCTTATGTATCCTTCAGGAAAATTCTAGGGTTCTGTCCCCAATCACACACTTAAATCCAGGCTGCAGAATTAGTGTATGTAAATGAAGAAATAGAATTAACAGAAATAATCACAGAAGGCGTCATACAAAGAAGGAATGGAGTCAGAGCTAGGAGTTCTTAGTATTAATGCAAAAATCAGAGTACAACTTTCTAGAAAATGTCCCCCCCCTTTTACAATGCGCTCAACGCCCTTTTTATAGGAGAAATTTCCCCCCATTACATTAATGCTAAAATTTTAAAAGTCAGCTGGGACAACTGGCATTTGTCCTTTTGTCAGGTGACAATATGTGAGAGAAATACGACACACTTGTGCTTGCAGTTCTGAGGTACGACTTCGGACTAGTTGTATCGACGGAATGAACTGTCACATTATTGCGATAGGTGGGGGTTTATTTCTTCAGCTTAGCAGCGCCTTCTTGATGGAATGGGGGGCCTTCAAAACATCCTTTTTTCCTGCTGAAGTGCTCTTATAACCGACATGATGAAGTTCGCCCAAACCCTACCGACGTTCGACCGAGGATGGTGTTCGCTGAAAACTGGGGCCGAACTCAGGGTTCATAAAAGATATGAGCGAACCTGAGGCGAGCATGAGCTGTAGTTCGTAGAACCCGGGAGGTGAACCTAAGGTTCACAAAAGATGCGAGCGAACCTGAGAGAAATTGCATTAGCAAATTTTCTTTAAGAGCTGGCCGAGGTTCGTAGGAGAAAAACCGGGGCTGGAGTTCGCCGCACTTGGAGGCCGAACTTGGGGTTCACAATGAGTTTGGGCGAACCATGGGTTGACCTCGCCTTGGTGATTTTGGAGTAGTCGGGTTTGGGTTTCCGCCGTTCGCTGAAGATAGGGATGAACACCAGGTTCGCTGGAAAGTAGCCCGAACCTGAGGTTCGCTAGAGGTTTTGAGCTAACTCAAGGCATCTTTGCCAATAAAACAATTTTAATTGCCGAGCGACCTGCTTTTTTGCTCCGAAGCTGGTCTGAGAGGAGAGAAATGGAGGAGAGAGGAATACTAAGTGTAAAAAAAAAGCGGATTTTCAAAATTTTACCCCTTAGGCAAAATGTGACAACATTCCTAGCGGCTCGCGGGGTATTGAGCTCGCCTCAATGCAAGGACCCATGCCTTTATCCTTTGGGCTCGGAGTCACCCCCCATTCCCTCTTCTGATTCTCCGCTGCTTTCTGAGGATTCTTCTTCCTCTTCTTCTCCTTCTGGCTCCTCTCCATTGTCTCCTTGTTCGGGCTCCTGATCAGGTGCTGGTGTGGCGAGGCGGTCATGAATAAGCTTGAAGGTAGCCTTAACCTGAGTCCAGGCTTCCTCCTGGAAAGGCTCACGGTCCTGGAGGTCCTTCACCAAGCACTTGAAACTTTCAATCTGAAGCATATCAGCTTGGCCAATCCTCTGACTCAGATCGGCTAGACAGGCATTGATCTGACAGAACCTGGATAGCAGTTGGATCACCTGCGTTTCCAGGATAGGGTCTGCCCAACCATCAATTTTAGAGGTGTCTTCCTTGAAGGCACTCCATGTGAGCTTCAGTTCTTCTCTGGGTAGGCAGTTTCCATTGTCATCGGTGAAGCTGGGAAAGCCGAGCTGCGTGAGGCTTTGGAAATGCGCCAGGCAGATGTTCTTTTCCTGCTCAAATGCGTCTAGCAGTCTTCTGGCAGCTCTGACCTTTTGCAATTTTTCAAAGAAAGTGTGCAGAGTAGACCTCGTGATAGCCCATTCTCGGGCAGTCCGGGTCATTGGAGGCACTCGGAGGTCCTTACGCTCATAAGCTTCGACCTCTATGGCTAGACTAAGCCAACGCTCTACTTCACGTTCTACCTCCTCCACAATAGGCCTGCCCTGGGCGGACGCTTGCTTGGCCTCGCAGACAAACAAGAGAACGGATAAGGACCTCGAGGTTCTGGTACGGAAATTTTTTAACATGCCGGCGCGAGCCTCCTTCACTCGGTCCCTGGTGAAGACTTCCACCTGCACTTCTCTTTTCTCCAGCTGCTGCTGGACTTCCTGGACTTGTGCTTCCAGCTTGCTCATCTTGCCCTCTATTTCCTCACTTGCCTTGAGGTGGCGTTCAACAACTTCTTTATGTTCTGTCACTTCCTGCTCCAAGGCCGCCACTTGCTGTCTCAGCTGCTCTGCTTCAGCCTTTGATTTCTCTAGCTGGGACCGTACTCGTGCCAAGTCTTCCTCCAGCTTCATGTTCTGATTTTCTACCTCAAAGCAACGCTCCTTTATGTGCTCATGGTGCATGTGGATTGTGCTTGCCCTGAGCTGAATATTTCCCACCTCATTCCCCACATCGACTGTCTTCAAATCTTTGATGACGCGTTGGTAGGTGTAGTCTTCGGGCTTCATCTCCTCCAGAGGTTTCTGCACCTTCGGGATCTTCTTTAGCTTGTGCAGTTCCATCCTCTGGGGGTCAAACATGGCACGTTTCTCGATTCCAGCAGGGGCTTTTGCTTTTCTCTTTCTGATCTTTGAGCCATTGGAACGAGCTCTGCTGTGCTCGGATTAGGCTCTCCATTGTAGGGCGATCTTCTATCATCTCCAGTTCTTGCTCCAAAGGCTCCATCTCTCCGAACATAGGCGTGAGCAGAAACAAATCTTGTTGTGGTAGGGACTCTGCGAACAGGTCAGGAATGGAGGAAACTGGGACCTCGGCAACTGAAGGGGGCGCTGTTGTTTGGACGGCAGCGGGCGGGTTATCAAGGTTCGGCGGCGGGTTCCCAGCTAGGGTTTCGGTAGGCGTGGGATCTGGGAGCGATGGTGGGCCTTGACTGGAAGTACCTAGTTGGAGGGAAGAGGATGCTTCAAATGCGTTAGGGGCAGAGGCGTATGGGCCAAATGCTGCGGATAAAAGTCGGGGGGAGATAATGGGTTGGACTTCTTCGATTAAGGGATTGGACACCACTGGGGATAGGGCAGACCCAGATTTACTATCTACGGGCAAAGTAGCCGTTAGGGTTTCAACACTTGGGGGTGCTGCAGCTGGTGGTTCAGAAGAAAGATGAGAGAGAAGAGAGTGCGTACCTGCGTGCTCCACGGCGAGAGCGGACGTGGTGAATAACTGCGTTATAGGGCTCTGTCCTGCCGACTCCTCTTCCTCAGGCGGGGTATCTTCTTCGACGTTGATAACTTATTTCAGGTGGACTACAGGTGCAACCTCTTGCTGCAACACGACCTTCTGCTGTGGGACTATGGTGGGAGCAGTTGCGCTTGTGCCTAAGTCAACAAGCTCCTTTGAAGAAGATTTGGAAGATTTATGTTTTAAAACGACCCGGGGCTTTTTCTTCTCAGGAGGTGACACCTGTGTGTCCTCGGCTGGTCTTTTTGGAGGCCTGTCTTGTTTCTCAGCTGATGGCTGTGCACTTTTCTCAACACTCTGACCTCTTTTATCAATGTCGCTGGGCCTCGCACCTTGCCCAGGTGGCAGCTTCTGATGCTCTAGTAGGTCTTCTACTTTTCCAGGGTTTGCGCCTCGGGGTACGAGATTCTTGAATTGGATGGGCCGCCACGTGTCAAAGTATTCATCGAACAACGTGGAGAACTGATCGTCACCCACGAGGGTTTTGTCAGATGTCTCTTTCCGGGTATGAACCCTCATGACCCACCATGCTGAGATTTTTTTTGGGGTCCAACCTTTATCCTTCAGCTTGCTCTCCATCTTTCTGAAGACTTTGGAGCCATGACCATGTGCCGGGTTCTGTGATGGATTATATTCTGCTTCTATGGGGTAGAAGTCGTGCCACGGCGGAAGAGACTGCATCTTCTCCACTTGCCACTCGAGGTCAAGCCCTGTCGGATTGTTACGCTGCTCCATGACCTCCGGACGTGGGCAAACGTGAAAGTTCTTTAACCCCATGAAATTTCTGATTTTGTCCAAGGGGTCGTATTTCCATCGTTGGGGCAGTTCGATTAGACCAAAATCATTGAGCTTGGCAGCAAGGAATACATTTTGTCCGGTGGCATTGACTTCAACGTCACCCCACTTGAACGGGGAACCAAATATGTGCCCCATCTTCTTCCATGGCCGTAGGCTTCATCCACATAATCACACTGCCGAGCAACCTCCAGGGAGAACAAATACCCTGTGGTGTAATACGGTAATAGAAACGGTTTGCCATCAAACCCGAAGATGCGGATGACGAAACCCTGAGTGAGCTGAAAGGTGTCACCCCACTCGCGCTGCACCACTTCATTTCTCATTGAGGGGAGAATGCGAGGGCAAGAGCCTTGAATGAGTTCCAAGGCGGGGCCGAGTAATGTCTAGGTTAAAAACATAGTAGGACTCCTTTCTGGACAACACTTGAGTCCACTGGTATACAGGCAATGGTTTCCCCTTTTCGTCGGTGCGTCTTGTGGGAATCATATTGAATCTGTCGTGCATATGGTAGAAAAGTAACCAGGCCAGGAAAGAGCATTGCCTGAAAGACTGAGATTTCCCTTTCCTCATATCTAGCAGCCGAGAATGCATGCTGCGTGCTATCCAGTCCGCCCAGTGAAAGAATATTGGCTTTGTATTCAAGTTCACTTCATTGGGAGTGTAGGACTCCCCTTGTGTTATGCACTCTACCAGGGCAACCTGAAACGGATGTACACTTGTGTCTGTGGCGAGCCCGAATACCCATGCCAACATCGAGTAGATATCGGGGCTTTCGAAGTGTCTCAAGGATATGGGCAACTTTGGCCAACGGTTTACCGGCAAAGGCTCCCTCAACTGAGACTCCATGAACCTCCGCATCTGTGGAGTAGCCTGGTATGTGTTATTTTGCTCCTCTATATTAATTATTTTGAAGGTGTAATCCTTGGGCGGCAGCTGCCCGGGAGCAAAGGCGCTCTGGACATTATCAGCAAAGAGTTCGAACATAACATTCCCCTCTCTATCCTGGACCTGTCTGGTCAGTGGATTGTAATACTTGGCGACGACGCACACTAGCTCTGGACAATTGTGTACGAGAGGGCACAAGAACCAGTATAGGTTGGAGCAGGATGCCACAATTCTTGCGTTGTCAGAAGAAACCTTCGCCAACCTTTCTTCAACTGTCCGCCGCAGTTGCCCGATGCTCTTAGAGAGAGTGCCATCCCTCATTTTTGCCAAATTGTCAACTGGTGGGGGAATTACTTTTTTTACTTGTTCTGATTCCTTCGCTGGCTCGCCTGCATCATCTGGTTGAGGGTGTTGTTCCTTCTGTTTCTTTTCCCTTTTTTCTTTCTTTTTCTTTTCACCTTCTGTTCTATGTTTCTTACCACCTTCTTCTTTGGGCACCTTTGCCCTTTCCTCGACAGTTTTTCTGCCCATGGCGAACTGTGGGTAGACCCAGGTGTGCTGCTGGTCACAAGTGAGTAATTCTGCTCAGAACTTCCAACACAGCGCAGGGCGAATGTCACATAATAAAATGAATGAGCAAACCAGATATTGCCCTTTTTATGGCTCCGGGAGGTAACTGCTCCATTAATGGCGCACGCTTGGAGTAAATGCTTGAAGTCGAAGGTGGGTAGAAACAGTTTCTGTTCATGGGTGACCGTGTCCCTTTTCGAAATTGGGAGCTTCCATGGAATGAAATCCCCCACGAAAACACAAATGCCTCGTTTTTCGAACTCAAGGTACTGTCCTTTTTGTCTAGCGACCAATTTTGGAACACGCACCGTAGGTTCTATTTGAAACATGCGCTTTGAAATGAGCGTCGCCGCCTTTCGCGCACCCCAATACACCTTTTCCTCTGGTCCGTGGTTCGCGAAACTCTCCTTGCGAGAACAAGGTTCGGGGTGGAGTTATGCGAACTGGAGTCGTGCGCCTTGATCTTCTCGGGAGTTAGTTTATTTTTGGGCCAAACTTGCTTGCGCTTTGAACCATGCCATTGTTCGCTAAATTCTTAAGCGAACCTCAGCTTCGCTCTAATCTTGGCCGAACTGCGGCCCTGCTTGAAACGACGCCTGAACCTTGGCGTATTTCCCTTGTTCGCTGTAACTCCATGTGATCTTCTGGTTCACATTAATCATCACCCGAACTTCGGCTCACCCTGAAAAATGAGCGAACTTTGGCTTTCCCCTCTTGCTTGCTTTTCTCGAACGAACCTCGGGTTCACTTCACAAGTTACCCGATCCTTAGGTTCACTACGGCTGTCGCCCAAACTTTAGACCTGTTTTTCCGTAGTGAAATTTTACTATTGTAGCCTCAGGCACTTCATACGCTTGTCTTCTCACACGATTTTTGGTTCGCCTAGAGGGTCGCTCGAACTTGGAGTTTGCTTTGAAATCGGGCGAACGAAAGCTTTGTAGTGCCTTAGGAAAATTTTAATCGCTTCTCCTCCTTGCAAACTCACGCCTTCGTCTCGCTCTGACCAAGGGCCAACCTAGTGTTTGCGTTAAACACTCGAACCTCGGCAAAGTCTTAAACTGAAGTGAACTTTGGGTACTTGCTGTGGTTCGCCCAGAACTCGTGCGAACCTGGGTGTCGCTTGTGATATGGCCCGAACTTCAGCATTTCCTCCTTAGATAAGTGAATCATGGCCGAAGGCAAGGCCTTTAGAAAAAAATTAACTTTTTGCCACCACATCTTAGCTCACACCCCACCTTCTTTGATTTGCATAGGGCGAACTTGTTGCTCGCGTTGAAAGGTGCCTAAACTTTGGACTTGTTGCGGATTTGGGTGAACCAAGATTCGATGTCGTTCTCTTCGCATCTATGCCAAGCGAACCTGGGGTTCGGGGTGGTATTTTCCCGAACTTCAGTTTCGGCCTTCGCACGGCATCCAATCTTAGGAAAACAAATTTACAACCTGTGCAAAGAGAATATGCCCCTCCTTTTGTGCCAGAGGGGTCCAGGGTTCGCTTCTAAAACTGAAAAGGTTGGCTTTCGCCAAAGGAAGTGAGCGAACTTCGGGCTCGGTCCTTGCCAAGAACTGCTTTCTTTTGCCAAGAAACCTGGATCTGCTCTGACTAAACTCCGGAGACACAAAAATGCTCAGCTATAGAGCACAAACCTTACTTTAAAGTAAAGACATATTTACATTTGAAAACATAAACAAATCAACAGGAATAAAACTATGTACACAGGAAACTTCTCGGATGCTTCTTTACTGATGATAAGCCTTCAGGTGAAGGCCATTGACAGGGATGGGCAGAGTATGGCCCTTCATGTCTTGCAGAGTGAAAGTGTTTGCCTGGTTAACTCGGGAAATCTGAAAGGGGCCTTCCCAGAAGGCATCAAATTTATCATGATTCCCCGGCTTCGCTTTCCACGCATTCCATTTTAGCACGAGGTCTCCAACTTGGAAGGCACGAGCGGTGGCTTTTTTCTTGAACCAACTCTTAGTGCTCTCGGTATGTTTCATGAAAGCTTCGTAAGCTTTCTCCCTGTCTTCTTCTAGCTGCAGCAACTGAGCCAGCCTAGCCTCCATAGGATCAAACTCTTCCTTTTCATCGTCCAACATCCAAAGCGCCGGCATCTCAACATGTGTAGGCAAAACTGCCTCTTTCCCGTACACCAACGCATATGGCGTCATTTTGATGGATTTTTTTATGGAAACGCGATCAGCCCACAATGCCTGGTCTAGAAGCAGGTGCCACGTCCTCTTGTTCCTTTCCAGGAGCCTTTTCAAGATTCTCATTAGGTTTTTGTTTGTTGACTCAGCTAAGCCGTTGCCCTGCGGGTAGTAGTTAGATGAGGCTTTTAAATAAATCCCATATCTGCAGGCGAACTCACTAAGCTTGGCGCCTATGAACCCCGGGCCATTATCGGTCACTATTGCCTCTGGGACCCCGAAACGGGTTATCAAACTTTCCAGGAAGGCAATGACTGTCTCCTGGTTGGCGTGCTTTGTCGGGATGGCTTCGGCCCATCGGGTGAAGTAATTTGTGGCGGTTAGTATGAATTTATGCCATGCCGAAGAGTTTGGTGATCACTCCGATGAAATCTAAACTCCACTGCTGAAAAGGTGCTTCAACCTGGATCGGATGCAGGGGCATAGGGGCATTCTTGTTGCAGCCAGCATACCTTTGACATTTTTCACACCTCCGACAAACTGCAAAAGCATCTGCGAAAATTGTGGGCCAATAGTAGCCCGCTCTGATTATCTTCAAGGCCGTAGGCCTTCCTGCGAAGTGGCCCCCCGATATTCCAAAATGGAATTCATCGAGGATTTTCTCTTTCTCATCACTCCTGACGCATCTCAGGAGAACACCATCGATATTTCTGAAAAATAGCCCCTCTGGGCGCAACACATATCTGCGAGACTGCATTCTGAACCTTCTCCTCTGAGAGGCGTTGAAGCGGTCGGGGCATCTCCCGGTATTAAAGTATTGAATTATGTCATTTGTCCAATCCTCATCGTCCACAGGCCGATTAGCAAAGTTCCCTTCCAACACTGGGTCCTCCCATTGACAGGCTGTCACTTCGGCGGCGACACTCCTTGCAAGTTCTTGGCATAAGGCACGGCCGCGGATCAGCTTGGTGGGCCGCACCTCAATGTCAAACTCCTGAATTTTGTTGACCCAACCGGCCCTCTTGTTACCCATCTCTCCTTGGATAATGAAATTTCTCACGTCCGGGTGGATAACGTATACTGTCATTCTGCTTTGGGAGACAAAGTGTCAGAACTTTCTTAGAGACCTCATGACTGCGTGCACCTGACGCTCAATGAAGTTGTATTTTTCTTCATGTGGCTGGATTACCTGGCTCAAGAAAGCTATCGGGCGTTCTTCGCCGTCTTCTCCCTTTTGTGTGAGCACTGCCGCGTAGCTCTCAGGTTCACCGACTGCATAAAGTATGAAATCCTTGGAATAGTCGGGATTAACCAGCACAGGTGCCTGAGCAATTCGAGCCTTGATTTCCTCAAATGCCTTCCTCCTTTCATCTGTCCAAGTGAACTCGACGTCTTTCTTCAGGAGTTCGGTCATCGGCTTGACAACTTGAGCGAAGTCGGGCACAAATTTTCTTACAAAGTTGATCTGGCCAAAGAAAGACTGCAGGCCTTTCTTGCTGGTTGGCAGTGGAAGCTTGAGGAGAGCCTCGGCTCTATCGGGATCTACGACAAGCCCTTTTTCTGAGATAACATGGCCAAGCAATTTCCCTTCCTTTACCGCGAAGACAGACTTCTTCGGGTTTATAGATATGCCGAACTCCCGACATCTCTCGAACACTTGCTGCAGGTGCGAGGCATGCTCTTCTCTTTTGTGTGAAAACACAGTCATGTCGTCCAAGTAGATGACAATAATTTTATTCAACAATTCGCCGAACGCTAGGTCCATGGCTCTCTGGAAGGTGGCCCCCGCATTTGAGAGGCCAAAGGGCATACGCTGATAGGCGAATGTCCCCCATTTTGTGGTGAACGCCATCTTATGTTGATCTTCATCTCTCACCCAAATCTGATTATACCCAGAGAAGCCGTCCAAGAGGGAGAAACGCTGTGCCCCTGCCACTACGTGTAGGATCTGGTCAATCTGCGGGAGAGGGTAATGATCCTTTAAAGAGGCCTGGTTTAGATTTCGGAAATCCACACACAAGCGAATGTCTCCGTTCTTCTTTCTGACCGGGACCAGGTTGGCGACCCAAGAAGAGTGCTTGATGGGGTAAATAATTTTTGCTTCAAGCATCTTGAGGAGCTCTGCCCTCATCAACACTTCAATCTTCGGGTTGACGGGCCTCTGTTTCTGCCAGGGTTTGACCCCTTCTTCCAGTTCTATAGTGTGTTGTATGATCTCTTTGTTGTACCCCTTCAGGTCTTGATAACACCAAGCAACAATATCTGGGTACCTTTTGCAGAGGGCTCGAATCTGCTCCAGTTCTTCAGGAGTGCAGTCTGTCCCAACCTTAATCACCTTTCCAGGTTCAAGCTCAAGGTCTTTGTATTGCTTTGCGTCTACTTTGATCCTGTGAGCAATGGCCCTGTCATTCTGATCAAACAAACTTTCCAAAGTAATTAGTCCCCTCGGGACATGGTTATTTTTTAACTGTATCAACCCCTCGTACTCCTCGTCATCAGGGTCTCTACCTTCAATTGTGGCTGCTTCTTGAACTAAAAAGTTGACAATTTGCTCGTCGTTGTCGAACACCTGCCAGTGGGTGTCCTTATCAGGCACAGAAGGCCTGTAGATGGTTCTTACCGCCTTAGGCTTCTGCATCATGTCATCAGCCGGGGAGTATCTGGCTCCGATAGACGCTAAGACGTCTGCGTGCTTATTCTTCTCTCGTGAGATAGCTTGGACATTCAATGCCTCAAAAGACTCCATCAAGTCCCATACTCTGTTGCGGTAAGCCTTAAGATAGTGCTTCTTTGAGACGCACTTGTTGGTAATATGCTTACAGACCAGCTCTGAGTCCCCAAAAATTTGCAACTGCTTGATCCCCAACCTCTCGGCCTTCTTCAATCCTAAGCACAAGGCTTCGTATTCCGCCGCGTTGTTGGTGCAACTCCATGCGAGTCTGTAACAGTAGTCTTTCTGCTCTCCAGAGGGCGAAACCAAAAGAACACCTGCCCCAACACCGTTTTTACATCGGGCACCATCAAAGAAAAGCTTCCACAGCTCGTCCGGAGCAGGGCTTTTGCTCTCCTGCACTGTCACTTTTGCTTTCTCGGGCTTGACGATGGAATAACACCCTATCTCAGACTCAATCATGGCATTGAAATCAGTTAGGGAGAACTCATCTTCTGTCCGCAACTCCTCCAAGGATTCCTCTATCAGGTCTGCCGCTTCCAGCTCTTCTGTCATCAGGTGGACAGATCCATCAGATTGCTCCTCTTCGGCTATTTTCTCAATGTGATAAGCTGGAGGGTTTCTCATTATAAATCTTTATTTTCCTCCCTTTGAACGGAACTTCAAGATGAGAGTAGTCCAAAGAGAGATAACCTCCCAGCTTTGCAGTGAATTCCCGCGAGAGGCACATGCCGAAATACGGCTCCAGATCGACGACCACGACCTCTTGGATTACCACTATCTGAGGCGCCTTATGCAGCTGAATAGGAATATCCTTGATAACCCCCACTGTTTTCACTGGGGTCCCATCGAGTTGGAGAACGCCCGGGCTGCTTCGTGTATACTCCATGCCCATTGCTTCACACACGGCTTTGGGCATGACAGTGGTCGCTGCACCCGAATCGATCATGCAATTGTGTACAATCCATCCTTCCATCTGAAGGGACAGATAAAATGGGGGCGGCCTGTTCTTGCCAGTAGCTGAGGTGGTCAGAGGTTGAGCCAGCACGGTCGGAGTAGGCTTCTCTCCTTTGGTGGATTTAAGAGACTCACGCAACAAGTCCAACTGTCCAGGGATCTGCAAGGCGTCATAGAGGCTCATTCTGGCAGGAGCCTTCTTCAACTCCTCGACTATATTGTACGTTGAGATGGCGGTCACAACTGGTTCCTTTGCTGGTTCATATTTGGCGCGGTATTGTTGTGTAACTTCCACCCTTTGCCTCTTTGTCAGCGACGGATATTTAAGCTTCTCCCTAGCTTGCTCCTTAGTTTCACCTGCCGGTTGTGGTACTGGCGCAGTTGCAGATGGAGGTCCTTCCTTTGCTGGCGACTGTAAGGGAATTTTGTTTGGAGCTTTTGTCGGCTGTTGCCCCTTCTCGCGGCGAGTGTACACCTTCAGGGGCTCCATTTGGGCTGCATCTACTTCAATGGGCTTTTTCCCATTCCTTGTTAGAATTGAAACTTGCTCCTCGGCATGGACCGTAAGATTGCAGTTCGCCTCCCTTATCATGTTGACTTGTTCATTGGGGAGGGTGCCCGCCAGCGTCTGGACATAATTCTGATGGACCATGCATGTGTCCTCTCCATGAGGATCATTGCAAGTAGAACACCAGAACACGTGGTCCGATGTACTCGCCTCTTCATGATTCAGACTGCCGCATTCCTTGCAGGAGGCCTCGCAGTTGGAGGGAGTTGATCTCTTGTAATCGTCGGGGGAGGATACATCCTCCTTGGCTGGAACTGTTCAGCCTGCCTCCTCTTCATGATGGTCATATCATTTGACATCGTTCGGAAGGCGAAGTTGAGGGACTATAGCTCCTGCAATAACTTTGTTTTTATATCATCAGCTGCAGGCGCCAGTGTTGGCAATGGTGCTATTGGCGAAGGAGGCAATGAGGGATATTGTGGAGGCGGAGGCAACGCTGGGTACTGTGGAGGTGCTGGAAGTTGCGGCACCTGAGGAGTAGGGAATGGCACTTGCGGAGCAGGAAATTGAGAGGCAGCTGGTGCGGGATTCGGATTCCAGGACGGAATCGGGTATGTGGAAGACATAGGAGGCGGTGGAGCAGCGGCACTAGGATACTGCGATTGAGGAAAATCGGGGAAGATTGGCATCGACGCTTTTGGCGGGAGCTTGCCAATGGCGATCAGGTCGGTCTCCGCCTTTTGTGCTTGCTCGTACAGCTCAGGAAAGGTGGTGACATTAGAAAACCTAATGATCATGCTGATATCTGAATTGAAGGCCCTGAGATAGTAATATGCTGCTTGCTCAGCGGTTGGTCGAAGGCCGATCGGTCGGTACCCTTTGCCAGGTCCGAGCGAACCTGACGTTGAAATCGGATATCTCCTCTTGCGGATGTCTCTGAATGGTCGTGAACTGATGAAGCAAAGAGGACGGATCCACAGATTCATTGAATCCTCTCATTAGTTGTCCCGCTAACTGGTCCCATCCAGTGATGGTACCGACCGGCAAGGACCTATACCAGTAGAGGAGTTTTCCTCGAAGGGACAAAACTAGCATCCGGACCATGACGTTTTCTTTTGTGATACTGTGGAGTGCGGCCAGGGAAGCGATGTCCTGAATATGCTCATAGGCCGTTTTCCCAGTACCATCGTACGTGGGTATAGACTTCAAAGCAGCAGGTGGGATTTGGGCTTGCCCTGCCAGGTTCAAAGGTCCTGCAGAATTCCAAGCTGGGAACAGCCTAGGAGCAGCCTGCCTGCTGATTTGGTGGTGGGTTTGCCATATTCGCTTGTAGAGCAATCAACAACGGCTGGTTCTGTTGTATCGGCGGGGCTTGCGGGATCGGACCACCTGGAGCACTTGAAGCTCCTGTCAGAAACTCTGGAGGGTTCCAAGAGTTCTGATGATCTGGTGAGTTCGGAGGATTTGGCGGCAAGCTGGTTGCGGTGCTGTCTGGAGTCGGAGTTTGTGAGCCAACTACCGCTGCTTGCGATGAAGTTCCGACTAGTGGGGCTCTTGGCGGAACTACTCTGGGGTGCTCTCCCAGAGCATTGATATCAAGTTCAAAGAACTCAACTTCTTCTTCTGCCTTCCTAACTCTCCATCTCGTACGCATGAAGGCTTGGATTTTCTAGTACTGGTCTTCGAGACTTGGAGGTGTCTGAGTTCAACAGAGTCGCCAGATGCTCAGATTTTACAGTACAGAGATGAACATCGACTCTCAGTACCATTTACAAGGTGGAACGGTTAGGTCCCACCGGGCGTGCCAGAAAAACTGTTGGTTACGGATCCGCCATAGGAAAGGATTTGGTCTATTTACGCGCCCTAGACCCGCCCAACAGATTGAAAGGCCGGAAGGAAGAGATGCCTTCCGTGCCAATCTCCGGAGAAGGCCAGCTCCTATACTACACTACACTGGGGTTTAAGATTAGGGAACAGGAAAGAAATTGGGAAATTACTGAAAGAAATAAATAACTGAAAGAAATAGAAAATGCAGATGATTTCAAGGGGAAGAACAGGCAGCACGATTACTAACTTATACTTTGAAACAACAACAATCAATACAAAGAATAAAGTAGAAACTAACACTATGTTTATTTCCCTATGTATCCTTTGGGAGAATTCCTTCTTATCTCTAATGTAAATCAGATAACAGAATTACAGCAATCGAAAATAATGACATTAGGAAATCTTCAAGGGATACAAAGAAATTAATGGTATGTTTCCTCCCTTATGTATCCTCCAGGAAAATTCCAGGGTTCCGTTCTCAATCACACACTTAAATCCAGACTGCAGAATTACTGTATGCAAATGAAGAAACAAAATTAACAGAAATAATCACAGAAGGCATCATACAAAGAAGGAATAGAGTCAGAGCCAGGAGTTCTTAGTATTGATGCAAAAATCAGAGTACAACAACTTTCAAGCAAATGTTCCCCCCCTTTTACAATGCGCTCAACGCCCTTTTATAGAAGAAATTTCCCCCCATTACATTAATGCTCAAATTTTAAAAGTCAGCTGGGACAGCTGGCATTTGTCCTTTTGTCAGGTGACAGTACACCGGAGGAATACGGCACACTCGTGCTTGCAGTTCTGAGGTACGGCTCCGGACGAGTTGTACCGATGGAATTAACTGTCACATTATTGCGGTAGGTGGGGGTTTGTTTCTTCAGCTTAGCAACGCCTTCTTGACGAAATGGGGGGCCTTCAAAATATCCTTTTTTCCTGCTGAAGTGCTCTTATAACCGGCATGATGAAGTTCGCCCAAACCCTATCGACGTTTGACCGAGGATGGTGTTTGCTGAAAACTGGGGCCGAACTCAGGGTTCATAAAAGATATGAGTGAACCTGAGGCAAGCGTGAGTTGTAGTTCGCAGAACCCGGGAAAGATGCTTGCGAACCTGAGAGAAATTGCCTTAGCAAATTTTCTTTAAGAGCTAGCCGAGGTTCGCAGGAGAAAAACCGGGGCTGGAGTTCGCCGCGCTTGGAGGCCGAACTTGGGGTTTGCAATGAGTTTGGGCGAACCACAGGTTGACGTCGCCTTAGTGGTTTTGGAGCAGCCGTGTCCGGGTTTCCGCCGTTCGCTGAAGATAGGGACGAACACCAGGTTCGCTGAGAAGTAGCCCGAACCTGAGGTTCGCCAGAGGTTTTGAGCGAACTCAAGGCATCTTTGCCTTAGAAAATTTTCAGTTTTCAAAATAAAACAATTTTAATCGCCGAGCGACCTTTTTTGCTCCGAAGCTGGTCTGAGAGGAGAGAAAGGGAGGAGAGAGGAATACTAAGTGTAAAAACAAAGCGGATTTTCAAAATTTTAGCCCTTAGGCAAAATGTGACAACAGTAAATATCTCATATTCTCCCTAATAGTGGATGTTTGATATATTCCTTTGATGGCTAATATTGTGTGTGAGCTGGCTTTCTATCAATAAACAAAAGGGAAGCAACAATGGAAAAGAGCAATGTAGGCAGAACATGATGTCCTGATCAAAAAACAAGACCTGGCTTCATGTTGAACCACATTCAAGTAAGAGGCCTATTAGATATAAGTGGGTATATAAAATAAAATACAAGGCAGATGGTTTCTTATATAAATACAAGGCCAGGCTGGTAGTGAAGGGCACTGCCTAGCAGGAAAGAATAAACTATGAAGAAACCTTTTCTCCAACTGCAAAGATGGTAGCAAACTAGCAATCAAGTTAGTTTCAGCCATTGCTTCATACTTTGGCTGGAAATTATACCGAATAGACATGAATAGTTCTTTATTCAATGGAGAGTTGGAGAAGGAAGTACGTATGAATCATTGACCAGGACTTGAGGTTGCAGGGAGGGAACATCTTGTCTGCGGGCTGGTAAAAGCACTCTGCAAGTTAAACTAAGTTTCAGGAGTTTGGTATATCAAAATTGATCTTTGTCTTGGAACATGTGGATTCAAGAGAAGCCCTTCTGATCTAAATCTTCTTGGCAAAGTACAGACAATGATATAGTTACCCTCATCAATTATGTAGACTAGTTAACCATCATGTGCAATCAGACCAGCACCATTCAGCAAGTCAAATCAGATTTATGCTCCACTTGTGACAAGGGTCTCTTGCCGTATTTCTTAAAAGTAGAATTTTGAAAGACTAATGATGAATTTTTTATGTTACAAATGAAGTATGCCAAAATTTTACTGGAAACATCTTGTATGTCTGTTTGCAAACACTCCTGTAGGGGTTTGTTTAGAGGACAACGAATAACTTTTTCGAAATTTGGTGGGCAGCCTGATAGTTTTAGAACTACGAGGCCTGATATCAGTTTGCCATGAACTATATTTCCAAATTTATGAGTGCAACAAAGATTGATCACTGGAAAGCAGCAGAATTAAATTTGAAATATCTGAAGTGTACAACAGTTTTTGGTATTGGGTATGGGAGAAGAATAGTTTTCAGCTTGTTGGATACTGGATGTTGATTGGGCAGGCTATGTATTCAGCATAGGGTATGTGTTTAGCCTGGGAATAGGTTCTGTAGTTTGGACAAGTAAGAAGCACACACATGGCTCTTTCCTCCCCATAAACACATGGAAGGGGAGTATTCAAAATATGTAGCAAAATAGCATCTGCCGGGCAGTGTTTGGGAAGGTGCTTTATTAATCTAAAATTTTGAAAATCTCAAGTACAGGCTGTTGGATTTCAATTTTCAATTTGTTAAATTGCATGAAATGAAAGAAAACTGCAATGTCAAGACTCACAGATCCATAATTGAAGTTCAAAATTTTTTCAACTGAAAAATTTCAACTTTTAAAAATTTCTTTAAAATAGGCATTGCTCTGAATACTGTCTGACAGGTGCTGTTTGCTTCATGTTTAGACAATTCAAATAGAAGGCTGTTGTTCTGGCAGCCTGTGAAGCTGTTTCATTGAACAGATTGCATGCTGACTTACAAATAACTCTTGTAAGGCAACAATGTTTCATTGTGATAATCATATTGCAATGAAAATGAGCAAGAATTTTGTGGTTCAAGCATTTACAAAACATATAGAGGTTCACTTAGTAGCATTTCCAAAACATATAGAGGTTCATTTAGTAGCTTGTGCAAGCTGTTTTCAAACATTTTTCTGAAGAGAAACTAATAGATCAAGTGATGTGGGAGAGTTGGGGACCAAACTTTGCTACCTTTTGTAGTAATGATTTTGCTTAAAATTCTTTATAGCAATTTTATCTTTTTTGTTCAAATTTAATGATTCTAGCAGCATGCTGCACCTTAATGTTGAAAAAGTGGTCTCCATGTTGAATTTCACTTATTTCTAGGTTGCAAAGTTTTTGGGAGGATACATATCTGGTTAAATGGAAAATTTAATAATTCCATGTGTTTTGATGTCTTCGTATATTTTTAAGATAAGATACATGTCATTTTGCCTAATAGTGCCGCATTTGCAAGTGTTTTAATTTTGTTCCAGTTAGCATTTTCTTGCATGTCTCTATGGAAAGGCTTCTCTTGTTTTTAGAACAAAGCCTCCCAAGGGGAAATGCATGTTGTTTAAATAGACAAAACATATCTTTATATGTAACAGAATAAGCTATTTTGCTCTAAAACAAGTATTTTGTAATGTTAAGTTGTCGTCACAGCTCCTTACAAAATTAACTTAATGAATATAAAAGAGGCCATCTAAGTGACATGGGGGCTACTTAAGTGATATTTTAGTATTTGACTGGTTAGGTGTACGTATCCTTCTGTTTCTACAAAGAAGGGTTTTGCCTCCATCTCATCTATTGATTTGTTTTAATATCAATACAATTATCCTTTTATGTGCTAGTGTAGGTGTGGCTCAATACAAATGGATCCAATACAATTACTTCAGACCAAGAATGCTTAATTGTAAGGCACCATTTTGATCCATCTTTGCTCATAATCTCTAACATGTATAAGCGTTATATCTGGATCTTCATTATGCTTGTATAGCACATGCAAAGATAATTTCTTGATAAGGTTAAGGGCAACCTTCTGCCAAGGCACATAGAAATTAGATCAGTGGTTATGTATCTATTGTTCACGTTTGTACATTTTTTCTCTAGGAGAAATCATTACTTAACGAGAATATTTTCCTTCAAGAAGGATTCCAGAGGCAAACAGTTGTGGTCACCAGAGCCACACTACAGCCTAGACAATGAAGAATGGCATTGGATCCATTTGACCTGTTAAATCTTAGTTTCTAGAAATTAAAAAACAAGCAATTATAGGACTGAGTGTTTTCACATCATCTAAATTCACAGTATTATGACTCAGAAGACAGTCAATTGTGTTATCCAAAATTTTAATGATGGGCTCAACTATTTGTATTCTTGCTTCTATCAAATGGAGATTGCAACAGAGTTGGCAGTATTCCCTTCCATGTTTTCAACTGTCACAATTTTATGCTGTTCTTTGTATTCACTTATAGCCACAGAATGGTGTGAACAGTGCATGCTGTGGTCTTATATAAACTCTGAACTGTCAGGTTGACGGTGATTTGGAAAAGCCTAAATTGCCAATCATTCCAGGTCATGAAATAGTAGGGATGGTTGACAAGATTGGAGAAGGTGTGGATTGTAATCTCTTCAGCATTGGGAAAAGAGTGGGCATTCCATGGCTTGGTCGAACTTGTGGCAAATGCACATATTGCTTAGAGGGAACCGAAAATCTCTGTGATGATCCTGTTTTCACAGGTATGATTGCTTTATTTCTGTTTCATTGAGAAAATTCCCTGAAACATTTTCATGAAGAAGTTTTAAAAATATAGTACATGACTGTATTAAGGAGTTTGGCTCTTGGTTCAAAGGTCATTAAATTTGATTGGCCAGTAGAATATACTAGTTGTAGAGTCGGAGTACAACTGATTGCCTTCTTTTCAGTTCCAATTGTTCAAAAAAATTTAAAAAAGGATACAGTGATTCTTCTTCTCAATTTCAGGGTATCAGATTGATGGTGGATATGCTGAATATGCTGTTGCACATGCAGCTTACTGTTTTCCCTTACCTGAAGTCTATACTGATATTGAGGTGGCTCCACTTTTATGTGCTGGTCTCATTGGTTATCGTTCATTGAGAAAAACAGGCTTCAAACCAGGACTTGACAAGAAAAAGCGGATTGGAATTTATGGTTTTGGTGCAGCAGCTCACATAATTGCACAGGTAGTGCATCTTCATCCATTTTTACATGTATTTTCTATCATAATAAATGTCAGGAATCAACACAAATCTGTCGTTCCTAATTTAAGTAGTACTTCCAGACAGAATGCTTTTATTTACAGATATATGGAATGAAGTGACAAGGGAATGTGATGTCTACTTGGATCTCCTCAGGTTGCAATCTACGAAGGGCACCAAATTTATGCATTTACAAGAGCAGGGGATAGACAAGCACAAGAATTTGCCCTAAGATTAGGGGCTACATGGGCAGGAGATTCTAATTCCTTGCCACCGAATGAACTGGATGCAGCTATTCTGTTTGCTCCAGTTGGACTTCTTGTGCCAGCTGCTCTAAAAGCTGTTAGGAAAGGTGGTATTGTTGTTGCTGGTGGAATTCATATGTCTCAAATTCCTGCATTTCCTTATTCCATTTTATGGGGTGAAAGGCAGCTGGTGTCAGTTGCCAATTTGACGAGACAGGATGCATTTGAGTTTCTTGAGCTGGCACCGAAGGCTCGTGTCAAAACAGAAACAGTTGTTTTCTCCTTGGATGAAGCAAATGAAGCACTTGCGTCTCTCAGGGAGGGTAGGTTGGAAGGTGCTGCTGTACTAGTTCCATGAGATGATCTGAATGTACAAGTGCTGTAATATGAAGCAGGAAAAGTTACAATCGTGTGAGGTATATACAGTCACGTGGGGTATATGGTTCTATATCCTTCTCATAAAAATTGAATTAGCATGTTGAATTGGCTACTTGCACTATGCCCGTTGTCAAGATCATCGTTTCCAGTCTCCAGACAGCCTTAAATATTGACATTGTCAATTTATCTTGTTTTGTACATCTCGCACCCTCTTTGTTTTTTTAACAGTTTTGAAACATAAAGTGATCATGGTTTGAAGTTTTGAATGCATCTTTAGACCAGGTCGTCTCCCTCATTCCGATCATTTGAATCAGCTTTTGTGGCACAGTTATTTGCTTATGATGCTGCAAATTTAATCCAGGCAGCATTTATGGTCAGTCTTATAGACACCATATTTTTAAGCTTACCTTGAAATGAGTTTGACATAATCAACGATATTGTAGGTCAGCAATCCTGATTTTCAAATCCTCCATTATATGCCAGTTGGTTATCCCATTGAAAGGGAGTAAGTGCTCGAAGAACAAGCTTTGTGTTGATCAATAAGACAGGATTCAAAATGAACGTTGTCGTTATCCTCTTATAGACATTGCTGAATATATTGGTGTCAATAGTAAACACTTTCAGGAAACTAAATTGTAGGAGACAATACATTGTCGTATTTATCATGTCAAAGTATTGTAGAACATCAACACTAAATAAATTTTGCTTGGTGAGGTCCAAATAATAAAGGAGTGACTTGGAAGACTGTGTAAGAGTCAGCAATTTATATCTAAACTTGGAAGGGAAGCTGATTACTTATGTAAAGCCAATAGAATTATGATATATGATTATTGGAGATCATTGAATTGAAGAAAACTGAAGGACAATATACGGGTGGTCAACTATAATACGAGTGTTTATTAGAATTTTCTAACATTCTCTACCCATTTTTATTTTTTATTTCTATGTTTTTCCTTTCTAAGCATTTATATACCTTGTTTACCGTTGGAGAAGATGCAGGTATGTAGTAGCCCTCTGTTGATTGCTTATTATTTACTTTGTTTGTCTTTAATAATTTTTGTTGTGTAGATGTGAACATTTAATCTACTTTTCTAAGCATAGGCGGGTTTGCCAGTGTCCGTAGCTATTCACTATTGGACTGCTTGAGTAATGCCCTGAATCTGGTGGAAAGTCAGGAATCCTTTACTGTGAACTAATATAGGGTTCATTGTTGGAGTTTCAGATTTTCTGCTAGGATGTTCTCAAAACTACATTATGCTACTACACTTGGGCCATAAACAAATGAGGTGAGATGCAAGTCCCATGCAATTTTCTTAAAATAGATATTCCTTCTAACACCTATGTTGAGGGAAGCATTTGTTACATTGTGTATCCCCTTGGAGCATGTTTACAGTATGCCAAAATGATAAACTCTGTATGAAAATATAGGATGTTAAGCTTTAGAAAATTGAAATCTCAAGAAAGTAAATATCTCAAGGGAATTTTTGCCCAAAAATCATAATAGAGAAGCAAAGTTTGTTAAGTCCAAAAATATCAGAAAGAACATATTTTGGTGCTGCTTTTTTGTATTGAATATGCAAAATGGAGTACATAAAATAGATAACAATAGATCTTTATGAGTCCAACATAACAGCATGGAAGCAACAAAACCAGACCCTCAAAAAAAAAGAAACAAGTTTGTAACCTGATCTGTAACAAAGATGAATAGTCAGAATCAATGAAGGGCCCCCATATGTTAGGATCCCATCCTAACATTATTATGTAATGACCCCCTTCCCAATGCGGAGACCCTATCATAATGATATTTTGTAATGGTATGTGGCACTTGAGGTGCTATAAAAAATGTAACTATTTTTTGGTATAAGATTCTAGCTCGGGTGACACTTTGCATGTAAGCCAACTCTTGAGCGTTAGGTTAGGGTTGCATGGAATTTATATTTAAAAGACAAGGGAACAATCAAATGTATCTTTTTAAATATTGAATTGAAGTATCAAAGGAGGTTGCTCTTTCAAAGAGGCTTGTGATTATCTATTGTGATTTGTGAGATTAATATATATTTTGGCATTTACATTTTGTATTGCAATATTATGTCCTTTCATGAATTACTGCTTTTATTGCAATATTTATGTGGATGTGTTTATTTGAATTAGAAGGTTCTTATCAAGTGGTATTAGAGTACTTTTCAGGGCAACAGTTCTTGCCCTGCCATTTTGAATATTAAGTATATTTTTTTTGTATTTTTATTTATTTATTGTCTATTATCCTATAAATCAAGGGTATGCGTGAAATCCTTCTTGAGTGGTGGCCTAAAATATTGGTCCGAGCACTATCGTTTGTTGCTGCGGTATAATAGAGGGCTATGGACAGTACATACTCCTTGGCCTAGAGTACCCTGTTTTCATGAATGTTTTTTTTGCATGCCAAAAACCCTACCACAAAAGTGAGCATATTGAAGAGACTACACTATCACAAAATTGATTGAACAAAAAAATATATGATGAGCTGGAGGTGAAAGTAATAGTCAAGACAGGGTTTGCCATTAACAATCAATTATCATTTCAGTCAGGGTCATAGTCAGTAATAGTCAAGACACAGTTGGTTCCTGCGGTTGTTAGTTACATAGTAACAATTAAGACACAGTTTTACCGTACAATTGACAATTATAGTTGGGAATCACAACAATCAAGGTATTTGTTAGAAACAAAGTTTTCTAGGATAACTATCAGAAACAATGAGTTACAAAGTTAGACATAATAGTTGTTAGTAACGGACATTGCAAAGCCTATTAAGGGGTTGTCGAACAAAAGTCAAATTTTTGAGTGAACAGAGACTTTAGGAGAAAAACAGATGACACTTGAAGACAACACCTCCCTAAAAAAAAAAAAAGGAAGAACCACAACCAGAGATCTCTATCCATGCACTTGCAGGAATCTTGACCCCTCAGACGATGAAGGTAGTAGGATTCTTCAAAGGGCAATGAATTACAATTCTCTTTGATTTAGACATTACGTATAATTTTATTGCTCGCCGAGTAGCCAACTAGGTAAATTGTTATGCTTGCAACTCCTTTGAAGTTATGGTGGCAAATGGAAGAACATTACCTTGTAAGGGTAAATGTTGCAATGTTAAGTTGAAGATAGGGGACTATGAAATCAAAACTGATATGTTTGCTCTTCAACTAAGAGGATGTGATGTGCTAGGAGCACAATGGCTAGGTACCTTGGGAACAATAGCTTGGAACTTTGCTGAATTATGGATGTAGTTCTCATAGAATGGGAAGTCCTACACTCTCTGTGGTTCACAACAGGATCTTCGCAGATTATTAGTTCAAGCAGCATGGAGAAGTTGAAAAAATCTTCACGTGGGGTAGTAGCTCAATTATTTGCAATTTAATCGCAAACTTCAGTAGAGGACAAGCCCCAATATGATTTGCAACTCATTTTGACTAAGCATGATGCAGTTTTTGCATAATCGACATAATATTCTCCATATTGTTCCCATGATCATGCAATACCATTGGTACCAGGTTGCTTGCTACTTAACATTAGACCTTACCAGTACCCTTATGCACTTAAGTCATAAATTGAGAAGTTGGTACAAGAATTGCTAAAAGTAGGGGTGATTCGGCTTAGTAAAAGTCCTTATTCTTCTTTAGTGTTGTTGGTTAGAAAGAAAGATGGGTTATGGCAATTGTGTATAGGTGCTCAATAAGCTCACCATCAAGGACAAATTTCCTATCCTAGTGGTTGATGAATTGTTGGATGAGCTACATGGTGCAAAGTTTTTCTCCAAATTGGATCTTTGCTTGGGCTATCATCAAATAAGGCTTATGGAGGAAGATATCTCCAAAACAACATTTTGAACTCATGAAGGCCATTATGAATTTTTGGTCATGCCATTTATCCTAATTAATGCACCATCAATATTTCAAAGCCTCATGAATAATGTCTTTTGCCCATTCCTTTGCAAATTTATTCTAGTTTTCTTTGATGATATTTTGATTTATAGTTGCTTTTGGGAGGAGCACCTCATACATTTGGATAAGACTTTACAACATTTGTCTAAGAATAAACTTTATGCCAAGAGGTCTAAGTTTTCTTTTGGGTTGAAAGAAGTGGAGTCTTTGGGTCACGTTGTCACCAAAGATGGAGTTAAAGTTGATCTTAAAAAGATTGAGGTTGTTCAAGATTGGTCAAAGCCTCACATCCTCAAGGGACTTCGAGGATTTTTGGGACTCACGGGGTATTACCGTAAATTTGTACAAAACAATGGGAAGATATTAATTCCTTAAATAATAATGTTGAAAAATAATTCTTTTATTTGGTTAGAACCAGTGGAGACGACTTTCAATGAATTAAAGCAAGCCATGACAACCACCTTGGTGTTAGCAATGCTCGATTTTTTAAAACCTTTTGAAATTGAAAGTGATGCTTTGAGCTATGGAATTAGGGCTGTGTTGATGCAAGAAGGAAGACCGTTAAAGCACTCCCAGGTTAAAATTTGGGCAAATCTACGTATGCAAAGGAGATGCTAGTCATTTTACATGTTAATCATTGGAGGCCATATCTCATTGGGCATCATTTTTCAATCAAAACTGACCACCAAAGTCTCAAGTACTTCTTGGAACAACATGTAGCCACACCTGAACAATAAAAGTGGGTTTCTAAATTGATGGGCTATGATTATGAAATCACATAAAAAAGGAAAGGGGAATATTATGGTTGATGCACTATCTTGACAGTTTGAAGATCAGAGTATGTTAAATAACATCTCTTCACCAATCCCTCAATGGATTAATTATCTTAGAGAAGAAATGGCTCAGGATTCAGGTTTGCAAACTTTGATTACCAACTTCAAACAAAGCGTACCTCATGCCCTAGATACACTTGGGATGGACAAGATTTGAGATATCATGACCAACTTGTTATTCCTCAAACCTCACAAATGCGAGAATTCATCTGGAAGGAAATGCATGTCTCACCAACATCGGGACATTGTGAGTTTCTAAAAACTTATGAAATGACCAAGCGTACTTATTTTGGAAGGGAATAAAGAAGGATAGTCAAACTTTTGTGGCTGAATGTGATACGTGCCAAAGAATGAAAGGAGAAACTGTGTTCCCCTGGAACCCTTTAGCCCTTACCAATTCTAGAACAAGTATGGACAAATATTTCTATGGATTTTATTGAAGGGTTACCCAAGTCGAGAGGGAAATTAGTTATTCTAGTGGTGGTGGATTGTCTCACAACCTATGATCATTTTTGTTCCCTATCCCATCCCTACACAACGTCCATAGTAGCTCAAATCTTCTTAGACTCCATCTTTTGCCTTCATGGAATGCCCACATCTATTGTGTTAGAGACCTTACCTTTACTAGTCATTTTTGGCAAGAATTGTTTAAGTTGCAGGTAACTCAACTCAAAATGAGTTCAACCTATCATCTTCAGATTGATGGCCAAACGAAAATTGTTAACAAATGCTTGGAAACCTACCTTTGTTGATTCACATATGAACATCTTGCATAGTGGGTGAAGTGACTTCCTTTGGTCGAATGATGGTATAATACTTCATATCACACTGCAACCAAGGTTACAACCTTTGAAGTAGTATACGGTAGTCCTCCAACACCCTCCTCCTACATCCCAGGAAGCTCCAAGGTTCACACTGTAGACAACACTCTCAGCCAGCATGTTGTCGTCCTCCGACAACTTAAGATGAATCTTGAATTGACTTAGAACCGTATGTGTCAACAAGCTGATCAACATCGTTCTAAGCACAACTTTGAAGTGGGAGATATGGTTTTTATCCATCTACAACCCTACAAACATTCATCATTCTAGCTTCGCAGATGTAAAAAACTAGCTGCCAAATACTATGGACACTACCATGTACTACAATGAATTGGTTCAACCTACAAATTGGCCCTTTCGGCTACATCCAAGCTCTATCTAGTCTTCCATGTTTCTTCTCTTAAGAAGGTTGTTGGCAACAAGGTACAAGTTCAATCCACTCTACCAGAGTTGGATGAAGAGGGTTCCATCATGCTCAAGCCTAAACAAATTTTGGACCAGAGATCGCGCACCTTTCACAACTGTGCCATTACTAAAGTTCTTGTTCAATGGCGTGGACTACAACCATAAGATGCCACAGGGGAGTTTCTCTAGTAGCTACAATAACAATTTCCTCATATCTAGCTTTGAGGACAAAGCTTTTTGAAGGGGAAGGGCATGTTTAGATCCCATCTTAACATATTATGTAATTCTAACATTATTATGTAACGACCCCCTTTCCAATGCAGAGACCCTATTATAATGATATTTTGTAATGGGCACTTGAGGTGCCTAGACAAGTGGGGCGATTTCATGTAGTCGTTACAAAGAATGTCACTCATTACTGGTAGAAGATTCTAGCTCGAGTGGCACTTTGCATTTAAGCCCCACTTTGCATTTAAGAGTGTCACTCAATTCTTGAGTGTTAGCTTAGAGTTACGTGAAATGTATCTTTAAAAGACAAGGGGGCATAAACAAATGTATCTTTTTGCATATTGAATCAAAGTATTGAAGGTGGTTGCCCCCTTGAAGAGGCCCATGATTCTGTATTGTGATTTGTGAGATTAATATATATTTTTGCATTTACAATTTATATTGCAATATTCCGTTATTTTGTAAATTATTGCTTTTATTGCAATATTTATGTGGATGTGCTTATTTTAATTATAAGGTTCCTAACACCATATAATAAAAGAATTTAGAGCACTCAAAGTAGCTGACTGAGCAGTTCAAAAAACAATGAATCTAATGCCTCTTCTACTATAGGACTACCAGTGGAAGGTAAACCCATCTTCTTAGTTACGTTAGAGGCTGAGTCTCTAATGATCTTAGTGCAAGCCAAAGATTCCCTTCAAATCATGCTATTATGATGGAATTGATTGGCAACATTTTGAAGAAAGGCAATTTTCTCTTGAATGTCAGAAACTTGATCTTTCTAATTTGATGATCATTAACCAAAGTGTTTAACTATACCTTGAGTTCATTTAGCTGGTGAGAAATGTTGGTGCTCCACAGAATCTCCTAATCTAGCTGTCTTGAAAGAGCTTCCAATTGTACTAAGATGTTAGAGTCTTTGTTTTCCAGCTTCTAGTAGAAAGCAAATATCATTAAAGCATGAATAACATTTAATGAACCAGATATGCTTGATAATCAGTTGTCTAAAGGTTTCACAATTGTGTTAAAATCATTATTAATTTTAAGCAAGGTAAACATCCAAGACAATATAGTAGGGAACATATTAGGACAAGCATTATAAGCTAGGTCCCAAAAATATTTAGCGGATTTGCAAAAATTATAAAACATATTTTAACGATTCAGGCTTGCCACATAGATTACATATAAAATTAGTGGTGCCAAGCTTGGCTAAATGCTTTTTAGATGGCAATTTTTGGCACAATAGCCTCCATGCAAGAAGCCAAGCATAGCAATTGTGTTAGACTTCCATATTTGAGAACTCAATGTTTTCAAAAGGATTCCAGATAGGGTACATATCCATTTGTCATTGAATTTGAAGAAAATAATAAAGTGTTGAAGCAAATATCTGTAGATTATCATAACAAAAAAAGTATCAATCCATGGTCCATCAGTCTAGGCACAATCCTTCGTGAAATTGCAAGAAGCAGGAGAAGAAATTTTTAGGAGTAAATGCTCATCTACTAAGTTGTGGATTTGATTAACATTTTAAGAAAAAAACTACACAAAATAGATCATTGCTTCCAAGTTTGAAAAAGCATGTCCTATAGATCTTTGGACAACCAAACTTTTTTTCTTAAAGAATCATTTAGCTTTGAAAGTGGGACAAAGAGTTAATGGATTACAATTAGAGATAACCAGTTTATTCTATCAAGTGGAGAAAAGAGCTAATGCTCAGGCCTTGTTTACGTAAGGATCCATCCCAATGAGAGTTTTTTAGCAATAATTTACCAAGCAGATAATATCACATGAATTAATAAAGAGGCCTTTACTTTAAAGTAATTATTATTAAGTAGTTTATCTTGGATGTTAGCCTTCCCACAAGCCTTGATGGTAGTGGCCTTCTCAAGGGGATATCAAAATTATACTTTTAAAGGCTAATTACCGAAAGGTGCTCTAATGACCTATTTAACCAAAAAGTACCCCTAGTCTAGAGATGAATATCTCCTCCTTTCGAATGTGGCTAGATACAATGGTTCCAAAAAATATCATGCATTGAATTAGAGTGATCTCATTTGGTGCGTAAGTACTTTCTCGCTACTTCAGTATATTACAAATAGTTGGTTTGTAGCCAAATTGAAGATAGAATACAGGAGTGGGTTTTCCAATGATCTATACTTCACCATCCAAAGGCAGATCTGTGATCTTTCACTTGTCAAGTTTCTTTTGGAACCTCATTATAAACAATTGCCATATATGTGCTAGAGAAACATGCATATCAACATAAATGCAGATACTTGTTAGTCTGCCTATGACCAAGTTGTTTCCATGCTGCAAGAAGTCAAGGAGGGTGACCATAGCTTAGTGTTAAAGATGGTCTAGTCCAAAGAAATTCTAGGCCCCAAAACTTCACAAATTATGATGTGGCTACAAAAGAGCTTGGTTTTTGAATTGATATCCTTCTATTTAAATAAGCAAGGAAAGACTTTACAAAACTACTTATGGGACCACAACCACGACATAAAACCATGGATTACGAAAAGCTACCTATTGACAAAAGACCATCGTGATTAAGGCTCATGGAAAAGCTATTGCATTTTTATATTTCCTTCTTTATCATTTCTCCCAACAACAAAAGCGTTGGACTCCAATGCACACAAAAAAGAAGGGAAATTATGAGCCATCTGATGGTGAGATAACCAACATGCTGAATGTAGAAGCTAGAAGAACCTAGGCGAGTCTGGTGAATCTTCGTGATGAGAGGCATCGAAGGAGAACCAAGTGTTGCCCTCAAGCTGAATATGTCATCGACCTATGAATGGTGGTTGTAGTTGTGGAGTATGTTGTTGAAGAATCTGGGCGTATGGAAAATATTGTAAAAGAGGAAGTGTAGGTGGCTTGTCGGAATGACCACCATGAAGTGGAGCATATGCCTCCTTGATTTGGAAATCTTGCAAAGTGGAAGAGGCAAGCCATTGAAGATGATGAAAAATGTGTACAAAATTTGGAGCAAGAGCAGGAGTGATTATTGATTCTCTATTGGTGTTTTCCTGAAGAGGTGTAGCATGGTGAGTGAACAAGATAAATGTTGCTTATGTCCTCATATTATGGCTTGCTGAAAATTAATGCAATCTTTTGTCTGATAGAGATTGGTATGGACCAAATGTGTGTTCTTGATGCATCGAATGAGAGGTTTTGTGCTCATGCTGCAAAGTGTATGTGTTGTTATATGCATCATATTGAGCCTTTTTATCATATTGGTAGGGTTTACCTAGCAATAAACCACAACAATCCATAGGGGTCACATCACAAGTGACTTTATTCATAAACTTAGGGCCAAAAGCAAAAGACAAGGTGCAAGTGTGTGTGATCTTTCAGGTGGTGTCACTATCCTTCCATCCAAATGAGTATGGGTGAGGATCTGGGTCCATAAGTAGCTATAATTTGTCGACAATGGACATTGTAATCAAGTTTTTCTGTGAGCCACTATCAATGATACAAACCATTGAGAAGTTGCGAGTAAGGTGTGCACAAGTGACGCAAATTATCACGCTCTCCTGTAGAAGACTAATGATTGAGTAAGGTGATGTTATTGATTTGACCTTTTAACTCATTATAGGTTGTGTCTTCTCCATAAGTCTCGATGGGAATATTATGAGTTTCTTCATTAGGAGATTGTATAATCAAATTATTATCTTTAACTAAAAACATTAAGATTGTTCATGACCCTTCCTTTTACAATGAGTATAAAACTTGTTAACATTAAAGAAAGAATGCTTTTGAGAAGAGGAAGGAGTAGGAGAAGGAGAAGAGAACTTTGCTGCTTAGGAATGTTGTTGGGATTGCAAAGTCAAGGTTTTGGAGGCTCCGTAGAAAAGGAAGGTTGAGGTGTTCTTGATTGGGTAGCATGTTTCTCCTCCGAGAGTTGTGCTTGATTGAAATTTGCATCAAGTGTTGCATCAAGTATCGCAAAGGAAGTGTATTTCAACTCCCTAAACAAGTGCTCTTGAAGTCCACTCTTGAACTTCATGATGAGAGTGGGTGTTGGATTTGGTATGCGGAGCAAGATGCACAACCTATTGAATTGATAGATGTAATCCTGCACTGTCATATGGCTTCCTTGTCTCAAGTGAAGCCACTGAATGAACAAATCAACCAACTGATCCCAAGTGTGTATGAGATTTTGTGCATGTTGTCATTTAGTAATCAAGACTTTAGTGACTCCAAAATGTTCAACTTGGCAATGGGGACTTTGTCATCATCAGACATTTAGGCGAACCATGTCTCCATGTCTAGGATCCAACTATCAAGGATTTCAAGATTCCTAGAGTCATCATAAACTTTAGCTTCACATTTGGCATAAGAACAACTATCACGAATGTGCATTCTAGTATTAGGTGGCGAAGGTTGAACATGCATGTTATTGACCTTGTTTGCCAAGGAATTGACTAGGTTAGCTAATTTGACCATCTTTTTTGTCAAATTGGTAGCCATAGCTAGACTAGGCTATGCCAGGGAGAACTAAGTTGACCAAATTTTTAGAAGGGAAGAGCTTCTCCAAAGTGTGGCTAAATAAAAAAAAATCATGCGCTTTACCAATAAATTCACTTTGCCCTCTTTTTTTTGGCTCTTATAAAAATAAATATCATTTTTTTTTTAAATATCCTCGCTCATTTATTTATTTGGTGAGTGTGAGAAACCCCTACAACCAACGCTTAGAGTTGAGCATTCCCATCCCAACCATGATTCCTCGTAATACCGAGAGCTAAACTTATCCATAGAGGATTAACACAACCCCACACGGTTTGAACCTTGGACCTCCTAAAGAAGAGCCAAACCTCGAACCTTTGTGTTGTTCCTCTGGACTCCCTTCTTTTTTTAATATAAACTTCTTTTCCCTCAAAAATTAAAAAAAAAAAAAAAAAGAAAAGGTGGGGGTGCATGTGCGAAAGTGTGCATGCATGTGGTGCTGTGGGGAAGGAGGGGAGAATGAAAGTGTGCATGCATGTGGTGCTGTGGGAAAGGAGGGGAGAATGGGACGTGTGCGCAACATGCTACATGTGGCATGGTAAAATAAACTGTGCGGGGGTGGGGCGTGTTTTTTTTAATATAAAAGAAATGGGGGAGAGGAGGGGAAATTGATTTTTTTAGGGGGCACATAGACTTGTTTTTTTTTTTAATATTGGGAGGGGAGGGGAGGGGAGGGGAAATGGAAAGCGGAGTGTAAAATCGTTGGTAGATTCGATTTTGAGAGCTTTTGATTCGATAACTGCCTTTTTGGTGGCTCTTGAGAGCGATTGCACCAAACTTCAAGATGGATATGTGCTTCCAGAGTCATGCAGTCTTCGCTTTGTAGGAAAGGTGGAAATGGAACAAGAAACACCAATCGTTGAGGCGTCGAATGTTGAACATTACCATGGCTAAAATGATGGTTGGGATCTGGATACACGATGGATGACTTACTCGACAAAGGGTGTTATGAGTTGCACAAGAACACTTGATACATAATGGTGTGGGTTTTATTCGTGCCAGTAGTGAATAGGAGTGGAGAACATGACATGGAGCAAAATAGGTGTCATGGACCCAAATGCACGTAGGTAGGAAAATGTGGCAAGGCTCCTGTACTGCAAACATTGCCTATGGTGGGAAAATATGCCTTGTGCACCAGAAATGGAAGCTAGGGTGAAACAATAGTTGACGTTTGTGAAAAAACAAGATCGTTGTTGCAGAATCTCAACATCCATGTAGTTAGAAATTTCCCGTAGCTTCTTCATTTCATAAAAGAGGACAAAATCATCAATAAAATAGGAATTGATATCACTATCTCCAATGGGTAATGAAACTCCCTTGATTAGAGGTGCTCTGTGAAAGATATCACATATCCTAGAGCACCAACTCATAAACATAGAGAAAATATGCCATTGGACATCCTTGTCTAATAGAATATTGCAAAAGAATCCTCTAAAACACAATTAACTACTAGCCAAGCAGAGGCATAAGAAAATGACAAGAACATTCTATTAACCATCCTAGGCCTAAAGTCAAGCCATTGAACCATTTAAAGTAAAAAGACGACTCACTCTACTATAAAAGCTTTTAACAAAATTGAGTTTGATGAAAGCAATATCTTGACTAGATTGCAAAGCCCAATGAAGAGTCTTCCATGCTAATTTGAGAGTGTGAAGGATACATCGAACACCAAGAAACCTAATTTGTTATTTTCTAACAATTTGTTGAGCAATTAGGGTAATATGCTTAACAATGGCTTTAGCAATAAACGTAAACTACTAGTTGCACTAGATGGTTTAAGAAGTCTAAGATAGGAAACAATTTAAATTTGTTTAGAAGTCGTAGCAAATAATCACGATGAAAATATATCTTAAAGAAATATGAAGAAAGTTTATGGGTTTTTGGATTATATGCGATTGAAACAAGTCACACCCATATTACATCATAAACACATACTGGTATTACAATAGCTTGATCAGATTTGAACCTTAGTATTTTCCTTGAAAGTTGAAGAATCTAACCAATTGAACTAATGCCATTTGATATTATTAATTTTAAATCATTATTTAATATAATAATGATCATATAGTGCTTTGATCTTGTGACTATTGAGAAATATATTTAAGAGTAATTATTTTGCAGGAACTCCAACAATGTCGACTTTGATTCCGTTGTCTTCCATTGATGCTTGGACTTGGTTTTTGGACAAGGGTTTGTGCCACATGATGCATTATCCTTTGCATGCCTAGATCCAATTTTTGTGAGGGTTTTCTCTTTTGGCTTAGATTAGGGTTTTGGTCACAGAAGCCCTATCATGGCGATGGTGTTAGGGGAGATCCCTCATCCCTTCAAACCCTCCTTCTGGGATGTTACCATGATGACTGCCTCCATACTCAAGAACGTTGACCATGGCTCATTTTCCTTGTTCTCACTACCTCCTCTATTCGACCAATCAAAACTAGAAAATATGACCAAAGCTTTGAAGGCAAGGAGGCCACAATAGTCCCAACCAAGTAACAAAGGCTCCTTTGTTCCTAAGTTGAATGATGCTCTAGTGGTGGAGATTCCTCTAGACTATATTCAGAGCCCGATCCTCACCCTAACTGAGAGAGCTCTTGCTTGCAAATTTATGGGTATTTGGCCTAGCCCAACAACCATTCAAAGATGGATCACCTCTTCTTGGGGATCTAAAATATCTAGCTATGAATTCATGATGGTAGGGAGAGGGTATTTCATAGTTATTTTCTCCTCCATAGAGGAAAGAGATGCAATATTTCAAGGAGGTCCCTGGTTCCTTGGATCAAGCCCTCTCTACATGACCCCTTGGTCAGTTAGTTTTGACCCACAAGTGGAAGAACCAGAAGAAGTCTCAATTTGGGTAAGACTACCATTTTTACCCCTACATTTATGGAATAAACCAACTCTTGAGATGATAGGTAACTCTATTGGCACATTTGTAGACTGGGCTCCTCCAAAGGCCAATAATGCAACTTGTGCTAGGTTGTGTGTTCAAGTCAATCTGAAAAAAGGCTTCCTAAAAACATAGGTATCAAAGTCTTGGATTGGATCCATACCCAACCACTGGATTATGAGCACATTCCCTTTAAATGTATTACCTATCATCAATATGATCATTTCTCAAGGAACTATCCCACTAAGGTACAACAAGAGACAAAGGAGGAAGATCAAGAATTCCAAATAGTAAGAAGAAAACAATAGAGAAGATCTAGAAGTAGAAGGAGGCCTCAACCACAACCAAAAAGACAAAATAATAATAAGTTCTCTATTTTATCACAAAATGAGGAAGAGGAACATCTAGGGCCATCTAAAAAAGGGGAAGATCCATCAGATCTTGAATCAGAAGATGAAGTGGAGGAAACTCAGGCTACCAAAGAAAACCTTTAGGAAGAGGAGATTGAAGAAATAGAAGAGACTCAATTAGCAACAACAATGATTCTAAGAGGCACCCCAACCACCAGATCTTCTACTAGAGGGAGGAAATCTAATCAAGAGGTAAGAATAGAATAAGCAAATATAGAGATTCAAAAGAAAGCATAAACAACCTTAGACTTCAGCAAGGCTAAGAAGCCACTTAAGAAATGAAGGTTCTATCATGGAATGGAAGGGGATTGGGTAGTCCCTTAAAAAAAACTACCTAAGTCAATTAATAGCCCAATATAAGCCAATGGTTATCTGCATTCAAGAAACTAAATTGACAGAGTAGTTAGCAAGAATAGAATGGAAAAATATATGGAGATCCTTAGACCTAGAAGCAATAGATTCGTTAGGTGCCTTAAGGGGGCTTCTCCTTGCATGGGATCCATAGGCCCTGATATGTATTAATAAAACAAGACACTCAAATTGGATAGTAACTTCTTTCTCCTCTCCATAGGGATAGACTTGGACCATAGTCAATTTTTATGGACCAAATAACTTAGTCTTAAAACAAGAGGCTTGGAAAAGTCTTTAACATTAGATTCATCAGGAAAGACCCCCAAATTTAATTATATTAGGGGACTTGAATGTGACTTTAGCCCAATGGGAGAAAAAAGAGGTATTCCCTCAAAAGACCCTTCTAAGGACCTAGTTATGCAAATTATAACTGAGCAGAAACTTCAGGACATAATCCCCAAAAATGGAAAATTTACATGGACAAACAGAAGAGTTGGGGTTAAATTCATTACAGAAATATTAGATAGATTCTTGATACAAGAAGATATACTATTCAGGTATCCACTTGTATCAAGTGGCATAATTCAAAGTTTGGTCTCAGATCATAAGCCTATCTATTTGGATATGGGTGATAGTGCTCTTGGAAAAAGGAAGATTCCTTTCAAATACAATCTAGAATGGATGGAGCATGAGGAGTTTGCACCTTTAGTAGAAAGTATCTAGAAGCAACATGTCTATGCAAATAGTCCCCAAGAGGTATGGAAAATAAAAATTTCCAATCTCAAGAAAGCCATTAGGGACTAGATTGCCAATAAGACTAAAGTTCAAAATAGGTCAAGCATATTGCTACAATAGATGGAGGAAGTAGAGCAAGAGATAGGTGATCAACCTCCAACCCCTCAATAGGAAGAGAGAAGACTCTAGTTGAACCAAGAAATGGATCAAGCTTTTAGAGAAGAAGAGGCACATTGGAGACTTTGATCAAGAATGATCTGGCTCAAGAAAGGAGACAAAAACACAAATTACTTTCATCTAAAAACAATGCAACACTACCAACAAAATACAATCAGAGAAATTCACAAAACTAAAGAAATTTATTCTGATCAAGTAATCATAAAGGAACTAGCAAGAGATCATTACTTGACCCTTCTCACAAAGACAATAGTAAATCAATAGGCTCAGGCCACTCTCCTGAACAACATTCCTCCTTTGTTAAAAAATAGAGATAGAGAAGATCTCTCTTCAATAGTAACCAAAGAAGAGTTGGAAGAAGTTATACATTCACTGCCCAAGGACAAAGCTCTAGGACTAGATGGCTTCACCAACAATTTTTATTAGTAGTTTTATGAAATTATAGGAGATGACCTATTGGCAATGATAGAAGAGACAAGGATAAGAGGTAAGCTATCTAGGGCAATCAACTCCACTTTCTTAGCTTTAATTCCAAAAGAAAAAATGTAGTTACTTTTGATAGATTTAGACCTATATCTTTGTGCAATTGCTCTTATAAGATAATGACTAAAATAATAGCAAATATAATTAAAAGGAAGATTAATGATTTGATAGAGCTAAAACAAGGGGGTTTTATTCTAGGGAAACAAATATATGACAATATTATAATGATTCATGAAGCCCTACACTCAAGTGCCAAGTCCAAAAAGAAAAGAATAGCCATTAAACTTGATATGGCTAATGCCTTTGATAGAGTAGACATTGGCTTTTTAACATAGGTGTTAGCCAAATTTGGATTTCTAGCTCAAATGATAGACTGGATAAGAGCTTGCATAGAGGGACCTTGGATAGCCCCTCTAATCAATGGGGAACCTGCTAACTTCTTTAAAGCCACTAGAGGATTAAGGCAAGGGTGTCCTCTCTCCCCTTACCTTTATATCCTTCTAGCTAAAACTTTAGGGAGGACCTTGACCAAATTGAGAAGAAAAGAAATCTTAGGAATTAGAGTAGCTATAGGATATAGAACAATCACTCATGCTCAATTTGTAGATGACACTATTTTACTAGGGGAAGCCATAAAATTAAATGTCAGGTTGATCAAAGAAGTTTTAGATTGCTTCTCTTCAACCACAGGGGTAGAGATAAACACCCAAAAGAGCAGATTTTACACTATAAATACTTCAACAATAGAAGATAGAGGTTTCTCTCAGATTTTGGGATTTCACAAAGGTAGTGATACCTTTAACTACCTAGGTGTTCCTATGGGCTTCCATAAAAAATAGGAAACTTGGAATGTAATTCTAGAAAATATGTCAAGGAGAATACAATAGTATAGCAATGGTTGGTTGAGTTTGGTTGGAAGAATTATTTTAATCAAATCAGTATTAGCAAGTCTTCCCATATATCAATTGTTGGTGTATCATGCACCCTTATATATCTTGCAAAAGTTAGATGTAATGTTAAGAACTTTCCTATGGAAAGGGGGAAGGCAATCAGATAGGAAAAAGTTCCATTTGGTCAATTGGGAGATTGTTACCAAGCCAAAGGAGTAAGGAGGCCTAGGAATAAGAAAAATAATAATTGTTAGCAAGGCACTAAGTGCTAAGTTACTTTGGAATCTGCTCACTCCACTAGACTCTCCATGGAAGCAAATCTTAAAATGCAAATATCTGAACAACTCTAATGGGATCCAACTCATAAAAAGTGTGAAAAGCATAGCAGGCTCCTCCTCAATTTGGAAATATATTATGGAAGCTAAAGATATTATATTAAATCATACCTCTTGGCTTCTAGGGGATGGTAAACAAATTAATATATGGGATGATCCAGTCTTGGGAGGACCTCCAATCATTAAGAATTGTTCCCAAAAATAAAAGTAGACCTACAATAGTTGGGTGTTAACTCTCTTGCAAGCTTAATTGAATGGGTGAGAGATCCACCCCTGCCACATCTTGACCAAGACTCATGGAGACAATTGCACATCCAAACTGAAGGGATTAAACTTTCTCCCCAAATTCTAGATCAGCTTATATGGGGCTCTATTAGTGGGTCATGTGTTTACACAGTCATCCAAGGGGTGTTATTACAACAACAGGGTCAGAAGAACTCAACCATAGCTAAGGTATGGAATTACAAGGTTCCCCCAAAACTTCAAGCCTTTCTTTGGTTGGTGCTCCAAAACAAGATTCTTACTGGAGACAACCTCATTAAGAGGAATATCATGGGACCTCATATTTTCCATAGGTGTCTTAAGAACAATGAAACAATATCACATCTATTCTTTTAGTGTACATAAGTAGTTAAAATCTAGATTGAAATAACCCAACAACTAGGATCAACACTATTAGGAACCTTCAACTCAAAAAATTGCCTAACCAATTGGGGCCAAATGTACAAATGGGGATTAAAGGACAAGCACCTTATCAGGCAGATATGGTATTCAATGCCAATATTCATCATTTGGCACATATGGAAGGACAAAAATAGGATAATTTTTGATGATAAAAGAACCAATTTTTGAGTGTTAACCAATAGAGTGTTAAGGGAGATAGTCTTGAACACAAAAGCTATATATCATAAACAACAAGACATTAGGAGATTAAGAAAAAAGGAGATACAACTGTTACACCAAATGGATCTCCAAAATCTCCTAAATTTTGGGCCACAGGTTAGAACAATCAAACCTCCAGAGATAAAGTTCCCTACACTTTTCTTTGATGGAGCCTCTAAATCAAACCTAGGCCATGCAATGACTGGTGGTGTGATACTAGTGGCACCACACTATGAAATGCTTCAGTTCAAAATCAATTTGGGGAAAACAACCAATAATGTTGCAGAATTGATAGGTTGTGAAATGGGATAAAAATTGGCTCAGGAACAAGGCATTAAACAACTCCATGTGTATGGTGATTCAAGACTTGTGATCTCTGCCCTATCTAAGGGGAAGGATTTCTCATCAGTCCAACTACAAATAGTTCAGAGAAGACTAAGAGAATTGGAGCAAAAGTTTGAATATATACAATACTCCCACATTGGAAGGAGGCATAATATGGTGGTTGATCACCTTGCAAATGAGGCCATAAACATAGCCTATTTGCATCTCAGAGTAATAAGAAAAAAGAAAAGTAGACAACATGAGTGGCACAGATGATAGGAAGCATATGGCGATTCTGGAGCCTTTGAAGATTTTGGCGCCCTTGGAGATTTTGATGCCTCTGGACAACCCTGGAACATTGCGTGATTCTGGAGCTTTTGGTGTTTCAAGTTTTCTCGGTGATTATGGTACCCTTTGCATCTCTAGCACCCTTGGTATACTATTGCACTTTTTGGAGTTTTTAAATTTGCTTTGTTGCCTGTTCCTCCTTTTGGACAACAATCTTGTGACCTCCAAGCTGCTTGTTGGATAATTGTTCTTTGCAAATTTGAATATCAATATATAACTCCTTTTCTTAAAAAAAAATAATTATATTATATAATGCTTTTTGTTTGTTTGTTATGATAATGGGATTGTAAAAAAATTGTTTAAAAAATGATTGTTATTATTTTGTAAAGAAAGGTGCACATAATTGGATACTATATGAGAATAAATTGATTTATTAGTAATAAACGAATTTAATTATTTATGATTATTTTTATAAAGTATACTTATAAACTTTTATAATATAAAAAACCATAATCATGTTGTTTTATTATAAAATAAGTATGGCTACCTCAACAACCCAAAATGCAAATGCAAATTATTACCTATCTTTAATAAGATTTAGATCATATATAAAAATAAATTATAACTCTCATATATTCAAGTTATTTGAAAAGAGTTTTACCTTAGAAAGGCAAAGACATGTTGTTTCTCATTAAATGATTAATCTTAATTTATGAAATTTATTAATTAAACAAGTATCAAGAAATTAGTTTATCAATCATATTGGAATCTATCAAAGGATGGTGGATACTCGGTCAAGTTAGGACACGAGGACTTAGAGCAATTCAAATTTCCTACTCCAACATATTTCCTTGAAATAGGCTGTCCCTAAGGCCTCAACATTCCTTTGGTTAGTAGTTCAAAGTAATATTCTTATAGGAGAGAGTACATAAATAAGAGGATATCATGGACCTTTTAGATGTGACTTGTGTGAGAAGGATTTATAAACATCAAACTGTTTACTTCTTTATTATCCTTTTGCTCACACCATTTGGGGTTACTTTTTAAAAAATATGAAAATATATTGGATAGTTCCATTAACAAAAAAAATGGATGAAATGTTGGATTAATTATTTTAAAACTAAAGCATTGTGTATTCTATGGAGGATTGACACTTTCATTATTTGTTGGAATTTATGGCTTGAAAGGATAAATAGATTTTTTAAAAATAAATCTCAAAATCATGCCCAGTTTGAAACACATTATTGCCTCTCTTGTAGAATATTTACAAATATGGTGCTCATCATGGGAAGACTCAAGTGTAGAAAAAAAGTGCTAACAACCTGGGTATAGGATTTGAACATTCATGGAAGAGTCATCTATGATAATGAAATTAAAACAAAAGATCTACTTCAATCTAGGGTAAAATGACAATGTTTAGAAACTGGGATTATCAAAACTAATTTTGATGGTGCTTAGAAAGAAAATTTGAGAAAAGATGGTGGAGGTGACATTATTAGAAATAATGAAGGAAAAATTATCCTCACTTACTCAAAATCATATGGAACTTCAACTAACAACTATGCAAAGGCTAGGGCACTTCTCACATGGATTAAAATTGCAATAAAAAGGTTGGAAATATATTTCAATTGAGGAGGATTAAAAAATTATTATCAATTCTATCAACAAAAATGGATGTGGGAACTAGATAAAAAATAATATTATTGTTGATGTTCATCACCTATTATTAGAGGCAATTTCTTGGAAATGTGAGCATATTTATAGAGAAGGAAATTGGGTAATAAACAAATTAGCCAATCACGGTGTTGATCTTCATCTGAATGAAATTCAAATTTTAGAAGGTAGTGGACTAAGTGAGATTTTATCTCTTAATCAAAATGATGTCAAGGAGCTGACTGTAGAAACATAGCACTTCAAAGAAGTTGAAGAATATATTTAATAAAAAAAAATATATATATTTGTGATAAAAAGACATGCTGGATATAGTTTAATTGACCTAACAATAAATGTAATATTTTGGTATTCTAATGGAAGTGGCCCCCGATAGAAGTCACATATAATTTATTAAATAGAAAAAAAAAGCTATCAACCATATTTTTTAAAAAACCTAAGGGTTAATTAACTTATCCATGATATTATCGCTAAAACCTTAGCTTTGAATTATTGGGGTATTTTTATTGAAATTTTAATTGTAACCAAGTAATTAATGAAAAATACATTAACTTATTATGAAGACCATTTAAAATCAAGCATTATAGTTCTCAAACAGTTCAAATAAAATTTATCTTTTTTTTAATAAGTTGTATGTGGCTTCTATGGGGTTACTCCTGTTAAAATAAAAAAACTTTACATTTGTTAGGTCTTTTTATTTATTTATTGGTTATATGAAATTAAAACAACCCTATATTACAATGTCCTCATATAGTGACATTACAACTTAATAATTATGTATGTATCACTTGGCAAGATTTCAACCTGGCTCTCCTTAAAAATTGAGGAATTTAATCAATTGAACTTATGTCATTTGATATTTGTTGTTAGGTCAACTAAACCATATCCAACTTGCATTTTTATCAAAAATATTTTCATTTTACTTTCTATCAAATATATTCTTCATCTTCCTCAAACTACTATGTTCCCATGATTAGCTCCTTGACATCATTTTCATTAAGATAATATCTCACTTAGTAGTTGCCTTCTAAAATTTGAATATCCTTAAGAAAAAAATCAACATTGGGATTGGCTAAACTATTTGCTACTTGATATCCTTTATAGATATGTTTACATTTTTAAGAGTTTGTCTCCAACAATAGTTGATAAGCATCAACAATATTGTTATTTTTTTTCCAATTTCCACTTCCATTTTTCTCGATAGCAATAATGATACTATGTGAGCCCCCTTAATTGAAATATATTTACATTATTTTTCAATTGTAATTTTGATCCCTGTAAGATGTGCCCTAGCCTCTACATAATTTTTTTTTTTTAAATTGGTTATAGGATATTGAAACAGGCCCCACCTGTATGCATGTATTACTTGCCAAGATTCAAACCTGGGTCTCCTCCTTGGAAGTTGAGGAATATAACTAGTTGAGCTAATGCAATTTGATCTACCTAGCCTTTGCATAGTTCTTAGTTGAAATTTCATATGATTATGAGTACGTGAGATTTTTTCCTTCATTATTTTGAAAAACACCATCTCCACCAACTTTTCTTGGATTTCCTTTGGAAGCACCATCAAAATTAATTTTGATAAAACTAAAATTTTGAACATTTTTATTTTACCATAGATCAAAGCTAATCTTCTGTTAACTCCACTATCGCAAATGACCTTCCATGTATTTTCAAATCGTGTAACCAAGAGGTTAGGACCTCTCTTTTTTTCACTTTCTATGATTAGTACCATGTTCGTATACATTTTGCAAGAGGTAATAATATGATTCCAAATTGAGCATGATTTTAAGATTTATTTTTTTAAAATTATATTATTCCTTTCAAGCAATAAAATCCAATAAATAATAGTAGGACCAATCCTCCATAAAATGCATAATACTTTAGCTTTGGAACAATTAATACAACATTTCATTAACTCTTTCAATGTTGATGGATTTGCCTAGTATATTTTCATATTTTTTGACAAAGTGGCCCCAAATGTTGTAAGCAAAGGACAATGAAGAAGTAAATAATTTGATGTTTCTAGATCCTTCTCACACAAGGAACACTTGAAAGGTCCATGATATCCTCTTCTTTGCACTCACTTGTAAGAATCTTGCTTTGGACTGCTAACCAAAGGAATGTTGAGGCCTTAATGAGGGTCTCTAGTTACCAAACATTCTTGTTAGGAATTATTACATCATAGATAATGTGAATGTAAGTTGAGTGAAACCACTCAACACATGGTACGTAAGGTCCACTAAAGGTCAAGGGTAGTTGCAGGATTTATTATAGTTAGTTATGCTATATTTAGTCATCTATTGTATTTAAATACCTTTGATTCAACTATGTAAATATTGAAGCATCTAAGCATTATTAGTACCAGTGGTATTAGAGTAGGTAGAAGGAAGATCCAACTCTCCTTCTAATCCTCCCCAAGCTTTGATACAAAGAAGCATCAAAGATCTCTCTATTAAAGAATATGTCTCAGGGTACAAGAACCTTGCTAAAGACCAACAATTTAATTTTAATCTCAGGGTACAAGAACCTTGTCAAGGACCAACAATTTAATTTTGGTCTCAGGGTATAATAACTCTATCAAGGACCAAACTCCTGCTAAGAAATATCTAGTATATAGAATCCATCCATAGACCATAGTAGAAGAAGATATTTTAGGATAAGAAATCCTGCCAAGGATCAACTTAAGACAAGTTTTATAAATTTGCAAGGACAAATTGAAGGTGATCAAGGCATCAAGACTAAAAATTAGCAAGTAGAAGGAAAAATAAAAATATTTCAAAGAAAAATATTCAAAAGAGCATGGACGCCCTCATGAGGTAACATGTCCCTTGCATTGTTTCAAAAATAATTAGAACTAACCACCCACAAGGCACACACAAACCAACAGAATGATTATGTACAAAGCAATATTTTATCAAAAATAGTGCATTCCAATCTCATGGTAATTCTTAGGTGATTCATGATTTGCACGAGAATTTATATAAAAAAAGTACTCAATCGAAGGAGAAGCAACATAACGAGGTCTAAAAATGCTATAGAGAAGAAAGACTATGGAAGAATCATAAAAGGAAGAAACTAATATAAATAGATACTAAAAGAAGGTAATATAATCATCAACATCAAGAAGAGAAAAATCTTGACCAATAAAATTTCAAAGACATCGAGCATTATGAGGTGGATGTCATATGCTAAAGTGGAAAAAAGAAAATTAATGCCAAAAAACCAAGTGCCTCAAGTTCACTTGGTTTCAAGTTGGAGGCATATGTGATGTACTGCCTGATGCCTTTGGTAGGAGGTTCAATGTGTGAAATGAAGAATGACTCAACAAAAGTGAAGAACTTGAGAGAGATACGAGACCAAATCTTCTCAAGAATTGGTATTTAGCACACTCATTTCTAGATAACTAAATTTATAGAGAAAAAGAAACACCTTCATATGTAATTGACAACATGACATGCATAAAGCGGGTCCAAAACTATTTTTACAGTATGTCCTACCTGGACGTAACTTGATTTAAACATGACAATTGGGTGACAAGATCAGGTCACTTTCACCTACCAAATTTTGACATGTGGACACAGAGCAAATATTATTCACAAAGGCCTAGGGAATTAGATGTTGAGAACGGAGTATGTGAGGTGCAAAAGCTTTCACCATAAAAGGCTTATTGATTTATCCAACACAATTTGTGGATAGGCTTATTATAGCCTATAATAGCAATCTCACTCATTTTGGTTGATGAAAATAAAAAGGGGAAGAAGCACATAATTTTATAAAGAATCAAAATATTCTATAGAATATTCCCTTGAGGAAGAATATTCCCTCTATTTATCATTTTGCTCAACAAGACACTATTTTCTTGCAATTTGAGGCACTAATCAATTTATGAGTATAAGCTTCTATATACTCGTTGGAAAGCAATTTTTGAGTTTGATCTAGTGAAAATAAAATTTTCCAATTTTGTGAAGATTCAACATGGCTAGTGGTGCACCAAAGTTCCTATTTCCTGATTCCCAAATATTGAGGGGCAATAATTATGCTACCTGAAACACCAAACTCAGATTACAACTTGAGTTTGAATAAGGGAAGTTATAGATGGGTCCATTACTTGTCCTAAAGTAGAAGATGAAGAGCAGACCAAATTCAACAAGGCATATAGAAAAACGCAATTGATTATCATGTTTGAAGTAACCATTGAAGTACAACCATACACTCATGATTATGCCATAGCTAAATATGCATGGGAGAAAATTCAAACAATATTCAAGGCAAGGAACCAAAATCAAATTCTATTTCTCTAGAGCCAACTCCATTGCTTGAACATGAAAGGTGAAGAAAGACTCAAATTTTTCATAATAAGAATTGTTGAAATACGAGCATCACTAATGAAACACTTGTTACTATTATTTTAAGATCTCCTCCTTCACAATACAATGCATGTATGGAAACTTTGAATAACACTAAGAAAACACCAATGTTTAAAAAGTTAAACCTACTTCAGACAATAGAGGCATCACACAAAACACAAGAAGAATAATAGGTAATTATTACAAATCAAAAGGGGAAGCAATCATTTAGAAGAGCTACAAGACCTCAACAATGCTTCCAATGACATAATAAATTCTCACAAGCATAGACATCAACAATAAAAAAGTCATCAATGGATTCAAGTTGGAAAACAATGTGTCAACAACATAGCAATATTACAAAAGATAATTATTTTGGAGGAAACATGTATTTGCTACACAGGATTAAATAAGTCAACTCAATGATTTTTGGTATGTTGATTCAAGAGCAACATAATGTATGATAGATTGAAGAGATTGATTCCATTCTCTAGATTATTCTAGCCATACAAGAAAAAATTCTTTTGGCGATGATGCATAATATAATATAAAAGGCATAGGTGATGTTAAAGTGCAACTAGGATATTACAAATGTAGAATAAAAAAATTCTTGTATATTCTAGGACTCACCAATAACCTACTCTCCATATCGATAAAAACTTGAATCTTGAGTTTGATAAGCAACAAGAATCCAAGGTATACCTCGCTCATGCAAAAACTAAGGATTCCAAAATTATTGCATATAGAAAAGGAATAGGAAAATTGTTTGAACTTCACATTGTTCATCATGACAATATAGCTTTAATTATCAATTCTAATATTTCTACATCAATTTGGCATTGACAATATGTCCATCTTGTTACATTACAAAATAAAAATATGGTCAAAGGTCTTCGCTCTTTGAAGAAATCCACTCAAATTTGTTCTTATTGCTGAGTTGGAAAACAACACAGAGCTCCATTTAGTACTAAATATCGAGCCAAAGGGCCTATCAATTTTGTCCATACCAATATTTGTAGACCCATGGCTCTGAGCTATAATGAATCCAAATATTTTCAACTTTTTGTTCATGATCATACTCACAAAATATGGGTATACTTCTTGTAGAAAAAGGATGAAGTTTTTTTTTGCTTCAAACAATTCAAGGCTCAAGTTAAGATTTCCATAGGAATATGGATCCATCTCCTCTGCTCAGATCAAGGGGGGAATTTACCAATAATGAATTTCTAGCATTTCTAAAGGAATATGGCATTTGAAAATGGTTGATAACTACCTACACACCACAACAAAATGGTATTACAAAATGTAGAAATAGAACAATAATGGAAATGGTATGATGTATGTTGAAAGATTTGTTGTCTTTTAAGCCTTGATACGTCAAAATATCTTAGGCCCCAATATAAAGAAACCACAATATTATAGGTAGAAATATCAATAATCAAGAGTAGAATTATATACATATGAGCAATCAAATATATATATCAAGGCCATTATAACAATGAATAAACATTCACTTATAATATCAAATATGAATGTAAATGGCCAAAATCATTCATGTACATGCATGAATATTATGTACAATATAAATTGCTCAAAACTTATATATAAGTTTTATTATCAATACTTGCAATGTGGTGATCATTATAGACCATTTTACCTTATATTGTATGGATATTTGTATCTATAATATAGCCATAGTAATATGACTCTTCAATACTTATCTATTGCACTTCTCACATATCTTGGAGATGCAACCTTTCATATTCTTGACCTTTGGCTTCTCATCTTGCCACTTGTATACTAGAATCTTCACTCTCTTCTTACATGCATACTTGACTCTATAACACTTGCACACTTCTACATGACTCTTACTCTCCTACATGCACTCCTAATACAAGATACTTGTGCACATCCTCACATTACATATTTGCACACTTACATACATGACACTTGTGCATATCCTACACATAGACACTTATATAAAAGGAAAATATAAATCACTCATCTAAACTATAGACTCAACCCTAATCTATTACATATTTATATTTGTACCATGGGGGTACATTAGCATGTACCAAATAATGTAATATTCTCCAAAACCCCCTTGTATTACATTATTTGGTTATTGAAGACTTTAGTCTTCAATCTTTGTCTTTGATATTTAGTTTTCAATCTTCATGTGACCTAGCATTGCTCATGATCCTTTACTTGAGAATTATCTTTAACTTCATTCTTGATTTTTGCTATGAGTTCTCCTTCATCTTCATTATTTGGTTCTTTAGACATTGTATCTTCATTAATTGGTTCACAAACTGCTTGAGATTTTTCTTTGGCTTTTGATTCATGTACCACTTTCTTGATTATTCTACAAGATAAATTTGGACCATACTTGATCCATTTTCCTATTTCTTATTTTTTTTAAATATCAAACACTTCATCATTAATAAGATTAACTATTTTTTCTTTGAATTGTTCTTTGTCCTATATTTTTAAAATAGAACATTTTGCTCTATTGTTAGGAGTTGCTTTAGAAATAAGTTTTTGAAGAAAGTTGTCTAATCTGAATAATAGCATTCTTTCAAATCTCTCATAATATTTTATTTTGTACCAAAAAAATGCTAGAGAATGAGATTTTCTTCCACAAAATTTACATGGATAAATATTCTAGTAATTAGCTTCTTCATGCCCAATTCTATTGCAATAATTACACTTCATTTGAGTACAATTTTCTTTCTTTGATCTATGCTTCCATGTTTTTTTTATTTACATGGTAGAATTGATAGCCGCCATAGTGATCCAAGCATGTTGTCTGAATCTATGGCCGCCATGGTATTCCACATTGTTTGCCTTGAAAGTTATCACCCTATACTTTGTGTAGTCTGCCCATATAACCGCCATGTCACATTCATTTTAAACCTTTTACATCACTAAAACCACCAGGAAAAGGACAAGTGTTCAGTCTGGTGAGGCCCAAGATTTGAACCTTGGGCATTAGTCCCCCTTACGGGGTTTCACCGTACCATTTGGTCTACACCTCAGACCTAATCTATGCTTCCATGCTAATGCTTTTTGTTCATTTGTTTTCTTAAGAAAACAACATACCCATTGATGAACTAGTAAGACCATTCTTCCTTTATTTTATTTATAAATAAGTTGCATGTTTTTGGAATCCATGACACTCTTAAGTAGTTGTAAATTTTGTTCTTGTCAAACTACTAGTTTGTGATTTTGTAGTAATAAGATATAGATTTTAGTCCTCAAGTGTATCTCTAAGCCATTTTGGTATTTTCTTCTTCTTATCAAAATCATCTATCAAGTTTTGAGAATAAAACTTTAACTTGTTCACCATTTCTTCACTATCTTTACTGAATGTATTTCTAATAATTTTTTCCATGATTTGCAATTCAATTCCTTTTAAGTTGAAATCCTTATATCTCCCAAGTTAAAGAAAATTATATTAGAAATTTGAAAATTTTAAGTTGTCTAAACCTTTGAAGTAGAAATCCTTTTAATTCCCTACTAAAAAAAATAAAAAAAATTAAAATTAATTTTTAAAAAAAAGTTGAAATAGCTTCAAACCAAAAATATTCAAATTTAAAAAATCTTGAAAAAACTAAAAACTTTAAAAACTTAAATCTTTTTAACTCCACAAATCCTAAAATTCAAATGTTCACACCTCCAAAAATTAAAATCACTCAAAATTTAAATCTTCTAATCTTAAAAAAACTAAAATTTTTAGACCTTCAAAACTAATTTCAAATTCACAAATATTTAAATCCTAGTTGAAATCCTTTTCACTCCATACCTTATAAATAAATTCAAATATCAAATAATTAAAGTGCATAAATATCAAAGTGGAAAATATTATAACTCCACTTTATAATTTTCAAACTAAATAAAAATGTTTTCCCTCCAAAAGTTTAAATGGTGCATCGATTTTGGAGAAAGTAATGTAGAACATTACTTATGCAAATTGGCTAAATTTGTGCTACAATTCCTCTACTGGACAGTGTGCCAATCAATCGTTTCAATCCTCATGCCAAGCTAGCATTTATGTTTCCAAGACTCAAAATGCATGGAATTCCCTTTACACATTCATTTGCTCTACTCTCTGCTCGATCATCTGAATAGTGGTGATGTTTGATGTTGCTATCGCTCACTTTTTCAAATGGTGGTGATGCTCTCTATTGCTATTGCTCGCTCGCTAGAAGATCTTATTAGGTGATCATGCTCTGGTGCCAATGTTTGTGGTGGGAATGTATCAGGTGCAACATCTCAGGTTAGATATTTTAGGTGCAAACATCTCTAGTATGAATATATTTGAATGATTCTTAGAATGGTGCTCTCTATGCACGCCTTACACTGCTAATATATCTCTTAGAATAGCACTGCATGTCTCACGTTCAAATACCTCTGAATGACTCTCAAATTCCTATCCAAACTTCTTTGCTATCGAATTCCTATCCAAAATTATCTATTTTTAGATTCTTATCTAAACTTATATGCTATCAACACTTTAGAATAGTGCATGAATCCCTGTGTAAGTTTTTTCTTTTGGCTATGATCTCCTTTACTCTATTACATTTCAGACATGCTTATAACTCTTAGCTTCTTAGACTGATAGCAATTATTTGATAGCCACTATAAAGAAGTGCTTAGAGCTTATGCCTTTCTACTTTATGTAGAAATGGTTTTTCAAATAGTATTTCTTCAAAAAACTAATCCAAAGTCGAGACTGTAGTAAATGTAGTATTCCAATCAACCTTATCTTTTTGGTTATTAACCAGAACTTAAAATTTTCTTTGTGCCTCTATATTATTTACCTAGAGGCTTCTTATTTATACTTATCAATCCTAATATCTTCTCAGGAATATTATACTGCTTCTCTTCTTTGAACTCTACTAATATATGGAAGCTTAGATGCTTCTCAATATTATATCTATGTGTGTACTTAGGAAGCTTAGATGCTTCTCAATATTCTCTCTATCTTTGTACTCAAGAAGCTTAGATGCTTCTTTATCTCTAGAAGCTATGATGCTTCTCTATCTCAATCTTCTAAAATCAATCTCCAATCTATGAAACTATCTCCAATGTCTTAGGTTGCACCTAAGAACAAAAATGATTCTCCTCTTTTCTAGAGAATCCAAAATCAATATCAAGGTGACTATGAATGTCTTCGCATGTCCAAATTTCTTCTAAGTTGGTTCTCTCAATCTATTCAAGTTGAGTCCTAGTCTTCATTGGCTTTCCTTAAACCAAGTGGAAAGACCCTAGCATCCAAATTAGGGTGACTTTACCTATTCCCTCAATCTCTACTCAATCAGACCTTCAAAAATAGAGTCCAAGTCTTCATTGCTTTCAAAGTGGATAGACTCCAATGTAATGGTGGCTAATAAAATATAACTCTATAAAAAATAGATAGAGTTAAGTGGTAGCTCTGATACCACTATTGGATTTTAAGCCTTGCTACCTCAAAATATCACAGGTCCTAATATAAAGAAGCCACAATATTATAGGTCAAAATATCAATAATCAAGAGTAGAATTATATATATGAGCAATCAAATATATATATCAAGGTCAATATAATAATGAAATAACATATACTTATAATATCAAATATGAGTGTAAATGGCCAAAATCATTCATGTGCATGTATGAAGAATATTTACAATATAAGTTGCTCAAAATTTGTATACAAGCTTTATTATCAATGCTTGCAATGTGGTGATTGTTATAGACCATTTTCATGTGCATGTATGAAGAATACTTACAATATAAATTGCTCAAAATTTGTATACAAGCTTTATTATCAATGCTTGCTATGTGGTGATTGTTATAGACCATTTTCCCTTACATTGTATGGATATTTGTCTCCATAATATAGCCATAGTAATGTGACTCTTCAATACTTTTCTATTGCACTCCTCACATATCTAGGAGATGCAACCTTTCCTATTCTTGACCTTTGGCTTCTCATCTTGTCACTTGTATACTAGACTCTTCACTCTCTTCTTACATGCATACTTGACTCTATGACACTTGCACACTTCTACATGACTCTTACTCTCCTACATGCACTCCTAATACAAGACACTTGTGCACATACAAAACATATTTGTATACTTATGTACATGACACTTGTGCACATTCTCTCAATACACACTTGCACTCTTACTTACATGGCACTTGTGCATATCTTGTACATTAACACTTACATAAAATGGGAAATATAAATTACTCATATAAACTAAATACTCAACCCTAATCTATTACATATTTACATTTGTACTATGAAGGTACCATGGGGGTACATTAGCATGTACCAAATAATATAATATTCTCCAACAAGATTCTCAACTTAGACACTCTTTTTGGACATAAGCAATACATACAATATTCTATTTACTCAATCATTCCCCCATTGCATCACTTGAACATATCACTCCATAAGAAGCATGGAAAAAACATAAGCCATTGATTTCTCATATTTATATATTTGGTTGTATAGAATATATGCACATCCCAAAGAAGAAAAGACATAAATTGGATGAAAAAACTTGGCAATGCATTCTACTAGGCTATAAAGAGAATCAAAAGCCTACAAATTATTTTACCCATCTACAAAGAAATTTTATATTAGTCGTGATGTCATCTTTGACAAAGAAAAAAAATCACTCTCATCCTCCCCACAAGAATCTTCATCTGATTCAGTTCTAGTAATGCTTGAAAGTGATGAAGATAAAGAAGTTACTAATGAAGGATTTTTAGGGACAAAAATGATGAAGAAGTAGTGGACATGTGGATCAATCAAATCCACCATATCACACATGAAAAATACACAAGCGGTATACTAGCACAATAAGATCCTCAAGGTTAAATGAAGTTCCAAATACATCTACCATAAGACCAAGGATACAAAGTATGACTCACAATGGACAAAATATGGGTCTAATGAGTATAGTTGAAGCATCCACAATATAGGAATCTCTTCAATCTAATTCTTGGAAAAATTCTATGGATACTACGTAGTAAGTATTATTAAAAAACAAGACTTGGGAAGTAGTTGATCTTCTACCAGGTAAAAAGGCTATTAGATGAAAAAGGATTTTCAAAATAAAATATAAATAAGATGGCAGTGTTGATAGACACAAGGCATGATTCATAACTAAAGACTATGCACAAAAAGAGGATATAGATTATGAAGAAATATTTTTACCTACAACAAAAATAAAATTCATCAAAATAATCTCTTCTCTAGTTGCACAATTTGGTTGTAAAATTCATCAGATGGATGTAAAAAGTGCACTTCTCAAAGAAGATTTAAGAGAAGTCTATTTGAATTAGCTAGATGGATTAATCATATCCAATAAAGAAAAAAAATGTATGAACATTGATAAAAAAATTGTATGGTCTCAAACAAGCCCCTCAAGCATGGTATACAAAAACTCATAAATATTTTGAAAAGCATGGGTTAAAGAGGAATTCATATGATCCAAGTTTGTATTGCAAAGAGCAATGGGGGAAAATTGTAATCATTAATATATATGTGGATGATTTAGTCATTACAGGGAGTTCTAAGAGAATAATTCTAGCCAAAAAATGAAGACTTAAAGAAATATTTTGACATGACTGAACTTGGACTGTTCCACTATTGTCTAGGTCTAGAGGTATGGTAGAACCATCATCACATATTTGTCTCACAAAGAAAATATGCTAGGACTCTTCTTGAGAAATATCACATGAATGATTCTAAGCCTATGAGAACTCCTAAGAAATCAAGATTACAATTCTCATGCTTTGATTATTCTCCTCTAATAAATACAAATATTTATTGTCAGTTGGTTGGAATTCTCATTTATCTAACCTACACAAAACTAGATATTAACTTTGCATTCATTTATATTTCATAGTTCATGTAGGAACCAAAATTGACACATTGGAAGACAATAAAAAGAGAGCTCTATATATACAATGTACCACTGAGTATGGTCTATTTGGTAGGCTATATAGATGCAAACTACATAGGGTATATTAATGATCAAAAATCCACCTTTGGATATGTATTCTTTCTAGGATCTACACCTATATCATGGGGTAGCAAGAAACAAAAAACAATTGCTATATCTTCTACCAACACAAAATATCGTGTAGCAAGAGGATTTGTTTATGATATGATATGGTTAAGACATGCTGACAAGTATGGGAATACTATAAGATAAACCACCAATCATGCATTGCAATAACCAAGTAATACTGGTTTTTTTGTAATCTAATGTTCCACAAATGAACCAAGCACATTGGCATGGAATGTCATTTCTTATGCAAACATGTTCAACTACACAACATTCAATTCAAATTTGTTCTACTCAAGAGCAAAGTGTAGACATATTCACCAAACCACTTTGATGTATCAAATTTGAAGAATTCCAAATCATCTTATCCTTCCATATAAAAATAGGCAAATAGAACTTTTGAAGTATCTTTTGAAGTTCATCCACTATTTGTTAGAGTTCCTCTCCTTCAACTAGGTTACTAATAGAAATCTATGATCTAGATTTTTTGCTCACATTAATATATTATTTGACCTTTGGATATTTACAATCTAGATATACCTAGGACAATGATATCCATTTTGTATGAGAAGATGATAAGGCTTAAACAAAGCATTAAACTAAAATTTTATGGAATCCCCCTCATTAATGGACCATCCAATATGTTTCTTAATCAACTGAAAACTATCAAATATGAAGTTCCATGTTGGAAATCCTCTAGATAGGGTTTGTTTATTAAATAATTTCATTGTATCAAGAGAACCTATGTATTTTTGAAGTAATATCTTTGCCCAAATCTTTCCTTGATCTTTGAATAATATCTAGCTAAGTTTTCTCCCTAATGCAAAACTTGCAAGTCTTCAATTTTGCAAGCTTACCCCTCCAATATTCTTTCATTTGTAATCCTTAACCCACTTATAGAGAGGAAACCTACAATTTTTTCCACATCCTTTCCAAAGAAAAATATTTTTAAATTTTATCAAATTCAAAATGTTATACCTATCGACAATATTGAAGTGACATTATAAATATAGGAATGGATTACAATATAGTGTTTATGAGTTGTAGCCTTTGAGCCATGGCTAAGAACTTACCTTTCCAAATTGCTAAACAATATTTTATTCTATTCGAAATTAAGTCCCAAAGCTCCTTCTTTCATTTATCACACAAAGGAATACCCAATTATGTTGATGGAAAATTTATAAATTTAAACCTTAAAATATCTGCAATAATCCATTGCAAATCTAGGGCAAAGTTAATTAAAAAAGTACCCAACTATCTAAAAACCTTATCATATCATGATGATGTTGATTTAAAGTCCATGGCTTCATTGAGTAAGGGATGACAAAAAAAAAATATCATCAACAATTTGGAGATGAGATTTGGAGGGATCATTTATTGCAACTTGAATACCTTTGATTTTTCCTTCCATTTTTGCCTTTGAGAAAGCTCTCCCTAGTGCCTTCTCAAGAATAATAAATGGACAAGGAGTTAGTGGGTCACCCTAGTGGAGTCCATGGAATGATTCAAACCATCCAATAAGGGATATAATAATTAAAATTGAATATTTTGGAGTGCTATAACAACATCTAATTCATTCACACCAACTTGGATCAAAAACAAAAATTCTAATAATATCATGTAGAGAACACCAACAAACCTTATCATATGCTTTGTTCATATCTAATTTTATTATCATACTTGGCATTTTCTTAGAATGAAGATAATGTATGGCCTCCTATGCAATGGTTACATTCTAAAGAATTTGTTTACTACAAAAAACCACCCGATTCTTTAGAAATAACACAATCTAAAATGCTTTTTAATCTATTTGCTATACTTTTTGAAATTATCTTATAAATCATATTGCAAAGGCTTATTGTAAAAATATTATCAAAATATTTTATCTTGCCTTGGGAACCAATAAAATAAAGGTGTAATTGATGTTACTTATTGTATCCTTATTGTTTTTGGGTCTCTTCAATTGCAACTAACATATATATTTTTTATTATACTAGAGGAATCAGTAACACGTTACAATTTTCTACGCCTCTTCATGAGTTCGAATCTCGCTCCTTGTCGTCACTATAACCTCTAGTTGCATTGGGGTAAACCTTTTACGTATTTGGAAACGCTGAAGCGACATACCCATTGGTACTACGAGGCCCAAGGGATTGTAAACCTGGTCTCCACACTCCTACAAAAGTATTTTTACCGTTGAACCAATCCCTTGGACCCAATTACAACTAACATATTAATATTAAAAATGTCCTAATTTGTTTTTGAAATAAAATGCAAGAAATCCATTACTGCCAAGTGCCTTATTAGGTTGGAAATAGAAACATGCCCAAGGTTATGCATAGCGGCTATTTATCGCCAAATTGACTAAAATTAGGATTTTCAAATTTTGGAATTGGCTAATATTTGGAACCATTGACCAGGGCCCATTAGCCAAAAAATTCTAGGTGTAATTTTTTTGGGTCGATTCACCCCAATTTTATAATAATTTGACCATTTTAAGTTTAAATTTCCAAAATTACCCCTAATAATAGTGAACCTTCTACATGTGTTTGGACACTATTTGCCTAAATTTTGAAACTGATTCGCCAAATTTTTATAAATACATTTTGGGGCCAACCCCTTGCGCATAACCCTAAACATGCATTTGTAGCTCCTCCATAGAGATCTTCCTTGTCAGAATTTTAGTTTGCACCTAGGTGATAATTGATGGAATATTTTACAAAATCTTACTTAGAGCCTCATTATCTTGCCCAACATTTGAAAACTTATATTCCAAATTATTAATAGCTTGCTTCTTGATATCTTCTTCTTCCTCAATATTTCTTCCATCTAGAGTTGAAATATTTTGAACTTGATAAATCAAATCTATTTTGACTAAAGAAATAGTTTATTCAGGTATTTCTATCCCGTTGTTTAATCCATCTCTTCCTAGATTTTTGGGACCAATATGACTCTTCATTTTTCAATACTTTATGATAGTTAAAAATAATTGTTTTTCTTACACATTAATATAATATTCCATTCTATTGACTTCTACTATATCTTGTAAATTGTTGAGTTTGGATTTAATTTATTTTCTTTGCTTTAAATATGTTAACAAAATTTGGCATTCCAAATATTCATTTGCCTCTTTAGATATTTTATCTTTTGAATAGAATTGTACATACATGATTCTTCAAACCTTTGTTTCATCCACAATAACATAACCATCTAGAAAAAAATTAGAGTCTTAGAGCCACATAGACTAAAATCGAAATGGATTTGGATAACCATTATTAAGTATATTACATTTCAAGAGAATGGATCTTGATCATAACAAAATGTCTAAAGAGATTGTATACTATGTTTGCAACCATATATTAGACAACACAAGTATGTCCAATACTTCTTTGATATGTATTTGCCTAATGCATCTATTATCCCATGTATATTAAAATATTGAAGGAATAAAATCCCAAAGGGAATTACAATTGAAAAATGAAACAAAATCCTCCATTGATTTAGACCATATAGGAATACCTCCTTTCTTTTTTTAAGGAGATATAATTGGGTTAAAGTCCCCCCGAGAATATATAGATCATAATTATGAGTCATCATTGTATTTGAAAAATATATTAAGGTCCTTCCAACATATTTCATGAGGAGAAACTATGGTTGGAGCATACACATTTATAACCCCAACTTTGATATTTACCTCTTTCCTACAAAATAGAATAGGAACCCATTTATATTTGCTTCTACCAATTGTACATCCCATTTGTGTTTATCCCATATTGTTGTAATACAAAAATCCCTCATCTCAAAAATTTATTTGAATGCACCCTTACATTCTTCACTACTTAATTTTGTTTCTTGTATTGAAAAAACTTAGGACTATAATAAAATTTTATTTCCTATAACCCTTTTCTAGGTGTCTAATTCATACATCTAATTTTCCATTATCCCATTTTTATAATCCAATTATTTTTTAATAGGTTATATGTGGCTTCTATTGGGGCCAATCCCATAAAAATACCAAAATATTACATTTGCTATAACATATCTTTTTATCACAAAATTTTCATTTCTTTTTTCTCTTAAATATATTCTTCAACTTCCTCAAAGTGCTATGTTTCCATAATTTGCTAATTTATCTACTACCCAATTTTCTTCTCTATAAATAAGATCATATTGTCAGATGGTTGGCTAGTAATAGATGATGAAAACTATTAAAATCACCCCCAAGAGAATGTCAGGATTCCACCCTTATTTTTCAAAGGAGATAGAATAGTATTAAAATCACCCTCAAGAATCCATAGATCACAATTATTCATTATTATTTTTGACAAAAATATGCTAAGGTTCTTCCAACATCTTTCACGAGGAGTAACTATAGTTGGAGCATATACATTTATAACCCCAACTTTGATGTTTTCCTCTTTCTAATAAAATAACCCAACAACCCAATTACTTTTTGCTTTTAATAGTTGTCCATCCCATTTGCATTTGTCCCATATTATTGCAATACCACCTGAAGCTCTCGTAGAAGAAACTGCTAAACAATTACCTGTCTTCCAAATCTTCTTAAAAGCATCCTTACACTTCTCACTGCTTAATTTTGTTGTATTAAAATAAAATTAGGGCTATAACAACCTATTAATTCCTTAATAACTCTTTTTTTAGGGGTTTTATTCATACCCCTAATATTCCATGATATCATTTTCATCATCAATACTTTTTATTTTTATTAGTGGGCTTAGCCCCACTTCTTGTTAACAACTATGATATTTTTATTTGGCTTCCCAAATCAATATACTTTTGAGTTTATTTTTCTCTTTGTTCCTACTTTGATGGCCTTCCTCTCCTTCCATTCTAGCCAACACTCTTATGTTGGCTTGAAAATCCTAAATTTCCTTGGATATCCTCAATATTTTCTTTACTATACTGCTCTTGGAATCCTAAAGTTCAAGGAATACACTTCGTACTACTTTCATTTTTATTGTAAGAAGAATATTTTAAGCTACTTGAGGATAATAAAGGTGATTTACATGGATTAATCTTGACCTCCTTCACCTTATTTGCTTTAAAATTCATCTCCCCATATTCCTTTGTTTTAAAATTTTCTTTCCCCTCTTCCTTCACACCTTTATCTCCTTTATTTGTACGTGTGAATTGTACTTCCTCATACCCCATATCATTATTTTATTCTAATGGCTAATTTTAGTGAACTATAATGACCTTTTCCATATGGTGATGAAGAGGAATTTTTCTAATCATTTTCTTAGGAGTGGAAAATCCTTGATTTGACCTAGCTTCTCCTATGATATGGTCTCCTAGTTTCAAAATTAAGCTACCCTCATGCCCAAAAAATTCCATCTCTTCCTCCATTTTTACTTTTCAGTCTCTTGCCATGTGCCCCGTTTCATGATATTTATGACATCAAAATGCAATGTTTTCATAATCCACTTACTGATCCCATTCTCTTTATTTAGATTTAATCCTAATTGACTATGGTAAAGGTTTAGAAATATCCATGGCAATACATATTCAAGTGTATACAACATGCCTTATCTCCTTAGTAGTTGGTCCCTCTTGGATGAATTCACCTAGAGTATTACCAATATTCTTCAAAACCTCCTTATTGATGAGTTGATAAGGAAGTCCAAAATACTAATCCATACTAGAAGCCTTTTAATAGTTTTTGTGTCCATAAATTTTTTTTCACTCCAAGGTCTTAAATATATTGCATCTTTGCCTGTAAACCACGAGCCTCCATCCATTATTTTATCCCTTATTTTTGAACTGGAGAAAATATTGAGAAAAATTCCTTTTGAAATAAATGTCATGGACTAATTTGAATTCAATCCCCACTTCCACTTTATCCAATTTTTAATCTCAAAAAAACCTTGCTAATATCCATAAAACTTACATATTCATCCTCTAGTTTTAAGAACCATTATATCATGCTCATTCGTCTCATCCTTGATAATCACTTATGGTGTAGAATTTGTGACTTGGACTTGGTTTGCCATAGATTCACTCTTCCTATTATTTCTAGGTAGGGCATACATACTTCCAACTTGGCCATTCATACTTTTAGTAAGGACTTTCACAAATGACTTTCTTACCATGTTACCTAGATTTTATTCAAATAAATCCTTTAAATTCTACTTGATAAAACTTTGCTTTCTACTTTTTGCTTCCCTACTCACACTTCTTCCTCACTCTTAGCTCGTGTGCTTTTGGTTGCACTCGCTCTCATATCTTGCTCGTAATTGCTTTCAACTACACTTGCTTTTGACTTGCACTCGCTTTCGGTTGCACTCACTCCCAACTCATGCTCACACTCACTTTTGGCTCGTGCTCACTTTTGACTACACTCACTCTCACTTTTAGCTACACTCCACTCACTCTTGGCTGCACTTGCTCTCATTTTTGGCTACACTTGTACTCACTTTTGGCTACGCTCTCAGCTGCACTCACACTTGCTTTTGACTACACTCACTCCTAGCTTGCGCTTGCACTCGCTTTTGGTTGCACTCCCTCCCGACTTGTGCTTGCACTTGCTTTCAACTACACTCACTCCTGAATCATGCTTACACTCACTTTTGGATGCACTCACTTTCGACTAATTCTCGTACTCTCGTTTGGTTGCACTCACTCCTGGCTCTCGTTCGCACTCGTTTTCGACTACACTCACTCCTGACTCCTCCTGCTCGCATACAATTTTTTACTGTAAGATTATAATATTATTATCTCACTATTGTAATGGGATTAGCATCACTTATTTATACCTATAATATTTATTTTTTGTTTTCCAAATTGATATCCCTCTAAGTTTTCTTTTTCTCTTTGTTCTTGCTTTGAGGTTCTTCCTCTTCTTTTTTCCATTCCCACCAACACATTCATCTTCATCAATCTCTTCAATTTTTCATACTATTCATAATGAGATTTATCTTCTAAAGGTTTATGCTTCCTTTTAGAATAAGAAGTGCAAGGAATGACCTCGTAAACACTTTCTTTATAATGTTGGACCTAAAACCCTAAAGTGCAAGGATGCTCTTCATAGTAATCACTTTTTTATATTTTTCTAAAATTCCTAAATGTTGTAATGGAAACCTTAACATGCGAGGATGATCCTCCATATATATTACTTTCTTATATTTTCCTAGAAGTTCTAAATTCCCATGGTTATCCTCCATACTAATTTATTTATTATGATGTTCTTGAAACTATCAAGTTTAAGGTATACAATCTACACTACTTTCATTTTTATTGCAAGGAGAGGATTTTATAATATTTGTTAGAAAAATAGGATGATTTGCCTTGATTGGAATTGACCTCTTTTATCTCATTTGATTTAAAATTTGCCTCCTCATATTCCTTCACACCTTTATTTTTTTTTTAAATTTGAATTTTTACATTGTATTCCTTCATCTCTTATGTCCTTTGTCTATTCTAATGGTTGATTGAAGCAAATTGTAATGGTGAAATTTGATGATGAAGAGGGGATTTCTTTAGAACTTTCTTGGGAGTGGAAAATATTTCATTTGATCTAGATTTTATATGGTATGATCTCCTTGTTTTATATTGAAGTTTGTCTCATGCCCAAAATTTTTAATCTCTTTCTCCATCATTTTCTCTATATAATCTCTTGTCATGTGTCTAGCCTCATATCATTTGCACATCATAATGCAATGTTTTCATAATCCACTTGTTGATCTTATTATTTTCATTTAGATACTATGGTAAAGGTTTTGAAATATCCATAACAACACAAATATGATCATATACAACATGCCTTCACTCCTTATTAGTTAGTCCCTCCTAGATGAACTCCCCTAGAGTATTACCAATATTTTTTAAAACCTTCTTATTAATAAGTTGATATGGAAGTCCAAAAATCCTAACCCACAATGAAATTCTTTTAATAGTTTTTGTCTCCATAGAAAAATTCTCACTCCATGGTCTTAAATATAATACATCTCTCCCCCTAAACCATGGGCTGCCACCAATTATTCTATCTCTAATTTTAAAACTAGAGAAGATGATGAGAAAAATCCTTTTGAAATAAAAGTCATGAAGAACTTTGAATTCAATCCTACTTTCACTTAATCCAATTTTAAATCTCTTAAAAACCTAGCCAATATCCATGGAACTTACATACTAACCATATGCTTTTAAAACCCATTATTTCATACTTAGTCATTTCATCTTTGATAGTCACTTCAAGTGTCACATCTGCTACCTAGATAGGGTTTTCCATAGATTTGACCTTCATTTTTTCCACATCGGTGGCATCCATACTTCTAGCTAGGACATCATTACTTCTAGTTAGGACTTTTAAAAATGACTTTTCTACCATGTTACCTAGATTATCCTCATAAGAATTCTTTATTTTTTGAATTTCACCAATGATTTAGAACAAGAAAATGTGAGGCTCACTTCTAGCTCGTACTTGTCTCGAATTGCAATCACCCTCAACAAAATTAATTTTAATTAAAATGGGAAAAAAATCTTAATTTAATTATTTTTGTTTTATATATGCAACACAAGGTAGATGGTTCAAAATCAATGTTGTTGATAAATGCATACCCATATTGAAAATATACAATTGCTAACTTATTAAATACAAATAAGTCTTGAAACTACACAAGTAATCCCTTCTTTTTCTTTATAATTTATACCTCAAAACATGGTTATACTTATGATATCAAGAAAAAACCAAACATTTTTACTCTCTAATCAAATTTATTTCCCTTCAAAGGGCCCTTTGGGATTCTTCTAAGTACCCTAGAGTCAAATCTCTTATAATTCCACATCGTTGTATCTAGTGTATTACAAATAAAAGAATCCACTTAGTCCTTATTCTTCTCATATGACATATTTATGTGTGTGAGAAATAAATATATACCATAGGCAATGTGTGTATGGATCTAAAAGGGGTTTTATTAATTAAATCTCAACATTGATGGTGCTATTATTTTTGTCAGATTTGCATAATGGGATTTGTATCTCATTCTATCTTCTGTTAAGAAGAGAAAACTAATTTATTTTCTATTTTATAATATGAGTAGGATTTTACATGTCTAGACTTATATCTTTGGGCAATTTATTCATGCTAAACCATATTTTTCTCACATAATCTCATTTCTCTTATTTTATCATATATAAGGTATAATAGCATACTAACCCATAATATATTCACAAGAAAATTTGAGAAAAAATATTGGTCCATTTTATAACAACTAAACAATTTTTACAATGCAATATTATGCTATGCAATATTACCATTTCCTTTCAACAAAGTCCAGTTCAATCAATTATATAATTTGCTTGAAGAAAAACCTACTACTACCTCCTTAATTTAATCATAGTAGATATACAAGCAATCCAATGATTTGGTAGATTTTCCAAGTTTTTAGACAATAGGCAATCCTATATTACAAATACATTTCCTTTCCAATTCATATATTTTTACAAATGCAACCTAAAATTTGGACCAAAACCCATCCATCAATTTTCATTGCATACACAATGACAAAACTTGTTCTTCAAAAGGGCCATTTACAATAAGATGTGATATAACAAATAATATAGAGTTGACAATTGGTATGTTATTGTTCCTTAAATGAGGTAAGGATTATACTATAAATTAGGCACTATTTAAAAACACACACAAATCAAATCAAATTATAAGGACATGTTGGCATTTTTGCCACATTGATTCTCATTGATGAATGCATTGATGTATTGTTGGGGATCTGACCTTTGATTGATGCAGCTTGGGCGAAAAAAGGAGAAAAATTGAGCAAAAAATGGTTAAGTCCGAAAGCTGCGACGACGCGCCGACATGTTGCGAGAATCGCGGTCCAACGCGATCCAACGCGAGCCAGGTTGGCGGAACCGTCGCGATATCGCGACGTGTTCCGAAATCGCGGGTCGGCGGGCGAGAAAAAGCATTAAGTTGAAAACATGCAGCGATTCGCTGACATGTCAGCGAATCGCGACCCGGGGAGCGTCGAAGGCAAAAAGTGCAAACTTGCAGCGCGTCGCTGACATGTCAGCGAATCGCGACCAAAAATGGCGATTGGTACGGCGACGGAAACATGTAGCGAAATCGCTACATGTTCCGATTTCGCGGGGCAGAGCGCAGGGAGGAGCAACGACGGAAACATGTAGCGAAATCGCTACATGTTCCGATTTCGCGGAGCAAGCTTGCGATGGCGAAGAGGAAGTCAAACATGTAGCGAAATCGCTACATGTGCCATTTTCGCGGGTCAACGGTGGTCAAAGCATTTGGCATTATAAGACGTCGCGATTTCGCGACCCGTCGCGATTTCGCGACCCGTCGCATTTTCGCGACCTGCGCAGTTTTCCCGCCAAGTGCAATATGAACGGCCGAAAGGGTTTTTTCGATTTTCGATGATTTAATGCTAACCCGAATTAAATATTTTGCGGATTTCCGAGGCGGTTAAAGTCGAAGAAGCGCCCAGGCCACCAAAATTAAAGGATTTATTGGTTCAAAGTATTGGTTCGTGGATTATTTTAACGGTTTTCATGCACATGTTTGAAAAACGAATTTAATGAAGGGCCGCAAGCGTTTAATGGAATTTAATTTTTATTTCTTCGAGACTGCGATTAAGGGGATCATCTTCCTCGTTTCCTTCGCATGATTGTAGATCACGAGGAAGTTGGTTTTAATTATTTAATGCTGCAAAGAGGACGGACCTCTATAAAAACCAATGTAATTTTCATTTGCAAAGGTTGGAAAAACTTGCTGCTAGAAACTGGAATTGTATCTGCGGGAATAAAAGGATCGACTTCTAATTTTTCAAGCGTCGCATGGATGAATTTGCTTTTTGTTTTCTGCATTTCTAATAGCATTCGTACTCCTGCATTGCTATTACATTTAAATTCTGCATACTGGATTTAAATACTGCGGTCAAGGTACAATTCCTGGAATGTGGGTTTGGAGGGATTTGCGGCATGTGATTGTGCGAGGATGAAGCTGATTTCTTATGTTACTTGCTGTTGTTGCGTTTTTAGTTTCCTGCTGTTGTTTTTCGATCCCATCACTTCGGCTCTGTGGCCATATTTCCCATTTCTTTACGCAACCTTTTAAATCTCTTTCGAGCAACCCTATCTTAAACCCAATTTTAGAATAGTAGAGGGAACCGGCCCACTCTGGAGATTGGTGCGGGAGCCATTTCTTGCTTCCGACCTTTCAATGTTGGCCGGGTCTAGGGCGCAATTGTAAAAATCCTTTCTGTGGCAGATTCGTGACCAACAGTTTTTGGCACGCCCGGTGGGACAGACTGTTTCTGTCTCCAAGAATTCATAATCGGTGGGATACGCATAATTTTCCAAAGTGATAACCCCACCGGTGCCAACAGTTTTGGCACGTTTTAACACCCGGAGGTCTCAAGATTTGATGAGCTGTCTTGGCCTCACAGCGGAGATTTTTAAGTTCATCTGGCGACTTTCCTTGAGTTGAAGATACGTTCGTGGACGCCTTTGTTTTTTAATTAAAAAAAAAAAAAAAAAAATTTTTCAAAGAATGTTCATCTGGCGACTACGACTTAATGGCGATGGCCGTGATTCCATGAGACCATCGCCACAAAGGCGAGGGTTTTCCTAGATGGGATGATCCGGCCCTCTGAATCTGCAAGTTCGGCATGAAATTCCCGAAGGTGCCACGAAGAATCTGGAAAAATATGATGGTACCGAAGGCATGGCTCTGACACATGTTGAAGATATTGCTATTACGTCCATGATCCATGTCATAGAACACGAAGATGTTATGATCCGACTTCTGGTTCAATCTTTGGAAGGAAGAGCATTGCAATGGTACAGACTGCTCAAACGTCAAAGCATCAGCTCATGGGATGATCTCGCGGGAGCACTGATCAAAAGATTTGATGAAGATCCTTTCTACAGTTCTTTGGATCTCTACCAATTTTTCATGCACATCAAGAGAGCACCTCAAGAGAGCATCACGGACTTCAATGTCCGATTCTTGAGAAGTTGGCAGAGAATTCCAGAGAAGATCCGTCCATCACCCACCCAAGCCCACCTCTTTTATGTTCGAGCTTTTAATTCTGACATAGGTCTCTTTTCTTTGCGGTCGGGTGAACAACGCTTCCCACAAATCTTTGAGGAAGCAGTGCGAGCAGAACAGTTGTTGCTCTTATCAGGAAAATTACCGTGGGGAGAAACTCCATTACCTTCTCCGGTGGTTCCTTGCTCCTGTTTACCCTGCACATTCATGCCAGATCCCTGAGATGCAGTCATGTGAAGTTCAAGGGACAGATCTCGTCCAAAGTCAAGGATTGGAACATGCAAGCACTTTTCCAGCAATGAACAATATGGTTGCTTGCAGTTTTCAGCAAGAGATGGGCCAAGTAGAAGAACAAGTGCAAATTTCAGAGTCTGAGGAGATCCCAGAATCCGAGTTCTCACTTGAAGAGCCCTATGATCACATCAAGGAGTTAGAGGAGCCTGTACTCAGCCCACAGCCAGTAAAGTCTGCAAAGTGGTGGTGTTGGTTCCGACCACTACATCCGGTGCACGAAGAAGTCTTCCATGTGGGTACTAGTAAGAAGGATAATCTGCTGAATTGCATCCTATCGGCACCATGGAGAACTTCGGGGAAGGAGCCAGCCCAATTTCAAGGACCGACTTAAGTATGATCAGATCTGGTCGGGACATTGCAGATTTACCGGATAACATTTCGAGATTGGGTGTCTGGTGGCGACATGCCAATCATGTCGTGCATTATTGTATATAGTATTTTGAAAAAAACAAAAAAAAATAGAAAAAGAAGAAGAAAAAAAAAAAAACTGGTATTGTTTTTATTTGTTCATCTCGGCTCTTGTTGCCTGCGAGCCGTAGATGCTTGTTTTTTCCTTTGTTTTTCTCCTCCCAACAGTTTGGTGGCTTTCTAGCACTTTCTTCTTTTCCCTTCCCCGTTTCCTCTCTTTCCTTTCTTCATCTTCTTCCTTCCGTTTCTTCTGCATTAAAACAAAATAAGCCACGTACTGTTGTTTCTTTTCCCTTTTTTGTTTTTTCCCGTTCCTTCTTATCCCTTTCCTCTAAGTTTATTGTTTTACGCATTTGCTTTCCAGTCTAGTTCATTTTCATTTCACAGACTTTCCTAGTTCCATTCCCACTCCATAACTTCGTTCATTTTCATTTCATCATTCCATTGCAATCACCGCTTGCGCAACCGCAAGAGCTCACTCCATCATCGCGTTCCATTAGTCGTTTCATAATCAGTTATATGCAGGTTTTTCCAGTTTCAATTTTTCAGCAGAACATGTATTGCAGCAGCCTGCCTTTCGTTCGGATATGACTCTGTGCCCAATGGACTAAGGCACGGATTCTTGCATACGGCTGAGCTGTATACCCCGCGAGCCGCCAAGAATGTTGGCATTTTTGCCACATTGATTCTCATTGATGAATGCATTGATGTATTGTTGGGGATCTGACCTTTGATTGATGCAGCTTGGGCGAAAAAAGGAGAAAAATTGAGCAAAAAATGGCTAAGTCCGAAAACTACGACGACGCGCCGACATGTTGCGAGAATCGCGGTCCAACGCGATCAACGCGAGCGAGGTTGGCGGAACCGTCGCGATATCGCGACGTGTTCCGAAATCGCGGGTCGGCGGGCCGAAAAAGCACTAAGTTGAAAACATGCAGCGATTCGCTGACATGTCAGCGAATCGCGACCCGGGGAGCGTCGAAGGCAAAAAGTGCAAACTTGCAGCGCGTCGCTGACATGTCAGCGAATCGCGACCGAAAATGGCGATTGGTACGGCGATGGAAACATGTAGCGAAATCGCTACATGTTCCGATTTCGCGGGGCAGAGCGCAGGGAGGAGCAACGACGGAAACATGTAGCGAAATCGCTACATGTTCCGATTTCGCGGAGCAAGCTTGCGATGGCGAAGAGGAAGTCAAACATGTAGCGAAATCGCTACATGTGCCATTTTCGCGGGTCAACGGTGGTCAAAGCATACGGCATTATAAGACGTCGCGATTTCGCGACCCGTCGCGATTTCGCGACCCGTCGCATTTTCGCGACCTGCGCAGTTTTCCCGCCAAGTGCAATATGAACGGCCGAAAGGGTTTTTTTCGATTTTCGATGATTTAATGCTAACCCGAATTAAATATTTTGCGGATTTCCGAGGCGGTTAAAGTCGAAGAAGCGCCCAGGCCACCAAAATTAAAGGATTTATTGGTTCAAAGTATTGGTTCGTGGATTATTTTAACGGTTTCATGCACATGTTTGAAAAAACGAATTTAATGAAGGGCCGCGAACGTTTAATGGTATTTAATTTTTATTTCCTCGAGGCCGCTATTAAGGGGATCATCTTCCTCGTTTCCTTCGCATGATTGTAGATCACGAGGAAGTTGGTTTTAATTATTTAATGCTGCAAAGAGGACGGACCTCTATAAAAACCAATGTAATTTTCATTTGCAAAGGTTGGAAAAACTTGCTGCTAGAAAGCTGGAATTGTATCTGCGGGAATAAAAGGATCGACTTCTAATTTTTCAAGCGTCGCATGGATGAATTTGCTTTCTGTTTTCTGCATTTCTAATAGCATTCGTACTCTGCATTGCTATTACATTTAAATTCTGCATACTTGGATTTAAATATTGCGGTCGGGTACAATTCCTGGAATGTGGGTTTGGAGGGATTTGCGGCATGTGATTGTGCGAGGATGAAGCTGATTTCTTATGTTACTTCTTGTTGTTGCGTTTTTAGTTTCCTCTTTGTTGTTTTTCGATCCCATCACTTCGGCTGTGGCCATATTTCATTTCTTTCTGCAACCTTTTAAATCTCTTTCCAGCAACCCTATCTTAAACCCAATTTTAGAATAGTAGAGGGAACCGACCCACTCTGGAGATTGGTCTGGGAGCCATTTCTTGCTTCCAGCCTTTCAATGTTGGCCGGGTCTAGGGCGCAATTGTAAAAATCCTTTCCTGTGGCAGATTCGTGACCAACAGGACAATAATGGAGTTATCTTCCTAGTCCAACTTATATAAACCTATTTTTATTAAATGCAAGAATGCATGTAAAGTCTATAACTAATATCAACAATTGAGATTATATCCATGATTCAATATTGAAGAAAATTTCATGTTAATAACATGTAGCACACAACCCCTTTTTTACTATCAAAATGAAAGTAAATATCAGAGTAACATCTAGACCAACCATTCTCCATATGGAATAAAATAGGGTTTTTTTATACTTCTTTTATCCCAACCACTCTCTAAGGCTTCACAAATAAACCATACAAAATAAATGTAATAGTATAATAACTTGTGGATATGAGTCAAATAGTACAAAGTTTAAGTGATATCCCTTTTTATAATCATATAAAATAGATGTACGTGTACAATTATAATTTTAAATTCCTTGTAATATCAAGCCCCAATATTTTTAATATAGCTATAGTTCCATGTCTCATTCTAGATATTATAATGATTATGATACAATCAATAAAACCTTTCCATGCAATGGCCTCAAAATCAAAGTAGAGTTGTAGACATTACACAACTAAAATTTTAAGAACCAATAATAATGAATACACAACAAGGTTACTAATTTGAATTCATAAAATATACTTCACAATAGATTTATAAATAATCTTATAAGGTATAGTAAAATGAGAAATAGATTACCAATTCAAGATAGAATTCCTTTTAGTACATTTAGGGATAAGTTTGATGAGGTCTTGGTGTAAATAAATACTCATACATTAATGGCTTTAGATTTATACATTTTGTAATAATTCCATCCCATAATAGAACATATTTTATTAAATTTATTTAATTGAAGTACCAAAACATTTAAAAGCCTTTTAGAGGCCATGGAAAAGAACCCTTTCTCAATTTCTTTAAAGATGAAAATATTTTCTTGATTCTAAGACGACTCTTTATAAATATTGCATGAAATATAAGAGGTCATATCACTCAAATTCTTGTTATTACAAGAATTTAAAGAATCGTAAAAAGGATCTTTAATGATATAAATGACCTAACTCGATTTGTCAATTCTCATTTCTAATAGAATGTCATCTTAAGATCTCTTCATGCTATGGTTTTATGCCTTTATTCACTAGTATGGTTATCGTATGCTCATAAAAATGATATGCATAAATGTGTTATACACAATGTCTTAAAGTAATATACAATGTCAAGTAATAGAACCACAATGCTTACATAATAAGAATAAGATTATTATATTATGTACAAAACAATAAGATTGTATAGAGGTGCTCATAAAAATATCTCCAACAAGTTGATTCATCCATCTTGTTGAGTCTCCATCTATTGTAGACTAACCCAATGATAGATTCCTACACTTATGCTTAGATAATGATTTGAAAAAACCTCTACAATGTTTTTCTCCTTTTATGACTAGCTATTCTAGTTACCCCTTACTCTTGTCAACTCTTGCTTGCCTACTTGAGTTTTGAGTTTTTGACTTGCCTTACATGTGGTATCCCCTATTTATAGGCTTATGGGAGCCATCAATATTATGTGGATGTATAATTATACATATTAAAAATCACATTGCTTTAGATATCTTCTATTGAACACTTCTCATAATATATCATAATTCCATAAGATAGTGATAAACTATCACATGGATTTATATATTTCTCTTTGAACTTTTCTCATAATATTTCAATAGTTATATGATACTTCCAAAATTATATTGAAATTATAGTCACTTAGATATTCTACAAGATAGTACCATACATCGAATTATTTAAATATTACCTCAAGATGCTTCTACTAGATTTCATAATATTTTCCAGAAATCGTATGAAGCATGACATTCACCACAAGCCATATGCAAGAGAACAGATAATTAAAATAAAAATATCAAGAACACTAAAATAGGATGGATGGGTTCCCAAGGAGTGCACACCCAACAATAGCTCACATAATATTAATACAATACACACTAATACAATGGATGAGTGGTTGGAGGGTATGTATAGTAAATAACTAATCCCCAAATTACAATTATAATTACATTCATCAAGTCCAACATAAGGATCAAGGTTAATTCAACTAAATATTTAATTAAGGTTTAGTTAAGGTTAACATCTAGGTGGTTTAACTAATTCCATAAAGGGTGAATACAATTATATTGGTTGTAGGTTTATATAAAAGGTTGCTTGTAGGCTTACACCATTATCTATCAAACTTGGCCAATAATATCAGATTATCATATCTTCTAACACCCCCCTATATTTTGAGATTGGGATCAAGGAGAGAAGATATTAGAGAGGTTATCATCTCCTCTCCATAATGAATGTGTTGTTGCGCTTACACAACATGCCCTAGTCTACATGGATTGGGAGCCCACTTTTCTTTTTGATCTTGGCAATTTTTCTTTTGTTTGCTTGGGATTGTGCATAATTGTCAAACATCTAAAAACTCAATTTCTTAGTTGAAAGTTTCTATTTATGGATGCCCAATTTCTACGTGCCCTAAATTTGTCACGATGCTTATTGCTATGGTTGTGTATGGTAATCTCTTCAACAATGGTGAATAACTTCTTCCATTAGAGTAGGCTCAAAAAAATCTTTTCAATGAGTACCAATATGCCTATGTTCCCATATAGAAATCCAAACCCGTTTAAATTTAGATATTAGAAACATGGTAATACCCTTTGCAACATGGATTATGTCAATTTCAAGGCCTATTTCTCCTGTAATACTCAATAAATTTTTATAAAATAATATCCATTACATGTGGCTTGAAGATATATTTTTGGTGAATATAAACTTGCCTAGGTTCTAAGAAGAATTGACCTCTCGAATGGCCTATTTTTAGCATGTTGTTTGATTGCCCTATTGACCATGACACTTGCCTTTCACCATAACATCACTTTTGAAGCCCATATATCTTGTAATACTTAATAAAAATTCATGAAACCACTCCATTAGATGTGGCTCAAAAAGATATTTCCAACTAATATAGATTAGCCTATGTTTCAAGGAGGTTTGATACCCAAATTACTTGTTTTCTGCATACTATCTAAGTTGTCGTGCCCAAGCCTTGCCAATTGTCCGATCGCAACATCAATGGCTCATAGATATTGGAGGGAATTTTAATAATGAAACATAAAAAATAATGCTCACCATATGATTTTAGATCATCATCTCATGGAGACTGAAGAGGATTTTAATAATGAAACATTAAAAAACAATACCAATCGCTCGATCTCAAATCAACGACTCATAGATATGAGAGGGATTTTTAATAATGAAAAATTTAAAATATGCCAACCATTCGATCTTAGATCAATGACTCATAGATATTGAAGCAAGTTTTACTAATGAAACATTAAAAAATAACACCAACCATTTGATCTGAGATCAATGACTCACAAATATTGGAGGGAGTTCTAATAATGAAATATTAAAAATAACGCCAACCATCCGATCTCATTTCAATTACTCATGGATATTGAAGGAAGTTTTAATAATGAAATATTAAAAAAATGCACCATTCGTTTGATCTCAAATCAATGACTCATGAATATTGGAGGGAGTTTTAATAATGAAAAATTTAAAAATGACGCCAACCATCCAATCTTAGATCAACAACTAAGATATATTGGAGGGATTTTTAAAAATGAAACAATAGAAAATAGTGCCAATTGTCCATCCCAAATCAATAACTCACAAATATTGGAGGTAGTTTTAATAATAAAACACTAAAAAACAATGCCAACCATCTAATTGCAGATCAATAACTTATGGAGATTGGAAGGAGTTTTAATAATGAAACATTCGAAAATAACACCAACTATCTCATATCAGAACAAAGGCTCATGGAGATTAGAGGGAGTTGTAATAATGAAATATTAAAAAATAACACCAACTGTCCAATCTAAGATCAATGACTCATGGATATTGGAGGGACTTTTAATAATGAAACATTAAAAATAATGTGAATTGTTCGATCTGAGACCCAAATGCTCATAAATATTAGAAGTTCTAATAATGAAATATTAAAAAACAACACCAACTATATTATCTCAGATCAATGACTCAAAGATCTGGAGAAGATATAAAGGGTAAAAAATTTAAAAGGTAACCAACCATCCGATCTAAGATCAATGAATCATAGAGTTTTAAAAAAATTATAAAGGGTAGAGCATTAAACACACTGTCAATTATTCGATCTTAGACAAAAGACTCACCAAAAATAAAAATAAAATAAAAAAGGTAAAGAATTTAAAAGCTCACCAACTGTCCAATCTCAATGATCACTGACTCACAGAAAATCAAAGAAAAAATATAAAGAGTAAAGAGTTGAAAATCCCACCAATCATCTGATCTCAATAATCAATAACTCACAAAGAATGGAGGAAAATAAAATACTTTAATGTAGCCAATAAAATTAAAATCATGGAGAGAACTAAAAAAACAAAAAATAGTCGAAAAACATAGAGAAGAACCAAAAAACATAGAAAATGACTGGAAAATATAGAAAGAGCCAAAAAACACAAAAAATAATAAGAAAACACAAACGATAGGTAAAAATGCAGAGAAGAGCCAAAAACACAAAAAAAATGCAAAAATGTAGAAAATGCTCGAAAAACGTAGAGAAGAGTAAAAAACACATAAAATAGATGAAAAATGCAAAAATTGCTAAAAAGTGCAAAATGTTGTTGGAATATACAAAGAATTGGTAAAAACACGAAAACTGCTGAAAATTGCAAATAATTGCCAAGAAACATAAAAATTTATAGGAAAACATATAATGTTGCCAAAAAGGTGTAGGGAGATAAAAATCGAAAGAGAAAAAATAGATGAAAAGGCACAAAGGAGAAACACATAAAAAAATGAGCAAATAAATAAAAATTCTAATGCCTATAATTTTTGACTTTGTGTCGCACAAAATCTTCTCTTGTAGGTTATCTGACATAGTTGCCCAGAGGGATTTAATATTGACCAAGTGGACACAAATTTGTAAAGTTAAAAATGATAGAATCAATACTCGTCCCACTTGCTATGGCTTCTAGAGCATGAATTTAATCACTTAATGCCAACCTGATTCAAGCAATCCCCAGATTTCTCAAAAGTAAAAATTTAATGAGGCATGGGCAAGAGGTGATCTCGAGGAACTCGCTTCATGAATGGGTGTCAATAGTGGATGCGAGAGTTTTAATGTTGACTAGGCAAACTCATATTTGAAAAATATGAAAGTGACAAGAACTAATGCTCAACTCATTCACTATGGATAACATATGTAGTGATGTTAACAATGTTTAGATGTTGTCAAAATATGAAAGGTGGCATTGAGTGGTAGGAATTAATTCCCAAGCCACATGCTACATATGAAAAAGAAAAATTTTGACCACTCGAGACCAACCAAGCATGGGTAAACCTATGATTTTATTGAGTTGGAAATTTAACGAGGTATGGTCAAACCACAATCAAAGCAATCCCAAGGAGTTCACAATAGGAATGCATTGAATATGGAATCCAAGATTTTATATGCTTTAGGGGAAGAAATATAATAGTAATAAAAAATTATAAAATTTTAGGATACGTGAAGAGCCAAAAAATATATAAATACTAGCCGACTAAACAACCAAGGAGGTCGAAAACCATCCATTAGCTAGCTCATTAGACTTAGGTTGTTCTTTGTTAGCTTTTTTATTCTACTTGGATGGATTTTTTTAACCAAGCCTTGAGCTATGTTCTTGTAACTCACTAAAGTGGGTGAATCTAAAATTGTATGCATTTCACGTCATATATTTCATAATAGAACACTTTGAAATTCTATGTTCAATCTACACATGATGGTGGTGGTTGCATTCAGTTTATTTCATAGTCTTTTTTCCCTCTAAAGGTCACACTGTTTTGGATCTTAGGTTGTGTAAATACTAGTCAAGCCAAGATTGGTTTTAAATCAGAATTGCTGCTTTGCCAAGTCAAAATCAAATTAAAAATAACATAGACTTGTTTATTTTTCATTTTTCTCTCACCTTTAAACCTTTGACTTTTTTTAGAACCTCTTTAGATTAGGAGTAGATTAATTTTAGTTTTAAAAAATCAAAACCAGTTTTTTGTTGTGCATGGTTTACATTTTCATATAGTTGTAAGCTAATCATTGTCATTGTATACAATAATAATATGAATGCAATGAATGACACTATTTGGGTGATTATAGTTTGTATAGTTTAAACTCACCTCTATTTTATGTAGTTTAAATTTTTCTCAGTTTATGTATGTTATAATATCAAAGCAGTGGAATGGTTTTTCAAATAGTTAAATATTTAAGATTAAAATATTGTGCTTAGAAAGCTTGCCACTTAGATTCATACTAGCAAAGGCCCCTTGAAGGAACAACTACCATTGACCTTTGGATTTATCCATGTCATCCAAGGCCTAGCCATACCCAAACTTTGGGGGAAACAGATTTCTTTTAACATGCTTTATTCCAAGTAAGTTGGATTACCCTTGACACACCAATTGTTTGGCTTCTGTCTCTTTATGCCCACCACAAATGACACTAGGAGGAAGTCAGAGTGTGTAATTTGCATGCTCAATAGAATTGGTGCTAGAAGGAGGGCCTGGAGATTTAAAGAGTTAGAATTTTATAGGTATAGTGTTCATCTTACACATATTAATTTTCAAGATAAAACCATAGTTCATCGTCACTAGGTCCAAGTCAATTGTAGGTGGCATTGAATTTCTTAACCTTTTCCAATATAGAAGACCCAGAGCTAATAGAGGCAGACCCATTATTTCTCAAACTACTAATAGTTCTCCTAGAGTTATTATACCTTTTATTCCCTTCACCATTTTCCAAGGTCCACCAATGGCAACTACTAATCCATGGCTAGTGGGAAGTAGTCCTTTGAACATACCTGGGCCTATACATGATATGCCTAAGAATCATAAAATATATCTTCCTAGGTATAAGCATGATGGAATGAGGTTAGCCAAAGAATATACTTAGGCATACAAAGATGTCTTAATCTATTTAGAATTAAACATGAGGATGTTGCTTGTAGAATGTTTCCACATGCATTGGACGCATTTGTATATGATTGGTATATCAACCTACCTTTCAAATATATTACTTCCTAGACCTAGCTAGAGGTAGCATTTATTAGCCACTTTATATTACCAATTTATTGGGCTATGATATATCATCAATTTGCCTCTACCCATAGAGAACCTAATAAATCCTAGAGACTATTCAACACTAGGTTCCATAAATTGTACACTAGATTGGTGGCACCTTACACCCTCATAAAGGAAGCAACCATCCAAATGTACCTTAGATATTTGGACCTATTAACTTCCATGTTTGTGAGGAGATCTCCTCAAATCACATCCTTATTGTTTGCATATAATGAGGCTTTGATAGTTGAACAATAACTAATACCTTAAGATTTTGGTTGAGGTCAATTGCCTTTGCTTGAAAAACCAGGGGCTTATAATAAGATACCACTAATAAATCATGCCCTTACAGAACACCTTCCCATGCTAAACCTATTTCCAGGTGTCATGTATCCTAGCAAAAACCAACCCTTTGATATTGCACCCATAAATGAAATGATACCTAATGTAAGAAATCAATAGACCACTCCAACATACTTGGATAATAAGGTAACTAGAAACAACGTTCTCAACCATACACCTCTAAAAAATAATCAATAGACCCTACCCACATTCTTAAACACATCCACACCCACAAATATTATAACAATTCAACTAATACCAAGTCAACCTTATACCTTGAATATCAAGCTAGATAACATAAAAAGGATGGCTAGAAAATTGAGTAATTATATGCTTAAATTGCAAAGGCAAGTTCCTCAAAACCCACCTACGAATAATACCTAGAATATGAACTTTAACTTCCAAAGGAATAACCATAAATGTAATACTCACCCAAAAAATGGAGTCATCCCAAATCTTGTTAGCAACCAAAATCAATCTAACAACTTAGGCACTTTAGTAAATCTGGTTGATCTTGCTCCACCTAATTGGTGCAAGATCCATTCAATGACTCAACATGGAGAAATTCATTGTTCAAAGTTTAAAACTACTTTAGATATTATCCAAAAAGATATGGAAAATTTAGAGTTAGTACCCACCAATGAGGATTGCAGGAATTCAACTAAATAGAACCTAAGGATAACCCTAGTTTTAGAGACGTATGAACTCTCAAGAGTGAATGAAGAGGAACCCAAAGAATGCTTGGAATAAAAAGTACAAGCTTACTAGTAGTTTCAAAAAGGTAACAATTATATTCTCTAGAGTAAAGGGAAAGCACAAATAACCTCTTACTCACCTCCTGATAAAACCTCCATCCCACCTGATGAGCATGCCGATAAAAACCCCATCCCACCTAAGGGTCCCATAATACCTATACAACCATAATTTAAAACATTAACACCACGACCAGAGAAAATTCTAGAAACAAGTTTAACTATAATATTATTGAAAATCTTAAGAAAACCAAGGTAAACATTTCTCTTTTTGAGGTAGCTTAGTTAATTGACTAGAAGAATTTATTACTTAAAAATCTCTCTAACAAAAATAAAAAAGAGACTAAAAAGGCTATTGATGCTCAAATGATCATATACAAAGAAAAGGTAGAATCTCCACCTTTCCTTCTAACTATTAAAATTGTTGGTAAAAACTTACATAATTATCTTATGGATTTAGGTGCTTTTGGTAATGTGATGTCATACATTATCAACAAAAAAATAGGACTTATTCCTGCTTCCTCAAACAAGAAGGTTGTTCAACTGGATAAGATCAAGGTAAATGTGGTTGGGGTATTGAATCACATCCATATAAGTTGGCTACTGAACCTATAATACAATAATGCATTGATATTTAGGTTGTGGATATCCCAAATGCATATGAGATGTTGCTTAGTCATGACTGGCCAAGTATATTGAATGGTTATATTACAACTAGTTTTTCACATATGTGGCTTCCTTGGTGTGGCATAGCTAGTCAGATTTGGATAGACATGGAGCCTAGGCTTAAGGATCTCATCACTTAGTTCAACAATTCTCTTGAGATCTTGTACATTGAGCTAAAATTGGGATTCTACACTATAGAGGTGAAAACCTAAACTAAATATAATACTTTGGCAATATGGGTCCCGTAAGGTAAAAAAAATATTGATGACTAGTTATGGACCCTCAAGTTTGATAGGTCCAAATCCAAGCACAATAGTGACATCAAAATTGAATTGGTCAACCCCAGAGACAAATCCTATTTTACCACTTATCAATTGTAATTCTCTTGCATCTACAATGTTGCTGAGTATGAATTCTTAATTCATAGATTACAATTTATTATCAAGAAGGAAGTCAAGTATGTACATATCCTAGGAGACTTAGAGTTGTAGGAAACTAGGATGCCTATCATGATAGGTGTCTCTCAAATTACCATAGCCATGTTTGGGAATTAATAAAGTAGTTTGATGCTTTTAATATCCAAGTTATTCCACATACAAAGAGCCATACTGTAGATTCATTGGTAGTAACAAAAAGTACCCTAGATCAATTGCTCATTCTAAGATAAAGTAGTTCTCAGTAGAATTGGTTGTCACCCCCTTTATACTAGACAATTTCCAAAAATTTCAAATATTTAAAGACAATAGGTATTTTATTGCTAATTTAGGTGTATTTGAAACACAAAACATAGACAAGAAAGACAAAAATTGTGTAGAGTTGGATGAAGAAGGTGAATTAAGATTGAATATGAACACAATTTCCAAAGGTATGTTTTTTGGGAATGTTTGTTTGATATTGATTGTTTTTCCCACAAGTAGTAGATTACAAGGAATATATTCTAGGAAATGTTGATAATCCCTAAAACGTCTTCCTAGGAAAGACCTATATTGATGAGGAGAAAAGGGAATAATTCAAGCCTTAATGAATTATAGAGATGTTATAGCATGAAGCTATGAAGATCTAAAGGTCTATGATATATACATCATTACCAACACCATTCCCATAAAGTTGGAAAAAATACTTTTGGAAAAAGCAAAGATCAATGATCCATTATTGTAACCTCTTATTCTCAAAGACGTACAAAAACTATTATTAACCTAAATTATTTTTCTTGTAAGACATTCTACTTGGGTTACAAATTTGGTATCAATTTATAAGAAGAATGGAGAAATATAACTGTGTGTAGAATTTTTTTTTTAATAAAACGTCTAAGAAGAATAATGATACCCTTTCTTTTCTAGATGAAGTATTACAAATAGTAAATAACTCTTATATAATGTCCTTCCTAGATGGTTAGGATACAATCAAGTAATGATAGACCCCAAGGACATGATTAAAACTATATTTACTATAAAATTGGGAACACTTGCATACAAGAATTTGTTATTTGGCCTGATCAACATGAGAGAAAGTTTCCAAAAAGCTATGGACATTGCCTTCAAGAACCTTATTGGGAAATGCATCTCGATTTACGTAGATGACCTCATTGTATTTTCTAAAATGCATACAAACCATGTGTAAGACTTAAAAAGGATACTGTAGAGATGCCAAGAGCATGCAATTTCATTGAATTCTAAAAGTGGATATTTGGAGTTACAGAAGGAAAAATCTTAGGGCATTTTATTTCAAAAGTTGGTATTTACATTGATTTAGAAATAATTTAAGCTATTCAAAAAATTCCCCTACCTAGAAGCAAAAAGGAAATGAAGTTCCTCTTCAAAAAATTAATTTTACGAGGAATTTTACTTTTGGGTTTGCAAAAATTGTTTAAATTTTGAACGTGATGCTCAATAAGGATGCTAAGATTACATGGATTGGGAAAGCATAAAATTCCTTCCAATAAATTAAAAGGGGAATCATGAATGCCCCTATATTAATTAGTCTAGATTACACCTAGCCTTTCTACATTTACTCATTTGCATCAGAACATTTTATTGCTGGTGTTTTAATTTAGAATAAGGAATCTAGAGATGAAATACCAATACCTTTCATAAGCTCACAATTGAAGGATTTTCGACTCAATCACAAACAATCCTTTGATCTAATCAAAGCCATGAAGAAATTTTTTGCATTATATCCCGCACAATAAGGTGTTTGTAGTACTAGATTCAACTATGAAAACAATGTTGATGCAAAATAGGTTAGGAGAACATAGAGGCATGTGGGTGGCTATCCTACAGGAGTTTGATTTAGAAATATAGTCCATGGAAATTATCATAGGATAGAGATTGAGCAAAATATTGGCTAAAATTGACAATTAGATCTCATGCCAACTTTATTCTGCAAAATAAATTCCAATGATGAGTGGTATCAGGATATTTTTAATTATTTATTAACTGGAGTATGTCTTGATCACTTAAATTCCACCCAAATAATAGCATTGTGTCTTAAAAGCATGAACTTTATGATAAAATCAAGCACTTTGTATTGAAAAAACCATGAAAGGATCTACTTGAGATATCTAAACAAACAAGAAGCTATCAAAGTCTTTTAAAAAAATTCATGGTAAATAAGGAACAAGACATGGCTCAAGGATTGCCATAGCACACAAGATACTAAGAGCTAGTTGCTATTGGATCCATGTATTTAAATATGCATATGTGCACACTCGATCATGCCATATTTTTTAAATCATAGCTCATTGAGAAAGAAAATTCTCCAATGCCATTACAACCAGTGATGAAGTTCATCCAATTTCATAGTGGCAACTAGACTGTATTGATGTCCTCAATCCTAACTCATTATCTAACCATAGATCCATCCTAATTGACATAGATTACTACACTTCTTGGAAATAGGCTCAAGCATCCAAAAACTACACAATAGAGGTCATGATCCAATTTCTCATCGTAATCAAGTTTGGGATGTCGTATGCTCTGGTATGTGAAAATGGACCTACTTTTTATTCCTTATTATCTATTGAATGGGCTTATTATAATAAGGTAAGTCTAATTTTTTTCTAATTACTATCCTTAAGATAATGGAGTACCGAAATAAACTAACAAAAACCTTTTGAAATTAATTAAGGGACTAGTATAATAAATTGAAGTACGCATTGTGGTCAGATGGGATAAGGATTGAGTATTTATTAGGAACATTCCCCTATCATTTAGTTTATGATCAATCTTTCTCATAAATCTCAAGATACTTACCTTGCAATTCATGAGAAACTACTTAGAAATAGATGTTAGGATTGAAGACTGGCTATTTAATTTTATGTGTTTTTATGAGGGGAAGATGAATTGCAATATTTTAGTAAACATTAGGGAATGGTAAAATGATGGTTTGTTATTAGGTCAAAAATATAAGCCTTTAGGATTGCTTATTTAGAGTTACTTTGGGTTAATAATATGAGAATAAAGGAGACCATAGAAAATTTGACTCCCTTTGGCTATGTCCCTTTTAGATATCAAAGATTCTAGGAGAGAGTAGCTTCAGGTTAAAAAGCCTAAATAGAGAGGGTGTCTTGTTTCTAGTGAATGGGAAATTCCTCAAACACTTATTTAGTGCCTTAAAATATCTCAGTGTTGTCTTGTAAATAAGCCCTACACATAGTTGTGTTGTGTTGGTATTATTTCACTTTATTCTCATTTTTTTGCTTTACATTTTGGGTTTGCTACCATTCTATTTTGTGATTTTCTCTTTTTTGGCCCAAAATAGTAAAATACAACCAACTTTTGGTTACTCTAAGGAGGAAGTGTTTCTACATAATTTGGAGATAAAAGGTCCTACTTTGAACTCAATGAAGCCAAGATTGACTTAATCAACCATTTGTTGTATATCCATGGCTTTGGGAAAAACAAATCAATTTAGAAGTAATGCAAATGGTTGTTGCAAGTTCACAATGAAAATACTTTAAATATATTTATCCTCTTAATATACATAGTGATACCCAACCTAGAAGTAAACCCCAATGCTTGAAATTGATTAAAATAAATCTATGATCCAAAAAAGGAGGTGCTCAATTTTTTGGGTGATTCAAATAAACTCTATCGAGGCTATGAACACTTGGTCGACAATAGAGTAAGGTCTAGAGTGAGATTAGACATAACTTTATCGAGTCTATAAATTCTTGGTTGGAAATGAAGCAATGTATTATAGTTGGTGATATGTCTACTTATGAGGTAAGCTCATCATTAGTAGATAGATGTTTGCTCAGGGTGAACGAGCCTGATTTCTAAATTGTGATAGCAAATTTTAACTTATTTCAAAATAATATTGAATTTATATGCACACACCTTTGTTGAGACAAAATGGAGTAATGCTTTTAGGTTAATTGCATAACCCTAGCCTTGTATGGATGCCAAAGTTTTGATTTTATTGGTCTTGTATTTTCATTGTTTTAGGAGGGTTCATTCTATTCCCAAAGTGCTCAGGAGTATTTCCCAATAGAGTCACTATTTATTGTTGTGCTTGCACAACATGCCCTAGTCTACATGGACTTATGACCTACTTTTATTTTTGATCCAGATGAATTTTTTTCCTAAGGCTTGTGCATAATATTCAACCATTTAAAAACTGAAATTCTTAGTCAAAAGTTTCTAGTTATGTATGCCCAGTTTTTGCATACCCTGAGTTTGTCATTGCGCTTATTTCTATGGTTGTGTATGGTAATCTCTTCAAAATGGAAAATAACCTCTTTCATTGGAGTAGGCTTAAAAAATATTTTCAATAAGTACCAATATGCCTATGTTCCCATAGTCGTAGCAACCCAAACTTGTTTAAATTTAAATACTATAAACTAGGCAATACCCTTAACAACATGGATGACATCAAATTTGAGGCCCATATATCCTATAATGCTTAATAAAATTTTATGAAATAACATCAAGTATATGTGTCTCCAAGAGAGAATTTAGACAAATATAAAGTTTCCTAGGTTTTGATAAGAATTGACCTCTCAAATGGCCTATTTTTAGCATGTTGTCTGATTTCCCTGTTGACCATGGTGCCTACCTTTCACCACAATGTCACTTTTGAAGTCCATATATTTTAAAATACTTAATAAAAATTCATGAAACTACATCTATTGGATATATATCAAAAAGATCTTTTTGACAAATATAAATTTATCTATGTTCCAAAGAGTTTTGATACCCAAACCTACTTATTTTTTGCACATTATCCAAGCTATCATGCCCAAGACCTGCCAACCATCTGATATTAGATCAATGACTCATAGATATTGAAGGGATTTTTAATAATAAAACATTAAATAATAGCTCAAACACTTCGATCTCATATCAACAACTCATGGATATTGAAGGGAGTTTTAATAATGTAACATTAAAAACAATGCCAACCATCCAATCTCAAATTAACAACTCATGGAGGCTTGAGAGATTTTTTATAATAAAAATTTAAAATAGAGCACCAAATATCCGATTTCAAATCAATGGCTCACAAATATTGGAGGGAGTTTTAATAATGAAACATTAAAAAATGTCAATCGTCCAATCTCAAATCAATGGCTCACGAAGGTTAGAGGGAGTTATAATAATAAAACATTGAAAAACAATATCAATCGTCTAATATTAGATGAATGATTCATGGATTTTTAAGGGAGTTTTAATAATGAAACATTAAAAATGGCTCAAACTATCTAGTCTCATATCAACAACTCATATAAATTGGAAAGAGTTTTAATAATAAAATATTAAAAAATGACACCAATTGTTTGATCTCAAATCAATGGATCACAAATATTTGAGGGATTTTTAATAATGAAACATTAAAAAATAGTGTGAACCATTCGATCAACAACTCATGAATATTGGAGGAAATTTAATTAATGAAACATTAAAAAACAATGCCAACCATCCGATCTTAGATCAATGAATCATGAATATTGGAGGGAGTTCTAATAATGAAACATTAAAAAACAATGACTCAATGATTTGAGGGAGTTTTAATAATGAAATATTAAAAACAATACCAATTGTTCGATCTCTAATCAATGACTCACAAATATTTGGAGAAATATAAAGGGTAAAATATTTAAAAATATTTGAATAAAAATATAAAGGATAGAGCATTTAAAATCCTACCAACCATCCGATCTCAAATCAATGGCTCATGGAGATTAAAAAATAAATAAAAAGGATAATATATTTAAAAAATTTCCAACAATCTAATTTCAATGATCAATGGCTCATGAAGAATTAGAGAAAAATATAAATGGTAAAGCATTTAAATGCTTGCCAATCATATGATCTCAACAAAAGACTCAAAGAGAATGGAGGAGAATAAAATATTTTAGTGTAGCTAATAAAATTAAAACTATAGAGGGCGAAGAACGAAGAACTAAGAATCGATGAATAAAATAGGAGTCCATGAATCGGTGAAGAATGAAGAATCGGTGAAGGAAAGAGGATTTCATGAATCGGTGATGAACGAATAAAGAATTGTTGCTTGTTGGAGTTGACCATGAAGGGAGGGGTGATCAAAGGAGGCTTAATCATGCAAAATAAAAACTAGGGAGGTGTAGGGATGAGTAGTCGAGGTGGTATGCATCCTCCCCAACCATCACATTGTTAGTCCTTCATGTTGTTGCCTTCTTGCTGCTATCTGTAAAAAAATATCTAACTATCATGAAAAAACTATCAGGTGGTTCATTGTGAGCTTGCAGATAGGTCTACAAGACCATAATCTTAAGTTGAAACAATGTTTCAGCAGGAGAGGTTTAATAGATGATATTTTAAGCATAAGCTAGGAGTGAGTGTGCAAGTCAAGAGAAATGATATCATGAGTGTGAACCAAGAGGGAGTGAGAGCCAGGATCTAGTCATGGTAGAAGAGCAACAGGTTCATCCAGAGTGCATCAATGCTTCAAACCCTTACCATGAATGTGTGGAACATTGTTTCCAAAATTTTTTGAAGCCAAGGAACGTCGAGAAAAATAAGAGACAAGGACAATTGTGAGCAAAGATGGAGTGCAATTTGGGAGTGATTGTGAGGCAGGAGAGAGTGCAAACCAAAAGGAGTTTAAACTAAGAGGGAGTGCAATCCAGGATTCAATCATGAAAAAAGAGCGATAGGTTCATCCAACATGCATTAATGCTTCAAACCCTTACCACAAATGCATGGAACATTGTTTCCAAAAAAAATTGAAGTGAAGGAATGCCAAGAAAAAAAAGAGACACAGGCAATTGTGAGCGAGGATGGAGCACAAGCCTGGAGCAAGTGTGAGGCAATAGAGAGTGCAAGTTGGAAGCAAGAGAGAGCGCAAGTAGAAAAGGAGTGTAAACCAAGAGGGAGTGCAATCCAAGTGCAAGCCCTATTAGCTATTATGGAAGGAAAGTCATTTTTGAAAGCCCTAATGGGAAGTTAGGATTCCCTAGCTAGAAATCAAAATGCCCTAGTTGGAAGTATGAAGGCCCAAGCTGGAAATAATCGAAAGAGCGAATACATGGCAAGTTTGATCCAGGTAGCAGATGGTACACCAAAAGTAAGTATCAAGGATGATATGATTGAGAATGATATAATGGTTCTTAAAAGTATAGGGTTAATATGTAAGTTCCATAGATCATGGCCAGGTTTTTTGGAGATTCAAAATTGGATCAAGTGGAAGTGGGGATTAAATCCAAATTATTCTGAATTTTCTTCCTAAAGGTTTTTTCCTCATCATCCTTTTTAGTTCAGAAATTAGGGATAAAATAATGGTTGGTGGCCCATGGTTTAGGTGAATAGATGCACTTTATTTGAGACCATGGAATAATTTTTTTTCGTTGAGACAAAAATTATTAAGAAGCTTCCAGTATGGGTTCAGTATTTTGGACTTCCATATCGGCTTATAAATAAGGATGTTTTAAAAAATATTGGAAATACCCTAGGGGAATTCATCAAGGAAGGACCAACAACTAAGGAGTGAAATAATGCTATATATACTCGAATATGTGTTGCTATGGATATTTTAAAACCTTTGCCACAATCCATTAAGATTAAATTTGAATCAAGAGAATGGGATCAACAAATAGATTATGAAAATATTGCATTTCTTTGCCACAATTATTTTGAGATTGGACACATGGCAAGAGTTTGCAAAGTAAAAACTATGAAGAAAGAGATAAAAAATATTAGCCATGAGATAAACTTCAAGACGAAGCAATGAAATCATACAATAATAAAAGCTAGATCATATCAAGGATATTCCACTCCAAAATAAGAGGTAAATAAATCCTATCGACAATATCAATTGGTAAGTTTAGAAGGAATTAAAGGTGCAAAAGAAGATGTGGAGATAAAACCCAAAACAAAGACAAAAAAAAGGTCAAGTTTATTCCAAGTAAATCATCTTCATTTTTCTCTAGTAGTATAGAATCCTCTTCAGGTAATAAAAGTGAAAGTGGTCAAGATGTTATCCCTTGCACTTTAAGGTTTCAAGAGCAGAATAATATAGAAATGAGGTTCGAGGAAATCCAAAATAATTTAGGGTTTTAGGGCAAAATAAGAAGGTAATTGCTATAGAAGAGCATACTTGCATTTTAGGTTCTCCAAGGAAATATAAAGAAGATTGTGCTTTTGAGGTTATTCCTTGCACTTCAGATCCTTCAGAACAAGACAAACCTAAAGATGATAAGTCTTACTATGAGTAGTGTGAGAATATTGAAGAGATTGATGAAGATGAAAGTATTGCTAGGAATGAAAAAAGAGAGGAAGACCCAATAAGCAAGAAAAATAAACACAAAGGGATATTGATATGGGAAAACAAAAGCAAATATCACAAGTGTTAACAATAAGTGGGGCTAAAACCTCAATTAAAAAAAAATAACAATGAAAATAATATCTTGAAATATTAGGGGAATGAATAACCCTAAAAAAATGTATTAAGAAATTGTGAGGTGGTTATAGATAATATATTTTTGGATATAGAAGTTGGGCAACAAATATTTTAGCCATTTGTAGTGTTGAATTTCATCTTGACAAAATTTTAAATTTTGAAGGCATTTGATATAGGAGTTGATTGTGGATACTTAGTAGTTTGAGGAAGATGAATAATATATTTGATAGAAGGGTAAATGAAGAATATATCCGACAGAAAGATAGAGTTGGATATGCTTTAATTAACTTGTTATAAATGTAATGAGAGCAATGTAATATTTTATTTTCATAATGGAAGTGGCCCCCAAGAGAAGCCATGCATAACTTGTATAGAGAGCCAAAAACACAAAAAAAAATGGCCAAAAAACATAGAGGACCGAAAACCACAAAAAATGTTAGAAAATGCAAAAAATAGATGGAATACATAGAAAATAATAGAAAACATAGAAAATAGCCAAAAACACAGAGTAGAGCAAAAAAATTAAAAAATGGCTGGAAAATGTAGAAAATGACCAAAAAATATAGAGAAGAGCCAAAAAACACAAAATGACTAAAAATGCAGAAAAATATTAGAAAGTGCAAAATGTTGTTGGAGTGTACAAAAAATTATCAAAAAACATGAAAATTGTTGAGAAACACAAAAATTACCAAAAAACATAGAATGTCACTAGAGAGGTGCAAGGATAGAAAAATTAGAAGAGAGAGAAAGTAGAAGAAAAGACAAATGAAAAATAAATAAACAAATGAGCAAATAAATTTAAAAAATATATAACTAAAAAGATTATAGTACCTACAATTTTTACTATGTATCACACAAAATTTTCTCTTGCAGGTTATGTGACATAGCTACTTGGAATTCAAATATGGTGGATGCAAGAATTTAAGATCGACCAAACAAGCACAAATCTATAGAGCATGAAAAACGTAGATTCAATACTTGTCCCACTTGCTATGGCTGGAAAAGCATGGATTTAACCACTTAACATCAACCTATTTCAAGCAAATCCCCATATTTCTCAAAAGTAAAAATTTAATTAAGAATGACAATGGCATGGCCAAGAGGTGACCCTAAGGAACTCACTTCATGAATGGATATAGATGATGGAGACAAGAGTTTTCATGCTGACTGGATAGGCTTAGATTTATAGAGCATAAAACGATGGGAGCTAATGCTCAACTAATTCATTGTAGAGGATAAATATAGGACGTTAACAATGCTCAAATGGTGTCAAAAGGTGAAAGGTGGTACTGAGTGATAGGAATCAATTTCCAACCAAATTGCTATAACCAAAAAAGAAGATTTCAAATCACTTGAGATCAACCAAGCATAACTAAGCCTAAGATTTCATTGAGTTGAAAATTTAATGAGTCATGGTCAAAGTGCAGTCAAAGTGATCTCGAGGAGCTTGCAACAAAAATGTGCTAAATATGAAATCCAAGATTTGATATGCTCTAGAAGGAATATACTAGTATTAAAAAAATGTAAAAGCTAGGCTATATAGAAATCCAAAAAAGCATAAATATCGATTGACTAAATAGCCAAGGGGATAAAAAACCATTCATTAGCTATGCCATTGGACTCGGCTTGTTCTCTATTTGCTTTTTAATTCTAGTTGGATAGATTTTATGAACCAAGCCTTGTGCAACTCCTAAGATTTATTCTTGTAACTCACTAAAGTGGGTGAATTTGATATTGTATGCATATCATGTCATATATTTCATACTATAAGGATTTAAAATTCTATGTCCAATTTGTGCATGATGATGGTGGTTGCATTTAGTTTATTTTATAGTCAATTTTTCCTTTGAAGTTCACACCATTTTGGACGTTAGTTTATGTGAATACTAGTCAGGTTAGGATTGGTTTTAAATTGGAATTGTTGCTCTGTTGAGTCAGAATCAAATTTAGAAAAACATAGGCTTATTTATTTTCTATTTTTTCTCTCCTACATTTAAACCTTTGACTTTTTTTAGAACTTGTTTGAATTAGGAATAGATTAATTTTAGTTTAGAAACATTAAAATTAGCTTTTGGTTGTGCATGGTTTAAATTATTGTATAGTTGTAAGCTAATCATTGTCATTGTATATGATAATAATATGAATGTTATGAATGATACTATTTGGGTGATTACAATTTGCATCGTTTAAAATCATCGTTGTTTTATGCAATTTAAATTCTACCCAGTTTATGTATGTTGTAATATCAATGTAGTGGAATGGTCTTCCAAATAGTTGAACATTTAAGATTAAAATATTGTGCTTAGGAACCCAACATCTTCGAGTAATAACAACAAAGTCCCCTTGAAATAAAAACTACCATCAACCCTTGGGTTTATCCACATAAACCAAGACCTGGCCATACTTGAACCTTAGGAAAACAAATTCTCTTTAAAGAGGAAACATGCTTTGTTCCAAGTAAGTTGGCTTGCCATTGACACACCAACAATTTGACTTCTACCTCTTCATTCTCAATAAAACTAGTATTGGGGGGAAGTTGAAGTGTGTCATTTGCATACTCAATAGAATGCTAAAGTAAGTTGAAGTGTATTGGAACCACTCTATTATATCATATAAAATATTTTCAAGAAGTCAACTAATGAGCTTCCATCACCATTTGGAAGACTATCAAGATATCAAAAAGTGATCCTCCATATCCATATGGAAGTCTACTAATTTCCTCTTAAGGAACATATTGTCAAGTCCAAGATATTCCTATAATCACTCTCATGGCACTTTGAGGATGATTTGCATCAACTTTACCCACTAATTAGGGAAAATAAATCACTTTTTTTCTTTTCTTACCAAAGGTAGATGAACTAGATCAATCCTAACTTGAACATGAAGGCATGAATGCTTATTCTAGAACCAAGATGTTGATCTTCTCAGAAGATCATCTTCAATGTGCAATATGGTGACCACAATATATTCTATGACCTCAAAAGAAAATAACTAAATACTCAAGCAATATGCATGTTTCTAAATAATCATATCCCATGGTTAGAAAGTAACCCATTTGAATAAGATATACTTTGCATTGGTCAACCAAAACATACTCCTCTTGCGTCTAAAAAACCTCCACAAAATTGTATTAGGTCCATGAATAAATGCATTGTATGTGGTCTATAACAATCCTATGAAATTGTCAAATTCTACTATAGAACACAACAAAACCACTGCAACCAATATGAAGATCTTGAAAAATCATGCAATTTGAAAAAAAGGGCTCAAAATGCTTTTGTATGAAAAAGTTATGACCTTTATAATTTTATTACTTTTCTACCATAACTACTATTATTTATTATGATAGTGACTACTTGTCAAAATCTAGTTGGTGAGTTCAATTTATATTGCAAGAAAAAATAATGACAATCAATTAAATACAAGATTGACCACCACATTAGTTTTAAAGAGTTCCACATTTTCAAGTCAAAGTCAAAAAGTGAGGGTTGGGGGTTTGAACCATGGACCTCTTGCATGACAATCCTTCATATGCAATTAGCTAGCTACCTTACCAATGAACCATATACGTAGTTAAAAAGTGATCCTCCACATACCTTGGCTGAGATTTCAATGATTGAGCTTTAAGCAAATGAGAAAAATACAAAAGCAATGTTGGATTTTGAACTTAAGAACATTTTGGAAAGAGTGCGTAGTGTGCCTCACACTAGCTATAATATCCACAACCAAGGTTGAATCAACAAACACCCAAATAAATTAAAGTGGGATATCAAGCCACAAAAACTCTATGCATATCCATTGTAGAGTTTTGTGTAAAAGTTTATGCCTCCACCACAAGCTTCTATCAAAAATTCCATGGATGGCATGCTAGGGTGTTAGAATTGGAACACTACAGGTAAAGGATATATCATACCATGGTGCCTCAACCTCTAAAAAAAATAATTATCTCAAAACTTATCATTTTCACTTCATACCAATTCATAAAATATGAAGGAACCATGATTGTAATGAAAGAATACCATCAGAATCCTTCTCTATGTGCACCCCCTCATGGTCAATACCACTGCAAAATACTAGGCATGTTGGAACTCTTGACCTCCTACATAAGGAGCCTTTCTATATGCTTAGCTAGCTAGCTTATCCATGGTACATATGGATAGTTAAATAAATCACCAAATACTATGTAATTGCAAATAAAGAAATAATGTGTGTTGTCATCTTATAATATCATAACCTATCAGGGTAGTAGCCTGACACACCTAGACACTCATACCTCACATTGAGTAGCATAATAAAAAGCTCTATGGGTAGAGAGAATTCTTGTAGGGCAACCTCCAAGGTTTTTACAAAGGCTGACTCCATGTCGAATATGATATTTTGCACATATTTCATACCTTGTGGGCTCAAGTATTTGCTTCTTGCCAACAAGAAAATAAAATAACATAAAACAAAAAATAGTAAAAGAAAATGTAGGTATATAAAACCTAAGCTATGGGGGTGATGCACCAAGATCAAGGTTTTGTCTAACTACTTGAACAAATTAAAGATGAACACATTCACCATAGTCTAATAGATAGAAATTGAACACACTCCATAACACATAACCTAGAATCAACAATAAATAAAAGTAGGATATAGTGAATATAGTCACAACTTGTATTTATTCTTCAAACAATTACAAGTCATGTGATCTAAAGAGGCTTGATGCTCCTTAGACAACAACTCATGGTTTAAGTCCTACTCATATAGAGAAGAGGTGAAAATAAGAGCTCACAAGGCTAGGTATGAGGCATGAGTAGGAAGTTTAAAATGCCTTACTTGTAGACATGAAAAATTGACTCATTTTCCTTAGTTTTCCTCCTAGAGAAGTAAGATCATATTTGAGCTTAATTTTACCTAAACAAATCCCCTCCAAATTTACCAAAACCTACACCATATGATAGGGCTCAAAAATAGCTTTCCAATGGTATATTATATATCCAATTTTGACATCGTTTGACCCCTCAAACTGCCAAAAAACTGTGTACATGTCTAACCTCCTGGCAAGATCATATGATGCGATCCTTGATCGTACAATACAATCCTTGATCATATGCATACGATCTTGCTCAAAATAGAAAATATTAACTTAGCAAAATGACAAACCAGTTACAACGTCCTTTGTCCTCACCTGTGCAACCGTATGATAGTTACGGGATAGGATCCGTCGATCAGACCAGCTTGGAGGAGGTTGCAACCCATTTTGTTTTCTAGACCAATTTCATCAACTTGCTTATCCTATTTAATTAGATATCCTTCCCCTCGAATTCCTCCTTGCACTCCTAACGCATCGATAGGATTTTGCATCTTAGCTCTGGATATTTTACTATTGCTTACAGGATCGGAGGATACAGTCGATATCGAATCGATACAATATTGCATCGGAGGTGTACGATCTTGCTCAGATTGTACGATATTGCTCTAAAATCACTTGGGGACAATCCCGAGCACTAGTTTGCATATTCTATCTTTGTTTCTTTTCATATCTACCATTTTATTTATCATTTGCATCATATAGATTATAGAATTCAATCATTTGCATTTTGGAGTTCACCGATTTTGCATATAATTGCATATTACATGTAGTTTAAAGTAACTCTCTATTATCTACTTTCAATTATAACATTTAATAGCCAAAATTTAGTTTCATTCTACATAAAAAAAAATTGAATCTCTTGTTTCTTGTTTTCTGCACTCTATCCATGAATTTGTAGGTTTCTATCAAGATTGTATTGTTCGATCTCTAATCAGACGATATGATTTTGAATCATATTCGTATGATATTGCTCTATTTGTATGATTTTGCCCTGCTGTATACAATCTGGACTACAATCAAAAAATAGAATCTCCATCAAACTTATGGATACAGGTAAGAGTTTTAAATCACTTTTTAAGCACTACATTATCCATTTGGATTCTGTTTTCTGTTGTTTGTTGTCTACATATGAAATAAAATTGCATATAGATTAGCATAGTTGCATATTGGCCAAAAACTAGGTATATGTGAGATTTTATAAAAGGAACACATCAAAACAAACTCCCAAACCTAGGCGTGGAAATAGCCATAAAATGTTTCCTGGTGAACCCTAAAACCAATTCATCAAAAAATCACCATAAGAAGGTACGATCAAGTACCTCTCTTTCGAGGTGTAGACCTATTTTCCCACATTCCCCTTCAAGGTGCAGATCCATTAGCTTTGAGGAAAGGAGTGTGAATTTTAGACCTACACTTACAATGATTTTTAAAGACCTATTTATAGGTTGATATTGAGGGGCTTTTTACCTCTAAAATCCTACATAGAAGACTTGAGAATTAACTTATGTTCTATAGAAAAAATCCTTCTACACCAAGATTTGGTTGCCTCAAGGTCTATGGATCTAAGACCATTAATGTTGAAGGCTTTTGGGTCCTTGGATGGGAAATTTTTGCTGCCATCACCCCCCTATGGTGTGCTTATAAGGTGTTTGTGCCACTAATTTCTCCTTAATTCAAGATTTTGGACATCAAAAATACCTATTGACATCATTGGTATGGATCTTCTTGTTGGTGTATGATTGGTAGGGTAGGATTACCCATATGGTAGGCAACCACTATAGCTACCATGTGGATGGCTGTGACAAGCTAGACCATGAAAGTCAACTTCTATTGCCAATGGCAGATATATATTTAATTTCCTTTTGTGCTACCTTCTTTCTTTGTGAATAATCAACACATGTCCTAGCTGAGGTAGGGTCCCTCTTAGCCAATGGAGGATCTTTTTTGACTAATTGAACACTTTCTTCTCCCACTTTTGAATGGCTACCACATGTTTGGTCAAGGCTTCATTGGGGGTTTCCCTTTTGTTGTTCCAACCTTCCCTAGTGAAAACAATGCGAGCCATTAGATGGAAAATCGATGGTCTGTAGGCCTTGGATTCCTCAAACATCTTACTTAAGGTGGAGGAGTGTCAACCATTTATGAGAGATCCAATGACTAGTGCAACTTAAAAATTATTGTGACTGCCTATTTTAGATAAAATAGAGTGCCAACTATTGATGATTGATCCAACAATTAACATGAACTTGATGCTTGTTTGCCCTTTTGTATCCCAACATTGGAACCTATCCAAGATTTTAGATTTTTCAAGCCTTAAGGACTTGAAATTCTCCAAAAAGACTGATCATAAAATAAGGGATTATTGATGCAATGTGATGAAGCTCAACTTGTGACCCCACGGTTTGGGACTAAGGCTCCATGGTAGTTCCTTCCTTTTTTCTCCTGGGTCACCAAATTTCTCCTACATGATATCCTAGTATGGTGTAGATATAAAAAATATTGGGCTAGGAGCTATGAAGCCAAGTAGACACAAGAAGCACTCAAGTCTGTGAGTTTTTTCTTAAGGAGGTTGGATTAATCCAAATCCGTGATGTGTATTACACCCCCACCAATGGAAGTCATTTTAGTTATCATGAAAAATATTCCTTGAATCTTCCCTCATATGAGACCAAACTTAGATATCACTAAAAAGGTTATAGAGGGTAATGTAAGCTGCTAGTTTCTAGGGATGGATAATATCATGGCAATCCACCCATGACCCTTTTGGTTAGCTTCAAATTTTCATTGGATGATTTATTTGACCAACCTTCCTTGTGGTATGGTACATAAGGTGGCCACATGTATTAAATTTTTCCTTTAACTTTGGCAGATATATTAGCTTTTGATGCTAAATACTTAAATAAAAATAACCTCAAGATCTAAAATAAAGATACTATATCAAATATAAGATAATGGAAATATTCTAAACATATAAAACTCATAAATAAATTTTGCAACGACTCATAAAATTGCCATTAAAAAATGCTCACAAAAATAGTAAGTTGATATAGAATAAATATCTCAAGTACATCATACTTCCACACACTCTCCCTCTACATTGTGTTACATTCACACATACATAGAGACACATAATAGAATGTGACTCTTCATATGGAGCACTTTTGGCCTTCTCTCTTCTTGAGACTCTTCACTTCCTATTCTGACACGTGCACATGGACTATTATGCACATTTACATTATTTAAATACTTTGGACATTCTAATAATACTTGTGCATTTATTACATTGCATAAATTAAATACTCACACTCTAATATACGACACTCTCCTAATCTAGATATATACCCAAGGTGGTAGATTAGCATGTACCAAATAATATTCTCCAACACCCCCATGTATTACATTATTTGGTTATTGAAGACTTTAGTCTTCAATATGGTCTTCATCCTGGTTCTAGAACTTGTGCTCTTCTTTTCTGCTTTCTTCATTTTGCTTCCTGTTTGTATCCTGATCAAGTAAATTATTAGTATCTTCATTTGGTTCAATATTCATCTTGATTCTAGAACTTGTGTTATATTTTCTTGTTTTCTTCATTCTGCTACTTTTATGTATTCCAAAGTTTTTGATATGATCTTCATCCTTGAATTTTCCCAAGTAGCCCTGATGAACAAGAGATATCATTATCTTACAAGTCATAAGTGGATCAGAATCAATCCATTTTCCTTGCCTTGGTTCTTTGTATGACCTTTCTTCTTGTTCTTCAAAAATTTCAAACTTGAATCCATTACTTCTTTTTGAAATTTCAAGTTCATCCATTTTCTTGACCAATTGATATAACCATTTGTGTATAACTGAGATGATTCTACCTTTGTTTCTTTCATAAGTATGTAGTAAATCCTTTTGACTAACATTTGCTACCTTTTGAGAATAATTTTTGAGTTTACTCTCAATATTTCCATTAATTTCTTCTTTCATATTGTTAGAAGATGTCTTTATAGAATCTACTCTTGTCATACTATCAATTTGTGATTCCTCAAGGATCTTTCTAAGCCATATTGGTTCTTTTCTTCTAATCATATTTTTCATACTGTTATTATCCCTTGAATCAAGTATATTTCTAAACCATTTTGATTCCTTGAATCCTTTATACTTAATAAGTTCTTCCATAGTTCTTCTAAAGTAGACTTCCTTGTAACTCCCTAGTCTCAAAAGAATGAAAGACAACTTTGATAATATTTTTCAAATCTCTAACCTTTGAGGTTGACTATCTTATGTCTCCCTCATTTGTTTCATCAAACAACAATTTTGATACAATTTCAATTCTTCAAAACTCCAGGTTGAATTCCTTGTAACTCCAAAATTAGAATTTTAGAAATATAGTAAAAGGATATTTGCAAATCTTATATCTCTAATTTGATGTAGGAAACCTTATTTCTCCAAAATTCAAAATATTTGCAAATATTAAAATGCTTCACAAATTTCAATAACTCAATTACAAAATTTTACCAAATCTTTTCAAAACTTGAAATTGATTTCCAAAATTTCCCAAAATAATTTTAAGGCTTCTCAAAACTTTCCAAAAATAATTAATAATGCTTCTAAGGTTTCAAATTTCACTTCTAAACCTTTTCTCTCCAATAATCAAATTAATCTTTCTTCAACCTTAGAAAAAATAATATTACCCTTTATCCTTATAACTCCTAGCTTTGGGCAAATAATTAAATTTCAAATAGAGTGCTTTACCTCAAACTTTAGGTACGAAATAATCGGTCAAGGATGTTTGACCTTCTCTTGAATGACACTTCTCTCCACTTTGCTGCATTGATGAATGAATTTGTTGCACTATACTTGATGCTCAATGTTGATTAATGCAAATGGAGTTAAATCCTTTGCATTTATGAGGGCCTAAGATGTTTCAATCACCTCCTCAATATGGTTGGCACTCCTCCTATTTTAACAAGTGGCACTCAGTATTTTGCATGCAAGACATTACAAAATTGATTTATTTTCTCCTTAATGCTACATATGACCCTTGCAACTTTTGGTGCTTGATTTCAATCAATGATGATGGCACTTCAGCTCTTCTCTAATGTCTGTTCAACCAACACTCTTTCCTTATGGTGATTACAAAAATCTTGGCCATTACTACTTCCAATGTATCTTCTTATTGCTTGGTCTTCTTTCCTAAATTCTCCTTGTACTCGTCTATCTTGAATGATTCTTAGATTTCACTTTACCCTAGCTTTTCCTCTTCAATGCTTCGATGCTTTGACTTCTCAATGCATGTCCTTTCAACATTTGCTCGACTATCTACATTTGGACTCATTGAATGGTGTTATGACATTGAAACTTTGACTTGGTGGCTTGTTTCTATTTTCCAATAGCCCCTCCTTAATATTTTGTGGATCTTCCAACCTTGGTGGTGCCCTTCACCTCCTCTAATATTTTTTTACTATAGAATGAATGCTCCTCCTCGAATTTATGCATGGTGGCTTCTTTTGTGGTTCTTGCTCCACCTCCTTGGATTTGGTGGTTCTGCATTTTCACTATCAAATCTCTGTAATTTTCTACACTCCTTGGTGTATTTAGACACTTTGAATCTTGCTCTATTTTGAGCCCTTAGTCAATTTAGTTTGCTTCAATAAAATTGCACTTTGTAATATTGTAAAAACAACATTTTTTACTAGTATTATCTTCTCCTTATTTCTCATTTTCAAGCAAACTCTAACTTCATTCTTTGATATTTTATTTTGCATATTCTAAGATGAAATTTCTACCTCCCTCCTTGGCTTGAAGTCTCTTAAATTTAAACTATCTTTTGTTGAATTCATTATCTCTAATATGGTGCTCTCAAAAACTTAAACAATAACCTTTTATAGCACCAATGTTACACACCTTTTGGCCTCCTTTTGTAGCTAATATCCTTGGTGACTTGATTCACCCTTTTGCTGTCTCGAATTTGTAAATTTTGCAGCTTCACTTTATTTTATTTTTCTGCCCCAAAAACATCAATTTTGCAGCTCTAATTGCTGCCCAAATATTAGCTTGCTTGCTGTCCAAATATCTATTACAAAATACTGAAATTTTCAGCCTTTTTACCTTTATAGATGCTGCTCGAAACTTTCCTTATTTTGTCTTCAAATTCTCTGAGTTTTGTAGCTCCAAATATTTCCTTCTCGCTGTCCAAAAATTCTGCAATTTGCAGCTTCAATTGCTGCCAAATATTTCTTCACTTTGTTGTCGAAACTTTATGAAATTTGCATCTTCCAGTGCTGCCCAAAATTCTATCTCAAAACTTCTCCTTTCTCCTTCCAAAAAGCTGCCAATAAACTTTGAAATTTGCAGCTCAAATACTTCTTCAAATGCTGTCCAAAATACAACTTTATCTCCTTCAACTTGTTGCCTTATATTGCAGTCAATTTCTTCTTTAGAATCTCCTTCAAATTGCTTCCTTTTGTTGTCCACAAATTCTGCCTTAATTGCTATCAGTTATTCTTCAAACAGTTATCCAAAATCACTTTCAAATCTACCCAAACCTTCACCAATTCTCAGCTTTTCTATCTCCTTCCAATCAAATTCGCAGTCCAAAATTTTGACTTTTCTCTTCTATCTTGTTGTCCTAAAATAGTCTCTAACTCCTCCAATCCACTGCCTTAATTTATTGTCAATCCTTAATTCAATTGGATTTTCAAGGGCACTTCAAAATCTTCCCAAATATTCTTCAATTTTTATGTCACCTTCAATTTTCTGCCATGTGACCCTTCAACTTCTATCATAAAAATCAGCAATATTCTTCTCCACAAATCAGCCTTAAAAAATTTAATGGTTATCTCCAAAAATATTGATTTGGTGGCCTCTTATTTCCTCTTTTTCCTCCTTAGCTTGCACTGAATTCTATCTTCAAATTTGACCTCTTTGCTGGCCTCTTCCTCAAGAATATGAATGTCTTGAGGTCTTCAAAAATATTTTCTAAAATTTGGCAAACTTCTTGCCAAATCCTTCTTCCTTTTGGGCTTGTTGTCGGATGGCGATAATTATCCCCAAATTCCTCTTTCCAGGAGATTCTCTTGCTTACAATATTTTATCTCAAACTTTATTTAAATCTTCTCCAATGGCCACTTCTTCAACTTCTTCAATATCGATTCTCTAGCCTTATTTCTCAATCCAAATTTGCTTGAAACCTCTTTTCTTGGGTTTCCAAATTCTTCAATATTCTATTTCCTTCCAAATTTGCTTAAAACCTCTTTTCTTGGGTTTCCAAATTCTTCAATCTTCTATCTCCTTTCAAATTTTCTTGAAACCTCTTTTCTTGGGTTTCCAAATTCTTCAATATTCTATCTCCTTTCTCAAATCTACAATTGGGACCTCTTCTATTGGGTCTCCACTTTCTCCAATATTCAATAGGGCTTCTATGGCCTCTTTCTCTCTTCTTCCTCCAATATACTATGGAGACCTCTTTCTTGAGTCTCCTCAATATTCAATCAACAATATTCAATCTTCAATGGGGACCTTTTTCCTTGGGTCTCCTCAATATTCAATATTTAATATCCAATGGTACCTTTTTCTTGGATCTCCTTCATCTTCAATGTCTACTCTTTTATAGTAACTCAAAAACTAATCTCTGCACGAGGAAAGTACATAGAATTTTAGGCAATCAAATATTAAATTCTTGTCTATCTACTATAGGAATCTTCTTTGAGAACTATTTTTTTGCAACAAAATTTAGACAACAACAATTAACCAAATATCCAAAATTCTAAAATCAATAAAATTCACTAGTTATCCTTCAATCTAGTGAAAATAAATCTATGTTGAGTCCTAGTCTTCATGAGTTTTTTTGCAACCTTGTGGAAAGACTAGCCAAATTGCAATATGGAATCTTCTTATATCTATCAACCTTTCCAATAGGACCTCATTCTTGTACCTCCTAATCTCATCAATGTCAAGGTTTATTTTTAAGACCTGTAAATTTCCTTCTATTTTGAATTTGCTCTTAGAACAGGTAAATTAAATCTCCAATATTCACTGGTTCTCCTTCAACACAATGGAAAATACTATCTTCTCTAGTTTTCCTTTTCCAAAGGTAATTTCTTCAACTTCACTGGTTTCTCCTTAACTAGTGGAAATCTCCTTTGCAACTTTTAAAAACCTGCACAAGATAAAAGCTTGTTGTAGCTCTAATACCACTGTTAGTTTTTTATGCTAATTACTTAAAATAAAATAACATTAAGATCTAAAATAAATATACTATATCAAATATAATATAATAGTAATATTCTAAACATATAAAACTCATAATAAATTTTGCAGCAATTCATAAAATTACCATTAATAAATGCTTAAAAAAATAGTAATTTGATATAGAATAAAGATCTCAAGTAAATAATACTTTCACACCCTCTCCCTCTACATTGTGTTACATGCACACATACATAGAGATACATATATAATAGAATGTGACTCTTCATATGGAGCACTCTTGGACTTCTCTCTTCTTGAGACTCTTCACTTCCTATTCTAAGGACACATGTGCACATGGACTATTATGCACATTTACATTATTTAAATACTTTACACATTCTAATAATACTTATGCATTTATTACATTGCATAAAGTAAATACTCACACTCTAATCTAAGACACACTCCTAATATAGAGATGTACCCAAGGTGGTACATTAGTATGTACCAAATAATGTAATATTCTCCAACAAGCTCATGGTGGATCCCTTGCCTACAAGGGATGAGGGACCCAAAGGATGGAATCCTTATCTATTGGGTATAGGATCATCAAAATGAACTCAAAAGGAAAGGAAATATCATAGGCTTGGCTTACTTGGAAATTCTATCTTGCGAAGAGAGGATCACGAGTTGGCCATATATAGAATTTTATCCTAGGGCAGTGAAACCAACTCGCATTGAATTCACTTTAGGTGAACTTACACATTCCTCTATCTTCAATCTCTCACTTGACTTTGGATCTCACCCCTTTCTATAGTGATAGGAAAATTATTGTCTCTACCTCTGGTACTAGATTTGCTTCATGCAAATCACCTCCTCACATGAGCCTAGTCATAAAGGGATAGTTATCTGGCAATCTTCCACCTTTGCTTCATATTCATCTTACACAGGTTGCACCCACCATTTTATGATAAGTCATATTTCTTTTGGGTGGTGGATGTGAACCTCAAGAAATCACTCCTTGTGGCACACGAGTTTACTCTCAGTGCTCTACCACCTTTTATTGGGAAAGCTACCCATTCATGTGATCATGACTAATTACCAAATATAGATGGATGTTTCTCATCACCTTGAAGTCTCTTTCAGTCTAAAAATTATTGTTTTTATCCTTACTCCTCCCTAACATCAAGCAACTTTGTCGCTTCTAATGACTTTGTAGATTCCTATAGCAAAATTCTTTTTCAAATGTAAACACATTATACAGACACACACATATATATATTTTAGGACTCTATGGATAACCCTTTAGGTATTTATGGGAATTTGCAAGGCCTCACTATGTGTCATCAAATTTAGTATGGTGCCTTAGCTTGTTTCTATCGTCATCCCACTTAAGCAAGCAATCACCAACCTCAAATTTTTGGGGAGTTGATATCTTTTCAAATCATGTTTTAGTCACTCTATTATGCTTTAGCAAACATTCTTAGGTCATCACTCTTTTCTCATATTCCATGAGTAGTTATCCTATCCTTAATGTTGTAGCATAATTTTCTTGGAGCTCTAGCTAATGGAGGATCTACAAATTTGGTAACTTTATGGAGACGATAAATCTTGCTTCCCTATCATATACCAAGGTGTAAGGAGAGAACCCTATTTCATTTTTGTGAGTGATCCTATCATACCATAAGGCTCTTCTAATATGAAAATTACACTAGATCTAATTGTTAGACTTGACCCTTTTCATAATCTTGATCAAATTTTTGTTGGTAGACTCAACCATTTTTGTTCCCTTGGGGGTAATAATTTGAGGTGGATTTTATATATATGCCATGTTGATGAATGAATTGAGTGATCTTATCTCCTTTGAATGCTTTGGAATTATCAGTGTTGATCATATTTGGAATGCCAAACCAAGTTATAATTTCTTCCAAGAAATTAATTATTACTTTTTTAGTCGCTTTTTCAAAGGCTCTACCTTAGTCCATTTGGTGAAGTAGTTAGTGGCAGTGAGAACCCACTTATATCCTTCACTTGGAAAGGGTTTGATCATGCCTATGAGATATAATTCCCACTAGGAGTTTGTTCATCAACCATGATGGGATTTGGGGAAAGTGGTACATTCCTTTCCTCCTAATTAAAAAATTGCATTTATCGCATTTCCTGACCCATGGTGCACATACACAAACATAGTAGGCCAATAATAGTCAAATTTCATAATTTTGGTCATAGTGGTTTGTACCAAGAATTGTCCCCCAAATAATCCCTTATGAAATTCTAGAAGTAACCATTGAGTTTGGTTTGCTTTGACACACCTTAAGAGGACACAATCAAAATTTCTTTGGAATCTCCAAATAGAATAAAGTGGGCATTATGTATTTGGAAAGCTTACCTTTGGAATTTATCCAATATATGTGGTTATTGGACCAATTGAATATATATGACCCATTGGTCTACCCAATTTGGTTCTTCTTATTCCCCATTGATTAGACACAATTATTCGTTCGTTACTCTATTAGCCAAATCTTTCACCATTTTTGACACAAGACCCTTCCTGTAATAAACCTAGTGGATTTGATCTCTATGTCAAGCTCTAGTATCTTGGTAATCCACACTTCTCTATTTTCACTAATCTCTCCACTATTATATATTATTTTATACTCAAGTGGATGACATGTGCAAGGGTCTTATCATTGGAGATTAAGTGCTTAAATTTCTTCAATTCCAAGAGTGAACACTTGATTTTTGATAAAGTTATATATTTCTTCATAGATTTTTAGAGTTTAGTTGAATAAGGTAATTGTATGTTCATGTTGATCACTATCCTTTTGGCTTAGTAGGATGATGATGCTTGATTATTTCTCATAAGCATAGAGGATGAATTCTGTATTGAAGTCTAAATTTGTTAGCACTAGGTCTTCTGCTATAGCTCCCTTAATTTTTTCAAATGCTTTCCTTCCTTTCTCAATCCACCAATCCTTTTTAAGCATAAGGGTCGTTGGTAAAATTGATACCAACAAATTTTGGTATGAACCTCCTAACAAAGTGTATCCATGTAAAGAAGGATTGAAGGGCTTTCTTATGTTGCAATAGTAAAATATTGGTGATGGCATGAATCCTCTATGGGTCGATGGCAACACCTTCCTTGGAAACAACATGCATGAGTAACCTACCTTGAGGGACACATAAAATATATTTCATGGGATTTAGACACACCCTAAATTTCTAACATCATTTGAAGACTTCTTCTATGTGTGCTATGTGATCCCTTTTCTGCTTAGAGAAATTTTCCAAGTCATCAAGGTAGATTTGTATGATTTTGTTAATGAGTATTTTTGAAATAAATATACATATCTCTCTAAAATATCAAACCATCATTACATAAGCCAAAATATATCCTTTGGTAAGCAAACATTCCCCTTTTAGTTGTAAAATTCATCTTGTATTGGTCTTCATATTTTACCCATACTTGGTTATATCTTGAAAACCCATCTAGAAGGGAAAGTCTTTTGGAGTCAATGACGGTCTATGAGATTTGATCCATTGAAGTTAGAGGATAATGATTCTTAATGAGGCCTTATTCAAGTATTAGACGTCAACACAACCTGATCTCACCATTCTTCTTCCTTACTCACACCAGGTTGGAGAATTATATGGTATATTTGATGGGGTATATGATCCTTGATTTGATCAACTTATCCAAATCCTTTCTTATGAGAGGCATTTTATTTTGCCTCACTAGCTTTGTATCTAGGGAAAGCTCAATGGTGTGCTAAATAATAATTGTGTTGTATCCTTTTAGATCTTTGTAACTCTATGGTATCACATCGTTGTATTTTTTATGGAGATGTATGAGGTCTTATTTTTCTACTATAGTTGTAATCTTTCCCACCTTAAACACTCTACCTTGGGCAATCTCTATTTCTTGATAATCTCTTTTGTCATCCATCATTACCCTTTTTACTCCAAAGTAGTTACTAGGGATAAAAAGAGATTCTAGTTTGTTGAGCCCCTTAGGAAGGTTATTGGACTTGAGTTGTATAATTTGATCATTGTATGCCTCTTTGATCTAGGATCCTAACCTTCCAAAAAACTTAGCTTCTTGTCAAATGAACCTAACAATATGTGTGACTAATGAAATGCACCATAACATATAAATAGATAAGATGAAATTTGATATTGCATTAATAGACTTTTTTCAATATAAATCAGCCTTTTTGATTACAATAGACCTCCCAAAATGGAGGGTTTTCTTTTGCAAATGAGTTCTATGGTGCCACAAATGATCTCCTCGGTCACACAACAAATTGGTGGGAGGGTTTTCAAAGTCTTATTGTTTGACCTCCTGAGCCTTTATGCAAATCCTAATACCTGCACATAATCCCACAATGAAAGCATCAGTAGCATTTGTTGATCCTTTCAATATAAGACCCTAAGTCATGAAAAGGAGTTATAAAAATATTACAAAATATTATAAAACCTTTAATAAAAGTTACAAAACTATACAAAATGATTACAAACCCTTAAAAATTACCTTGTTTTACCTTGCTTGACTACATGTTGTTGATTTTAAGTCTATCTATATTTGAGGCTCAATCACTTAAGGTGGTTGGCTATGTAACTATCCAAGGTGGTTGGCACTTTATTCTATTAGGGATTTCAGATTGGATTTTGACCCTTCTAGAAGTGTTTTGGAGCTTCTAGTGGAGATCTGGTGTTGTTTGGTTGTTAGATATGAGCACAACTGCAAAATAAATATTAACATGTATTTAAAAAATACTCCATGATCGATGTATTTGAGCTCTCTGAGTGAGGTATCTACAATCACAAATTCAAAAATCCACAAGGTAAAAAAAATTTGGGCATATTTTTGTTAGTGTTTTGTGCGCTCCCTCTAAGAAAATAAAAATAGGAGCATATTTGTAATATTTTTTTGAGTGAGGAGAGTGATGAGTGGGTAAGAGGATGATGGAAAAGTGGCATGGGTGAGAGAAATGGAGAATATTAAATTTCCCCACTTGGTTTCTTGGATGGATAAATGTGCAACATTCTCTATTTGGGCTATGACATGCTATGACATGCCATGACACATTATGACATGCCTCACTAATGCTCTTAGGTGGAGAGATTCCTCACCCACCAAAAATGGTGTGCTTGATCAATGTGCTTGGGTGGAGGTAATCCTTACCCATGTGCATTAATGCACTTGGAATATGGAGGAAATAAGGGAAATAAATTTTAATTATGGTTAGGTGAACCATGGTTAAAAAAAGAGGAATGGTCTCATGATGACCATGGGTTAGGCATAGGAAGGTGCTTAGGATGGTCAAAAGGGCTAGAATAGTCAACATAAATATTTATAAGGTTGCAATATATTAATTAACATAATTATATAATTTATTAAGTATTAATATTTTACCATTGCAAATATGACACTTTTTAGGTGTCTACAGATACCCTTTTTGTACCACATTATGTGCAAACACAATATGGTACAAAAATCAATGACACATATTGTTGTCTTGATGATGGACAGTGACAATGATTGGTATATGATAGGGAATGACCTTTGGCTTGAGGGAAGTGATGTGGGATCATCTCAAATCAAGAACAATGTAATATGCCCCAGTCATGGAAGTGATAAATGCCCTTGAATCTTTACTTTTGATATATTGATGAGATTACTTTTATTAGAATTTTGAGTCTTTGAATCAAAGTTTTGATTAGAATTTTGAGAGGAGATAATTTTTTTATTTGCCCCAATAGAGAGGGGGGTTAATGATAGCCTTGAGAAAATATTCTTAGACTTAAGCAACTCTCAAATTGAGTGTTTAAGGTGTTTAACTAATTTGAGACACAATTTTGTGGGTATTGTCTACCCTCTCAAGCAACAAATGGATGGAAATAAAAAATGACAACCATGAGCCCATTGAAAAAATATGGATAAAAAGAGTATCAAGGGTGAAATGAAGATGCAAAAGGGTGAATTTGGGGGTCAGTTACAAAATTTGGAGTGACTAACTAAATATATTGGCCAACCACTGAGAGCAACTACCTAGCACCTAGGTAACCATCCATCATGATCGCCATTTATATGACTAAGGAAATGCACCATAACATATAAATATACAATATGAAATTTGATATTGCATTCATAGAATTCATTTGTAATAAATCAGCCCTTTTGATTACAATAGACCTCCCAAAAGGGAGGGTTTTCTTGTAAATGAATTCTATGGTGCCACAAATGATCTCCTTGATCACACAAATTGGTGGAGGATTTTGAAGTCTTGTTGCTTGACCTCAAAAGCTTCTATGAGGATCATAGTACCATGCAATCCCACAATGAAAGCATCAATAGCATCTATTGAGCCTTTTGAGATAAGGCCCTAAATCATGAAAATGAGTTACAAAAATCTTACAAAACCTTTGATAGAAGTTGCAAAACTATGCAAAATGATTACAAAACCTTAAAAACTATCTTTTTTTACCTTGCTTGATTGCATTTTTTTAATTTTGAGTCTCTATCTATCTTTGAGGCTCAACCATCTAGGGTGGTTGGCTATGTGTAACCACACAAGGCGATTGGCAACCACACAAAGTGGTTGGCTTTGTGTAACCACCCAAGGTGATTGGTACTTTGTTTTATCAAGGATTTCATATTGGATTTGGATCCTTCTGGAAGTGTTTAAGAGCTTCTAGTGCAGATCTAGTGTTGTTTGGTTGTCAGAGATGAGTGCAACTACAAAATAAATACTAACATGTATTTCAAAAATACTCCATGATCGATGTCTTTGAGCTCTCTAAGTGAGGTACCTGTAATCACAAATTTAAAAATCCACAAGGAAGGAAAACAAAATTTGGGTAGAGTTTTGCACTCCCTCGAAGCCAATGAAAATGGGACCGTATTTGTAATATTTTTCCAAGGGTGAGGGGAGTGATAAGGGGGTAAGAGGATGATGGATAAGTGGCATGGGTGAGAGAAAGGAGGAATCTTGACTTTCCCCACTTGGCTACTTGGATGGATAAATGTGCAACATTCTCTATTTGGGCTATGACACCCTATGACATGCTATGATGCATTATGACATGCCTCACTAATGCTCTTAGGTGGAGATTCCTCACCCACAAAAAATGACATGCTTGATCAATGTGCTTGGGTGGAGGGAATCCTCACCCATGTGCATTAATGTGCTTGGAATGTGGAGGAAATAAGGAAATAAATGCTAATTGGGGTTAGGTGAAACATGGTTTAAAAATAGAGGAATGGTCTCATGATGACCATGGGTTAGGCATAGGAAGGTGCTTAGGATGGTCAAAGGGGCTAGAATAGTCAACATTAATATTTATAAGGTTGCAATGTATTAATTAAAATAATTGCATAATTTATTAAATATTAATATTTAACCATTGCAAATATGACACTTTTTAGGTGTCTATAATATGTTTATCACTATCAAACACCTACTAATGGGTATCATTGCTGGGAATGGTTAGTTTGACTATCTTTTTTACATGTTGTTCATTCTAGATCAGGTTGTCCATAGGATCAAATTATGACCTAATGACTACCATGCAATATGCATCTATATTTGAATTCTTGAAGAGGAATTTAAAGCTTCTATTAGATCCTAGACTTGATGCCTATAATCCCTCATTAATTGAGATCTTACAAGTTGGATCCAAAAGGGATTTGCATTTAGTGATAGTATTTATGTAATTAAATTATAAACTATAGCATCTTACTTCACTTTTATGATATAAGATAGATGCCAACATCAACTTCCTTTTTATTTTTGGCCCCATTAAAGTATAACTCCCACATGCCTACTATGTCACTTATGCATCCCAAGATTTTAAGAAATTGAGGGTCTTCTTCCTAGATCAAATATGTTTCTATTCATGTCTGCTTGAAGGATCCTTTCATAAAGATATTTCTTACATCATTCCTACCCTAAATAGTAAAGACATCAGATGATTTTTCTTCTAAATGATCTTATCCTAAGGAGAAGTGATCGCATACCCCATCAAAATAAATAAATTTAGTATAATGTATGGTGGTGGTGTCTTGATTTGGGTTGGATATGTATAGAACTTTGGGAACCCTTTGTCTTCCCAACTCCTACTTATGCAAGGATTCTTCTAAGTGCTTCATCTGCTCGAGAATAAATAGGACATCCCAAAGTGGTATCATTATGGTATATCTACCAAAAATGATCTAACACTTTGAAATATCTAATAGAAGGAGCGTTCAAGATAATGCCTAATGTTATTGGAGGCATGGACCTTTTTGCTATCAAAGAAGGTCTTGGTGGATCTATAGTGGGATACTTTGGAGGCTCTAGGACCATTCTTGTAATTATCAAGACTATGTAGGCCTGACTATCTTTTAAAGCTTGAATTGAAGTGTTCCTTTGATTACCTATTATTTTACTATGGGGCTTAGGGCCTAACAAACTAGAATTTCCTTGCTCTTCAATGGACTTCCTCTTAGCTATGGTGTATAGTCTGATTAGACTTGTGGTCTCCTAAAATTTGAGGGGTATGCTTTGTATGATAAGGCATATACTTCTACTTCATCCCAGGTAACTAAGGTCTACTCTAGAAATGAGAAACCAAATATTAATGATTTGTTGAAAGGATGGACAATAGGTTCTTGGCTAGACATCTAAGTTTTTGACTATGTATATGGTGTGGGTGCATGATTTTATGGGACTGTTTTGACTATCTAAGACTCACTCCCAACAAGAGGATCAGAGGGACAAAAATTGGGAGTATAATAATACCATACATTGGTATCTTTAACATTAATTTTGTGTGGTTACTAGGTCCTTGATCAAGTTTGGGTACATATGTTGGATTGGAATTGGCACAAATACTATCTACTAAGTCAAAGCTTATGGTTGACCAAGATTTCTATTGGTTGGAAATTGAGGCTTTTGATATCCATTTAAAGGAGGTTATACATTATAATTACCTTATTTTAAAGGATGCTTTGGGTAATTTTTAAAGGGAAACCTTTGGCTATTCTACTAGATTTTTAGAGATATGATCTCATTGGAGAATATTCTCATCATACTCCTCATTTAATCTAGTTTGGAGGCATAATGGTTGGTGCAAGGATGTGGTTAGATCAAGTCATGATCTTGGGATTTCCCCAAGCTTAATATAGAAGTAGTATGATAGGTAGTGGATCAAACACTTGGGGTTGGATGGCACATAGGCTACACAAAGGTAAACAATAGAAATGATGGCCTAGGGACCAACATTCCATTTTGGATTAGGTCATTCTCAGCTTGGATGGATATTCCATAGGATTTTGGCAATGAATATATTCCCTTGGATTTGACCATCATAGCAATTTTAGAGCTAAAATAATTTATATAATACATGAATCACATACTCATAGGAGGTTAAATCTTGTCGGGATTCCTTTGCTAGGCTTTGTGGAATCGAATGTTGAAATTATCCATCATTTTCATGGATGCCCTCTTGATGGGTGTTAGCTACTCAAGGAGGGATGATCCATTTGTATATTATCTAAATTTATCTATTATAAGGCTTTCTAACTAGTTCAAAATTCTAACTAATTGAGGGTGGATACCAATGTACCACTCTCTAGCTTTTACCTTGAAGGAGGAAACCAACAACCTTAGGGCTATGTCTTATTTTTCAATGAAATGCACTATGCTTAAGCTCACTAGGTGATGCAAATGTGCAGTTGGGGTAATGGCATCCTCCCCCATAAAATAAAGTAGAAACTTGAGTGCTAAAGCAGGGATTGGATCCCACAAGACAAATAAAGTAGGTAGGATTAGAAGCCCTCTATCATTCCACATCAAAAATCTTCGAGGAAGTTGGTTCAATAGAATTACCATGTTGCAACATTGGTTCCTCCTCCTTGCTCTTTGGTTCAAGGGTAAAACCAACTCTTTCAAATTGGCTTTGGTGAAAGATCTAGTGATAGGCCTTCTACTCATAAATTTCTTGGGTCCTTTCTTAAGAAAATAGTTTCTAGGTAGAGAGAGAGTGATTCAACAAGCCAAGAGATAAAAACCCCACTAGAATCTCAACCTTAACTTTTATTAGATGATTTAATTAGAATTTCTTCTTCTTCAATAGAGTCACTAGGTGAATTTCTTTATGATTCACTAAGCAAGCTGACTAGGACTTTCACCAAAGTCTTGGTCAAAATTTCTTCTTTTGGTTTGTGGAGTAAACATGAAAATCTCATCCTTCTAGGCATGCCAAGTGGATTGTTGTCATCTTAGAATGTACTAGCCTATCAAGGTAGTGGATTGATGTACCTAGGCATTCATGCCTTGCATTGAGTATCATAGCAAGAAGCTTTACAAGCAAAGAGAATACCTATAGGTAAACCTCTAGATTTTTTGTAAACGAGGAAAACTCATGTTAGAGTATATTACATCATTTGGGTCACGTAATTGTACCACCTATAGCACATAGTTAGAGTAGGATATTAATTTAAGTGAAATTTAGCTAGTTACTTTAAGTAATGTAATAAATGCACAAGTGTCAATGTGCAAGTTGTAATGTGCAAGGTGTCCCCTTGTACAACTAGGTAGAGTGTTGGCCAAGGAACCCATATTCCTATATAAAGGGCCTCATAGTAAGTGATTATATATCACAGTAGGTATTAGTAGAGTAGAAGGTAAAATCCATTGGTGATGGATTACAATGTAGTCCTTTAGCATATACTCATGGAGTGCTCATTTCCTCCATAGTTGCATTATATTATTTTTGTCATTTATATTTATTGTACACTTCAGTAATATTCTAAAATTACTCTCCTTCATATTTTCTTAATCCTATGATTGCCATTTCTCATAGAATACTTCATCAAAATCTAAAAGTGGTATCATAGCCACGGTGGATACAGATAATACTAGGGAGAGTCATAAGTACTAAAGTAAATCTTAGTTCCAAAAATAATGAGATCACATTTGGCTAGAGTCTTTCCATAGAGTTGTAGAAAATCTCATGAAGACTAGGACCCAACATTCATCCCATATTTACATATCTAGATTTTTCATGTTGATTACTGTCTAAAGTTTTTTATGCAAAAAATTTAACTCTCAAAAGTTGGGACACTTCCTAAAATAGATAGAGAAGGATTTCACCTTTGTTGCTTGAAAGTCTATGTGCTTTCCTCGTGTAGAGATTAGTTCTTTATTGCAGAAAATACTCTAGGATAAGAGTCTTGGTGAAGTTTGGACATTTGAGATCTCTATTTCTAGATTGTAAAACTTCACATTATATAAGAAAATACCATAGAAGCCTTGCCCCTAAAGAAAAGGCCATAGAATACTTGCACTAAAGAAAAGGACATAGAAGCCTTGATACAGAATAAATAGGCCATAAAAGTCTTGATCTAGAAAAAAGGCCATAGAAGCTTTGATCTAGAAGAAGAGGCCACAAAGCCTTAATTATGAAGAAGACTCTAGAGAAGAGTTCCTAAATAAAACTCTAGAAGAGAGTTCCAGAAGAAGACTCCAGAGAAGAGTTCCTGAAGAAAACTCCAGAGAAGAATTTGTGATCTAGAAGAAGACTCCAAAAGAGAATTCTTGAAGAAGACTCCAAAAGAGAGTTCTAGAAGAAGACTCCAGAGAAGAGTCCTCAAAATAGGATATTGGTGATATCCATTAGAGACTACAATTTGCAAACCAACTAGATTCTTTCCACAAGACTGTGAAGACTAGGACTCAACATAGAACTCATACCACTAGTTTCAAGAATAACTAGTGAAGTTTAAAAGGTCTAAGAAAATACCCCATTGGAAATAGCAGATTGAGTATCTGTTCTAGAACAAGTTGAATATATCCATAGAAGATCTCATTAGAAAATTTCCAATTGTGGAAGAGATAGAGAGGGACTAACAAATTCCTATTAGTGATCAAATAAGAAATAAACAAAGAAGATCTCATCACCAACACTTACAAAAGGAGAATATTGAAGAAAATATCTCATTTAGTAGACCAGAGAAGCTGCAATATTAAATACCTTGGAGAGGTCTCCAGGAGAAACAAGGAAAAGGCTTGGAGAGCCTTATTGCAAAACTTGTAGAAGCATCATCAAGAATTTCTAGAAGAACTCATTGGAGAAATCCACTACCAAGGAGAATATTTTGATAGTGAAGGACTTTGGACAATTGTCATCATCTGACAATAAACCCAAGAGAGAAGGCAAAATCCAGTGAAGACCTCAAGACATTCTGAATATTGAGAAGAAGACCTTGTTTGAATTGAAAAGTCAACAAGAAGATTGAAGGAGGATTCATATAGAATAAGTCTATCAAATCCAAGAGATTTGGAGATTGCCTCTAATAGTAAGAAGGTACATTTAGCAAAAAATAGATCACTTGGAGGATCAAGCCACCAAATCCTAGGATAAAGATAGAAGGTTCGATACCACATTTTTGGGAAACAAGAAGTTATTTTGGATAGCCAACAAGAAGTTGTAGAATTCATCCATCACAAGGTAGCAACTTGGTGAATCTAAATACCAAGATCTACATCATCTATAGAAGCCATTAAAGCTAAGAAACTTGGGTGCAATTATTTGAACTTCAAATTAGGGTTCATTATCAAATATTATTAAGCACCATATTTGGATTAAATTTGTAAAAATAAAGGGCTCATATTACAGTATTCAATAAGGTGCAAAAGATACTTCTTTTAAGAGATTTATTTGCACATTAAAATAGGAGTTGTATGTATTTTGAAAGAAAGAAATATATTGTCTACCTATTATCAATTTATAAATCAAGAATACTACATCCTACAAACTAATTATAGTGAAGAATTACATATTACTTAAGGGTTCATTATAATTACTCTTAAGAGTTGCAAATATTAATAAGTGCATTAGAAACTACTTTAAGATCTTATTTATAGGATAAATAAGGTGAGAATTAAAGTTAATTAAAGGTTTTATTGATTCATTGCACTATACTAGTTGTTAATTAAACTAGTTACTCTTAAAGGATCATTTTGTGTTTTTGGATTGTCAATATAAAGGACACAAAAACCAACATACTATCAAAGTGTCTAGAGACACTATATGGTGCACAAACCTGCACCATTTTGTAACTAAAATAAGCCACCATTAAATCCTTGAGGAAGCTACAAATCAAGACTTAGTGACTCTTAGATTCAAGGTGCACTTAGAGTTTCATTAAAAGAGTAACTGCAGAAATTTCTACTTCCAAAATGGCATATTAGCTTGGATCTATTCTATTTAAACTATCCAAGAAAAAGAGTTAGAAATTAGTGTTGTCTAAAAATAAAAGTAAAAATACATTGGTCTCAATAGAATAATAGTTAGTAAAGGCCATATATAATAAACTAGAAGAAAGAATCAAAAGTCCTCAAGCTATAAATGAGGAGCCTTCATAACAGAGAAGGAAATAGAATCTAAAAGAGACAAATAATACACTAAGTTGTAGTGCAAAAAAATATCTTTTATTTATAATACATTAGAGCACCATATACCTCTAAAATAGGACATAAGTATTGATTGTCACAAGACATCAAAACAGTAGGTTTTTTACATTGCTTGCACATCAAAGGAGGTAGAAGAGAAGTCGGTTTAGGGATTGCAAGCATGGTCGTCAGCTCAGCACAAATAAGGGTTGAGTTTGAGTAGAAGACAAGAGCCATCGAAGGGCTCACATTTTGAGGCATCTAAAGACACATGTTTAAGTACCTAGAACAAGCATTCACTTGTAACATTAAGTTCAATACAAGAAGGTCATTATCGATCAACATCTATGAGAAAAGAGATAGCATAAAGGGCGATTATCATTTGCATTTCTACGACATAGCCATAAATGTGGATAGAACATTTAAAGAAGGAACAAGGAGCTAGCACATAGTCATCTACAATAACAAAGGCAACATACTGTAATCATTGAAAAGCAAAGCTAAAAGATGCTATATCGAAGACGTAGTTGGGATAATATGTCTTCCAAAGAGAAGCAATCACATCAACCCTTGGTTTCCATAATACCACCATTGGAGTGTCATAGAATCATTCCTCATCACCAGCTAGAGCCATTGATACAACAAATATGTTGGCTTGGAAAGAAAGCATTATCAATATCATTTGCTAGTAAGGAATATACAAGCTATAGAATGTTGGAGGGAGAGTGTGCAAGTAGTTCCACTTGGTAGGAACACACCAAGCACCACTTCATTCCTCAATGCTCAAAGAATACTTGAACTCCTTCCTTCGAATGGTTACTAAATCATTAGGAGGTTACAAATCATTGTTATCATTACAAAAGGGAATGAGTGTTGGAAGAATATCAACGTCCAAATTTATTGTAAATCCTAATTTTCATTAGTCCAAAATTTGAAGAAGAATTCATGCAATTTAAATCATTCAACTTGGATGGAGAATCATTGAAGTCAAAAGCATGGTCAAGCATTGAAGGGTGTAGAAGCATATTCATAGCGAGAAGCTAATTCAAGAAAGGAGCTTGTACGCCATTCAAGAGGAGTGTAATCAAGACTATAGCTTGAATTAATGGCCTATCATTTACCAGAAACTCCAACGCTCTTCGATTGGAGAATACTTTGACTAAGATCCATTCAAGAAGTTCCAACGACATCCAAAAAGCATTAAATTCCCTACACCAATGGTTAGCAAATACGTTGAGTCACAAGAATCACTAAGCCATCAACGAATACAAGGATTACTAAGTTGTTAGTGGATATGTTGATCCAAAAAGTCCTTAATGGTCACAATGAGCCACAAATATTACTAAGGTAAATTTCATATTAAATTTACTTTCTTTAAGTCTAAGTGGCATTGGAGTTATAAGGATATAATTCATTTACTATTGCAAAGCATTCATAAAGCATTAGTAACATAATAAGCAAGCCTATTTCAAGGACATTTACATATTTTCAAATAATAAAGTTGGAGATATAAGGGTTTCTAATTAGGAAATTAAATCCCTATTATTGCAAATATTATTGTTTTCTAATATTCCAAATTAGGGAGTTATAAGGAACACTACACCAAAATAAATTATTGGAATTTAGAAACATTAAACTATTAATATCAAGGGATATAGAAAGAAGTTTATTAAATATCATCAAGGGTTGGAATAAATTGATATCCTTGTCTCATAAACACATTAAAGGGGCAAAAAAAATCCAACTTTGAGAACTTCTTCAAATTAGAAAGTGCTTAGTTCAATAGGAGAAATAAGGTGTAATAAAAGTTGAATATTGTTACTTACAAAACATTACAAAATCAACTCTAGATTGAACTATTACTTCCAAAAGAAATATTATCAATCATATAACATAATCTAACAACCAGGGAGATGTAAGGAATCCTACAAAAAGAAAACCTAAATCCAAGAAAGGTTTTATTAATATAATCGAGAAAGATATATTATTCTACATATATTGAAGAAACAAGTATAATACTACACTTCATATACTAAGGAGATATAAGGTAGTCTACTACAAAGGATTCATCAAAATTATTTCTAAATCCAAAAATCTAAGATAAATGTCTACCTCAAGTAATACAATGAACAATAATATGAACAAAACTCTTAGAAAGGAAAGAGCAAGTGTCATAAAAAGTGGAATCAAGAATTCACTTATAAAGTCTGAAGAAAACCTAGACCTTACTTCAAAAAGGGTACACAGTGAAGCTTTAAAGGATAAATTTGAAACAATGGAACATTATATACATGCTCAACTTATTGAAGCAATTTATAATGGAAAGAATGACATTCAAATTCCTTTAGAGTATGGAAGCATAGTATATGTGGCACTACTTACATTCAAATGCAATTAGGATGAAAATGTAGAACATAGGGTATTGATAGAATTACTTAAACTAAAAATAGAAATGGATGAATCATATCTAGCAAAAATATTTCAATCCTCATGCAATATTAGTACTTCAAGTTATACTAACACAAAGTCTTATCATAATGCTCTGAGTTTATGTTTAGAAACTTTTGTACAGGATATAAAGAATGATGACAAGAACAAAAGTAAAGATAAAATACTCTTGCAAGAATCCAGTGATAGTAAGTCCACCTATGAAAGTATTGAATCTAATAAAGAAGAATAAGAGGAACCAAAAATGAGGTATACAATGCAATGCGAATTAAAGATAATACAAAGAACCCAATCAAGTTGAAGATCATTCGTAGGAAGAAGATCCATATTGAATACCAAAGTCTTCAATACCCAAATAATGTAATATAGGGGGTGTTAGAGTATATTACATAATTTGGGTCATGTAAATGTACCACCTATGATACATAGTTAGAGTAGGAGATTATTTTAGGGGGAAGTTAGCTAGTTACTTCAAGCAATGTAATAAATGCACAAGTATCAATGTGCAAGGTGTCCCCTTGTACAGATAAGTAGAGTGTTGGCCAAGTAACCCATATTCCTATATAAAGGGCCTTATAGTAAGTGATTATATATCATAATAGGTAGTAATAGAGTAGAAAGTAAAATTCATTGGTGATGGAGTACAATACAATCCTTTAGCATATATTCATGGAGTGCTCATTTCCTCCATAGTTGCATTGTATTATTTTCATCATTTCTATTTATAGTATACTTTAGTCATATTTTGAAATTACTTTCCTTTGTATTTTCTTAATCCTATGATTGTCATTTCCCGTAGCATACTTCATCAAAAGCTAACAACTCATTAGATATGATCTTTTGTACATGTTTTAGCACTTGTAGGCTTAGGTATTTGCTTCTTGTTGACAAGAAAAGGATGTAACAAAAAGCAAAAAATAGTAAATAAAATTGTAGGAAAATAAAACCTACACTACAAGGATGATGCACCAAGATCAAGGTTTCATTCTAAATGCCTAAACAAGTTAAAGATGAACACATTCACCATAGTCTAATAGCTAGAAATTGAACACACTTCATCACACACAAGCTAGAATCAACAATACACAAAAGAAGTGGGACAAAGTAAATGTAGTCACAACTTCCATTTATGCATAAAATAATTACAAGGCATGTGACCTAAAGAGGCTCGATGCTTCTTAGACAATGGCTCAAGGTTTGATTCTCGTTCATACAAATAAGAAGAGGTGAAAGAAAGATCTCACAAGGCCATTTGTGAGGCACAAGCAAACAACTCCTAATACATTACAATGAGTTTTAAAGATCTATTTATAGTCCAAGACAGAGGGGCTCTTTCCCTCTAAAATATTGTATAGAGGATTTGATAATTAACTTCTATTCTATAGCAAAAATTATTTTACACCAACATTTGGTTATCTCAAGGTATCTAGATCTAGTTCCATTAATGTTGGAGGCTTCTAGGCCCTTGGATGGGAAATTGTTGCTACCATAATCCCATTATGGTGTGCTCAAAAGGATGTTATACCATTAATTTTGCTTGGTTTAAAGTTCTAGATGTCAAAAATCCCCTTGGCCTTCATCTACTTTCTAGGATGCCTCACCCACCAACATTGTTGGAATGGCCCTTCTAGTTGGTGTAGGCTTGGAAAAATAGGCTTACCCATATGGTGGGTGGCCACTGTAGTTTCCATGTGGATGACTATGATAGGTTTTATTGTGAAAGTCAAGTTTGGTGGCCAATGGAAAATATATCTTTAATTTTCTTTTGTGTTGCCTTATTTATTTAAAAATAGTTATCATGTATCATAGTTGAGGTGGGATCCCTCTTGGCCAATGGTAGGCCTTTTTTGACTACTAAAGTGTTTCCTTCTCTTGCTTCCAAATGACTACCACATGTTTGGTTGGGGCTTCATCAAGGATTTTTAAATTCTTGTGCTGGCCTTCCTTGATGAAAATAACATGGGCCATTAGATAGAAAATCAATGACCTATGGGCCTTGGAGTCCTCAATTAGCTTTCTTAAGGTAGAGAAATAGCATCAACTGTTGATGAGAGATTCAATGGTTGGCATGGATTAAAACTTGTTGTGACTGTCTATTTTAGATGGAAGAGAGTGTTGGCTAGTGATGATAGATCCAATGGATGACATGAACTTTATGCTTTTGCTCTTCTTCATATACTAGCATTCATACTTATAAAATATTTTGGATTGGTCAATGCACAAGCCTTAAGGACTTAAAATGCTCTGAAAGGGTTGCATGCTATGACAATTGGGAATTATCGACATGATGTGGTAGAGTTCAACTTGTGGTCCTATAGTCTAAGACTACGAATTTGTGATAGTTCCTTTCATCTTTCTCTTGGGGACACTGAATTTATCTTTCCTGGATCTCCTAGTGTGGTGGAGAGATGATGAATGTTGGAGAGGGAGCTATGAATCCAAGCAGACATAGGTAATACCTAGGTCTACAAGTTTTCCCCTAGGGAATTTGGATTGACTTGAATCCTTAGCCTATATTACACCCCCCAAATGGAAGAGTAATTTTAGTTATCAAAAAAAAGGGTCTTTAACTCTTCTCTTAGGTGGTGCCAAAATTATATATCATTGAAAAGGATGTTGAGGGAAATGCAAGCGACCAGTGTCTAGGGATAGATAATTATGTGGTTGCTCCACCTAGGGCCCTTTGGGCTAGCTTAAAATATCCAACAAAAATATTTCTTCGATCGACCTTGTGGTGTGGGCCATAATATGACCACCTGTACTGAATTTTCACTATAGTGCCAAAGGCACCAAATCCTAATAATGTGAAAACCTTAAAAAAAAATACTACTTAGATTCAAACTTATAACTCATAGATGCACCATTGCTAAGTCAATGAATGTATAATTATCTCTAAAGGAAAAAAATGAATACACACAAAGTGCCAAAACTCATGCATGCACATGCTAAAGAATTGTCATCCCTATCCTTTTCATAGTACCAAAGGGAATATTCGACAAAATATTCCATCTTTAAAAATTTAAAATTTCAAAAAATTGTAGGGAAACTTCTATACTCTTTAAATGCAAAAAGTAGATACTAAAATGGTTAAATCATCAAAATTACTAAACTAGGATCCCCCCTAAATTTTTTTAAGGAATCCAAAAAAGTAATGGTTCATCCATGTCTACCAAAATTTTCCCTATATAACCATTTTTTGGATTGCAACTTGTCAAGCAATCGTTTTTTGCCAAAGTAGCATAAAAAAATATTGAACCATTATAGCAACTTATCAAGTGGATTAGAGGACATTTCCATGCTCTAGAGCCTATATAACACTCATATAACAATTGAAGTTATTTTTTCAAATATTTAGGCTCTCCTTAGCTCTAGAATCCATGAAAAATTTCCTCATTTTTGTGATGAATTGGTGCCAAAATAAAAGTCCAAACTAGAAAAGGCAATGGTTTCTTTAAGGAAAATCCATAAAATGCAAATAAGGTTTTTGAAAAACCACTAAAAATTCAATCCACTAAATTTAGTAGAAAATGCTTCTTCAGAGCATCATGGGAATCATCCATCAACAATAACTAATCAAAAAAATAGATTGAATGTCCAAATAAGCAAACATGGTGAATCTTTTTGTGAATATTTCTCTTGGACCAATCAACTATTATCACACAAGAGATCTTTGTAATCTAGGTTCCCACTAAGTTTTTTATGGATAAAACCCTAAAAATTGTCAAACAAGATCTTCAAAAATGATCTCTCCACATAACTAAGTGAATCCATTCCATATTCACAATGATACCATGTTGTACTTAATAATACATTTTATAAATTATATGAAGTATGACATTCACCACAAGCCATATGCAAGAGAATATAGAAATGAAATAAAAAAATCAAGAACAAAAAAATAGTATCAATGGGTTCCTAAGGATGCAACCCGTAATAATAACTTACATAAAAATATTACAATAAACATTGATACAATGGATTAATGATTGGGTGGTATTTATAGTATATGCCTAATCCCAATTAAAATTACTATTAAATTAACCAAGGATGATATTAATTAAATTTTAGTTAATTTTAGTCATTAAACCTTTACTATTAAACCTTTAATTAAGTTTTAGTTAAGGTTAGTCATCTAGGTGAATCACAAGGGGTGAATACATATTGATACAAGTGGAAAACCAATCCCACAATGGGTAAATACAATAATATTGCTCATAGAATTATATCAAAGGTTGCTCGTAAGCTTACATCATTATATATCAAACTTGAGCAATAATATCATATTATTGTATCTTCTAACAACCTTGATCTTTTGATGAAGAAATTTCCCATGATGATTATACTTTTCCTCTTATAATTAGCTTTTACCATTTACTTTTACTATTTACCATGACCCATTTGTATCATTATATACTTATTATAGTTTGAGCATTATAACAATTTCTAAAATATCACTTTTCTCTGATGAGCATTATAATCTTCTCTACCAAACCACCTAGCATCATATTACTTAAATATGAATATAAATAATATGGAAACATTTTATTTTAACATATATATGCTCCTAATATCTACTCCATCCTTGGAGAAACATGGTCTTCATAGAGTGAAATAACTTGTGCTTGTTGTGTTTGGTCCATTTTATGATTGGAATTTCATCCAATTGTTTCAACCTATAAGCACCACTATAATATCTATAAGGATCAATCCATATTAGAATGAACCTTATGAATTTCCTCATGACATGCATCATATATTAAGACCAAATATTTTACCTAAAATAAAATCCACCGGATCTTCTTATTAATATTTTCTATTTGTTTAATATTTTCTTGGTACTATCCCTATTATGCTTCCTTTGATTGATGAACCAATTATTGATTTTCTCAAGTTGAATCATTGTCCCTCACAATAGCCTATCCTTTTCATGTATATCCATGTAATACGTTATCTTGATCATTATATGGTATGCCAACACAATCAACCAATTCCCATGGCATTTGTTAAAAACTCATCAAATTTAAATTCGCTATTATGTTAACTAAAACAACTTTCCTACTAATTGTTTTGCTTTTATTTATTGAGTATCACTTGGATTCTCAATAATTATAATCTTCTACCCTAAGTGAAAATCCAACAAGGAGTAACCATTTATGTTATTACCAACATCAACAATATTTTTAAATAGCTATAATTTGTTGTTTAATCAAATAACCTGCTAAGACTACCTCATTATATTTAATGAATTGAGTATAATCCTTGGAACAAAGGACCATTGATGAAAATACTTTGGCATATTTTACCTATTCCACCACAACATGTTCTTTGTTCAATTTATCCTTTCTATATTCAATTACATCTACATTATTCTTAGTAGGTTTTACGTTAATAACTTCACCTAAGACTTGCAAAGTGTCTTCCTTATTTTTTCTTTGATGGTCTTCCCAATATAGATCTACTTGTGTTCCCTTTTCACTTATTCCTCTATACACTTTTATAGAAAATCAGCTAGAGTAACTAGGAGAATGTATGCCAAAATTTATTTCTTTAAGTTCATCTCAATTGTACTTGACTAATTTATGGGATGTCTAAACATCATTTTTGTCCTATGACTTGACTCAATCCATAATTCAATTATGATAAACAATATGGATTCTTAAAAATTTTGTACTCTATTCCACTAAGTCAAACATATTAAAATTATATTTATCTTTACCCTTATTTTTATTACATGGTATAGATGTCTTATTTTGACAATTGATCTTGTAATGTCCTTTTTCTTTACACTCATAGCATAATACTTTAGACAAATTATGCTTGGATCTCTTATCCCTCAATTACAAATATTGAGTTCCTACTTCTTTTCTCTATAGAAAATTGATAGTGAGTTGTTATATCCTTTTATTTAGATCTTCAAATTTAATGGTGGAAGTCAAAATAATATGTAAACTTACTTTTTATAATATTGTTGCTAGTTGTAGAACCTAGAATAATATTGTCAAGATATCTAGTAGTGGAACTAGTTCCTCCCAAATCTCATCTTGTCACTTTATGATCTCATATTCTTTATATATATTGTTTAGTTGCTTGTACTTGACTTATAACCTACCTTTTTCCTTTAACCTTTCAAATTATTCTTATAAATCATAATATCCACTTTAGCCATTAGGTTACCAGTCAAATTTTCTTTACAAATATAGGATTGAACCTTGTTTTGAAGCTCCTACTACTCATGCATAATAGTCTCCAAACCTTCTCCTCAAATCCTTAGTCCAACTTTGTGATATTGATCATTAGGTTTAAATATGCTCCTTAACTATGTGCTCATCAACTTGATCCGATGACTTCTTAATCTCATATTCATGGATATCATAGCACTATGAGGAAATACTATTAAAAATATTGGAAAGAACTCAACTCATTTATCCTTATCAATACATTAAACATACATATTTATTTATACTCTAGGATGAGTACTTAATGATATTAAATGGACTATGATGTAAAGTAAGTGATATTCTTCATATTTTCTACAATGTATCTCTTGGAATTCCATGTGGGATTACAAGTGGGTGTTAATATTGTGGCTTTGTAGTGTTCTTTTAATATTCACCAATAGTTTTTCTTATTAAATATTCTAAATTCATAGGAACTTGAGTTGAAATTTTCCTACTAAGTCCTAAAAATGCCTTGTAGAGATTTAGAGAATAAATGTATATTGGATCTTGCAATCCAACCTCATAATAATACAACAATTGCACCTACATAAATACCCGAAGTATAAACTAGACAATAAATTACTACATGGTGATCACAAAAATTCGACAAGAATACTATGGGTTATACTATTAAAAAATATCCACCATACATTAACATTATTGCGCATAACAAATATGATCCATGATGAAAGTATTGACTAGAGATAAATTTATAATATTTACATACAAATTCTAGAATTTCCATGTTAAAAGTGAAATTGTCTTGGTAACAATAATTTGTTTTAATGCATAAGTTTTGAAGTTGTCATAGTGAAAGTAACCAATGGTAAAAAAAATACTAGAAGCATGGTCTTTCTAATCCAAAAACATCAATCATCTTCACCAACATAATATCATTCCAAGCCATCGTTATAAAATAGTATTGTTCCCTAATGTATAACCATAATTTAGTGATGATATGACCCAGGTGTTGTAGGTCGGTTGGAGAGGAGAGGACAATCCTCCAAGGGAGGTCCCAGGTTCAAATCTCCACCCTACCAAAAATTTGAATTGGGTATCCAAAATCCAATTGATAATGTTGGTACGAGTAGGGTCGGGTGCGACTCCTGGGTGACTTTGACGGTGTAGAACCCCTTGTTCGTGGTCTCTCAGACCAAGGCGGCCCCGCAAGGGGTTTTTCACTTATATATATATATATATATATATATATATATATATATATATATATATATATATATATATATATATATATATATATATATATATAGTGATGATATTCTTGCAAAAATACTTATACATAAATGTAAATGTACACAATGATAATGACATAAATATATTTATATGCTTACAATAATTCCTTGATCTATGTGTTCTTTTTCTTTCAATGCTTGCTAAAAATGAAAGATTCTCTTTTATTTTGAACAAGAATTAAGAAGATATAATGCAAATTTCTTTGATCCTAAATGCAAAATCTAGATGATGCAATGCAATGATGTAAATGAATACAAAATGTAGCATAAAAATCCTAGACTAAGTGATTTTCTCCTTTCAATGCTTGCAAAAAATATAATTTGTTTCTTTTATTTTTTCTTCTAGATTGAGATATTAAGAAGACATGAATGCAAACATGCAAGCTAATATAAAGTGCCACTACATGCAATTTTTATTTTATGCCTAAATTTAGAAAATGAGCTTAACTTGTAATTTATTTCAATTTCACAAAAGCACCTAATTGGTCAATCTATATTTACAAAACTAGTTGCAAGATGGATTAAATAATTACAAAACATCAAATTACCCAATTGCTTTAAAAATTTTCTGATTTATCTCTTAAATTTTAGGTATACTATTGTATTTTGACTTATTCCTATACCTATGTATATTTTGTAACTTGAAAATGCAATCTTGGCACTTTTGTAAGAGTGTCACAAAACTATCTAAGATTCCTAATAGACAAAATAGAATAGCATGGAAATAGAAAATTGAACAGAACACAATAATATAGGGAACAGAGCAAAATAGGAAATTATTTGATGTAGAAGTGTCATACTAGTGTAGAAGCATCATACTAGTGCAGAAGCATCATACCAATGTAGAAGAATCATATAAGTGCAAAAGCATCGTACCAGAGTAAAAGCATAATATGGTTTACAATGCTATTTCTTTGGGTATTTTGAGGTATCATATCACAAAAAAGTATAAGCATGTTTAAAATTTCTAAAAATCTCTTTCTAATAGCTTTCCAGTGATACTGATTTTGTTAAATTTTATGGATTTTTGATATTGTTTTACAAGCTTCAAAGATGACCCTACTTTTTTGCTTCTACATCCACAAAAAAGGTAAGAAACCTACAAAAGAAAACTGAAACATATTTGCATCAGTATGTATGGGTTTGTCTAATATCTCCAAGAACATTGATTTTTCTTGAAAAAGGTATCAAACCCCTATTCCTTTATGGTGGATAAATGAAATAAGAGATAGAATGCTCAAAAAATTAAATGCATGCAAATTAAATAAATGTTGGAACTTATAAAATTGGGATGCTATAGTTACTTCTTTTTATGCTTGTAGAAGATGCTTGTCAAAGATCCTAGATGATGCTCCTTGATGCTACTTGAATGCTTGGATAAGGTCATTTTTGGCTTGTTGGGCTCTTCAATCTAGAATTACTTCAAAATGGTAATAACATGAGGATGGAAAAAAGCTCTTCCCTAGATATTTTGGTGGCATGTAATTACCTATATTTTTATTGATCCTTTGTCCTCTTCCAAGGATGGTTTTATAGATCACCTAAATCCCTTGGAAGATTCATTACAGGTGTGTGCATGGAGAGGTGAGCTATCAAGTTTACAAGGAGAGGTGACAAGTTGGTAGGATGAGATTTCCAATTTAATAATTTGTAGGAGATGCTAAGACTAGTTATATGCCTTTACAAGGATAATTGGATGATGCATTATCCGATTGATCAGTTAACTATTCAGATTAAGCCTAATTAGAAGTTAGGTGCTTTTATTGGTAGTCAAGATTCATGCCAAATGAGGTGATGATAAAGATCTATGAGAAATGGATGATGATGTATAGTCAAACATAAAAAACTTAGTTTTAGTTGAATAAAAGTATTGTTTGGGTACAAAAGCATTATACAAAAGCATTAAACAAAAGAGTTGTACAAAAGTGCCATACAAAAGCACCATAATATTTTTGGGCATCAAACCTTGATGAAACATAGGCATGTGTATACTTGTTGAAAATATCTTTTAAACCCTTTCCAAAGGTACCATTTTTGTAAGGTTCTAACAAGGTTTGGTAGAGTTTTGTCATCCTCAAAATTCAAGTTGTATTTTACCCCAAATTTGGGCACATATGGGGTGATTTTGTTCAATTGGCCAAAATGACTAATTGATGATGTAGTCGGCATGCAAAATTGGGTGTCTACAAGTGACACTTCCCATAGACCTCTATAGAATTACCATGGCACTTTTAATAGAAAGGAAAAGGAATAAAGCCTCCTAAAATTCATATTTTAATTTCCCATCCTAATTTTCATATATGTTCTATTTTCCATACACTCTCTCTTGGTAGCCATGCTTAACATCTATACAAACTCTAGTATCCATCTTCATGGAGTCCAAATGTATTTTCAACATCATTAATAGGATTATAGGATGTTTAGCAAAGGATAAAATAGGGCACAGTGTCTAGTAGATCATGGGTTTGAGTCCACGTGCCCATTTTTTGCCATTTTAAAGTCAACCACTATTTGAATTTTATGAAAGTTCAGCAATTTTTGACCTGATGTTATGGAATGATCTACTAGCCAACTAAGTAGAAATATGGGCACTTTCTAGAAGTAATTTTTATTTTAAATCACATGCATCTATTTTTTTCTCAATCATATGTATGCCCTTGGATAGTATGTGAAGAGCAAAAGGCCTCGATAAACTAAATCTAGAAAAATAGTAAATACAAAATCAAAGGAAAAAAGAAGAAGAAGATAACATATACATACATAACACAATATTTCAACTAGAAAACCCTTACAAGAAAAAATCTAGCATAGTAATATCTCTTTATTGTATAAACTTTACCATATCCAATACAATAATTTTCATTTCTCATCTCTTCAGACCCTGATACAAGTGCAATTAAATAACAACAACACAAGAACGGATTTTACAATACCATGGGCAAAAAACCATGGGTTCAAATATTTAACCCTAAATAGCCCATATGGGTCTAAAAATAGCTTAAGAAACCCTAAAAATTTTATCAATGCTTGTCACCCCCGAACCTCGATGAGGATACATGGAGAGTGTTCAATACCTTTTAGAGTTAACCCCACCATAATAACATGGAAAATATTCAACATATTTATAACATTCTCCCACTTGTTGAATACTTTCCATAGGAACCAAAAACTGTCATTATCAATTATCGAGGGTAACCATGCCCATAGATCTTCTGCACCAAGAAATTTTTTTGAGCAAGCACAACCTTTGTTAATAAATCAGCACCATTATTCTTTGTATCAACTTTCTCCAGCATCACCCAATTTCCTTCAACCATCTCTCTCACGAAATGGTACTTGATATCAATATGTTTTGACCAATTATATAAACTAGGATTGTTGGCCAAAAATATTGAACTCTGATCATAACTGTCAATTCTCACAGTCTTCTACTTAATACCAAATGTTGAACATAACCTTTGTAGCCACACTACTTCTTTACAGGCTTGATTTTCTACAATGTACTCTACCTCTATTGTGGAAAAAGCAACCACTGATTACTTTTTAATCATGCAAATTATTGCCCCTCCAAATAGTCTAAGCACATAAGCACTCATGGATATTCTCTTGTCCATACCTCCAACCCAATTAGCATCCATAAAACCTTATATGTTTACAATATTACTATCTCTAGATTTTTCTTGGTAACAAATAGCATAGTCTAAAAGTTTCATGCAAGTATCTGAAGATCCTCTTCATAGCAGTCCAATGTTCCTTTCCTATATTGGACACATATCTACTAATGACTCCTACTGCATGTTCAATATCAGGTCTAGTATAGACCATTGCATACATCAAACTACCAACAACGCTAGCATAAGGAACATGATGCATTTCTTCAATTTTCTCATATATTTTAGGACACTCTTTAGCAAGTAACTTTTTATTTTTAAGAAAAAAACCCCTTGCGGGTCCGCCTTGGTCTGAGAGACCACGAACAGGGGGTTCTACACCGTTAAAGTCACCCGAGAGTTGCACCCGACCCTGCCCGCACCAACATTATGAATTGGATTTTGGATACCCAATTCAGCTTTTTGGTAGGGTGGATATTTGAACCTGGGACCTCCCTTGGAGGATTGCCCTCTCCTCTCCAACTCACCTACAACACCTGGGTTTTAGCAAGTAACTTTTGACCAATAGGGTATGGAGTACATATTGGTTTACAATCATGCATATTAAAACTCTGTAGTATCAAATCAACATATTTTCTTTGATTTAATCACAACTTTTTGTTTACATGATCCCTTATTATTTTCATATCCAAAATAAATTTTGTAGTACCCAAATCCTTCATGTCAACTTCAAAATATAACTAAAATTTTAATAACTTTATCATCTCCTTATTGTTACCAATTAACAACATGTCATCCACATACAAAACAATGATAACAAAATTTTTGCCTTCTTGTTTAAAATACACACATGGATCTACTTTACTTTTTCCAAGCCCAAGTGTCAAACAAACCTATCAAATTTTTGGTTCCACATTCTTGGAGATTACTTCAAGTCGTAAACAAACTTTTTCAACTTGCATACCAAATCCTCCTTACCTTTTTTCCTAAAGCATTATGGTTGTGACATATATGTCTTCA